>CM060072.1:23273266-23626608 GCA_030533445.1 Cyprinodon diabolis | reverse complement strand
CTCTGCTTAGACAACAGTTTGTGCCACACCATCTTCTTGGACTTAAAAGGATGCTCCGTCTTTTACAGACAGAAATCAAATTCACTAAAGGCAAGTCCAGTATAATAAGATATTTTGCAATAAAATACTACAGGAAGAGAGACATTGAAGGTAAAACGGATGAGATTATAACGTTGAACATTTGCTCTGGACAACTCACCACTTCCAGGTGATAAAGGACAGCGGACACCTCCTGTACTCTCTTCACAACTTTCACTGGAGCGTCAGCATCTTCAGCCTTTCCTGCCATCTCTTTGTACAGGGCCATCTGCCAGCGCATGGAGGGGTTGTCCACCTTCCCACAAAAAAGGGACACAGCCATTCCTCAGATGCTAAATTCCCAATTATCTATTGACCAACATGCCAAACCTTTAATCTTAAAAAATAACCCTTTGGTCACAGTGGCAGATATTACACCTTTCCCTGAAGATGGAGGTTGTTCTGCAGAAACTCTCTTACTTCTTCATCTGTGTCTCTCTGTAAAGTAAATACAAACAGCTTAGTGAGCAACAGCTATCTCCATAACTAAATAGTTACTAGACAAAATAAATAATAAAGAGACATTACTAAAGAGTAGCGGATTTTGGCTAAGTTGATGAGCTCCTGATCAGCAGGAGAGCACATGTTCAGGCCTATGGGGAGCATCTTCTTTAAGGCAGCAACAATAAGGGATGTTTGAACAGAGTAACGATCTCCCCGTTTCTTCTTCTTGGTGCGCTCGGTGTCTGAGCCTCCACCCTGTGAAAAGGAACCACATCAAACCAAAAGAATTCATAATATTCCCTAAAATCTTTGAACTGTAACGCCTTGGACATGCATACCTCATTATATATAGAACATCAAGCAGAAAATAGCACTTTTCAAAAGATAGATTACTATGTATGATACATCTATTTACATGTGAAAGTTGGAATCTATAGTCTTAATTTAGACTTAAAAAAAAGCTTTTTTTTTTAACAATAACCTAAACTTTCTGATGTTTTAAAACTGCAGTGCCTTGCAAAATGTCCCACCTCTTCATACAAGTCCCATCCCGGTGTCTTTTAAAAGAGTTGCATGCATTGTGCAAGTGCGTAATTGAGTCATATTCAATCTTAATATTTGTACTCTTTGAAGAACCTCCTTCTGCTAGAAAAAAATATATTTTTGGCCTCTCTTCCATTCAAAATGTCTTTAACAAAGTTATATTGGTTGAAAATTGTGAGCAGACGTTTTTAAGGTCTCGCCACCAGTTCTTAATCTGATTTAGGTCTGGAAAATCATAACATGATCAAGTATTGCTATAAACCCTTCAGTAATTACTACGGTGCTGTGCGGCTGAACCTCAACCCTGGTCTTAGATTTAGACCAACTTTATTGTTATTTTGTACCGAGAGTTTATACAGAATGAAATAACATTGCTTACAGCTTACAATGATGGAATTATAGAGTGCATCAGAATGTAAACAGTATAGGAGAAAAGGAAACCACTATAAAAATAATGCTGCAATAGGGCGTTAATTATTAAAAGGTTCAGGTCTACATCTTTTGGAGTTTCTAATGGGTAATTTGAGGATTATGTTTTATGGATTATGTGGCTCAATCCAGCTCCCTATCAGCTTTTACAAGCTCCCTTACCAGAGAAAAACCTTCCCTCAGCATGATTGTTCCAGCGCTGTGTTTTTCTATGGTGATGGGACATTTTCCTCAGACATTTTGGCCCAAAAAGTTCCATCTGATGAGGCAAAGTGAAGGTAGAAAATTGTGCAAGATGAGTTCTTCCTGTTGACAGATTCTTGCTCCTGTGCTGTTGATTTCTGCAGGTCATGCAGACCTACCATTGGTCCTAGCTATAGTCTTATCCCTGAGCTGTTTGGTGTGTTTCCTAGTCTTCCTGCAGTTTTCTTCACTATAGCTCTCTTAAAAACCTCTGTGGCTGGAATTATTCTGAGAATAAATTACACACAAGTACAGCTACTAACTGAAAGGCAAATTGATGCACGTTTTATCAGACTACAGAGGCACAAAGTCACATCCCGCTTTGCAAGTTCTATTCGTAAAACATATTCAAAACATTACAGCCGTTGAACTTAGCTATCATATGCTTCTTGTTTTAGTCTTTGGACAAGTTTGTATTTTTAATGTGTCAAAACATGTTTAAAGAGTAGGATTACTTCTGCAAGGCACTGCAGACTTTAAAGCAGGTTACTTGGATAACAACAGAAATGCCTAACTAACATCATTTAGGATTCTTGGTAAAGATCTGACTGTTATGCATAGGTAAAATATTACATTTGAGCATAAATTTTAGAAAAACAATCAAAATATGTGTTTACTATTACTCTGAGCTCAGAGGGATAAACTGTGGGTGCAAAGAAAACTCGAGAGCAAAGTGGTGTCATAAGGGAGAGGAAGTCTGAAAAGAATGGATCTTATTAAAACAAATATATCACTTTTACATGAGCATGAGCATGCAAAAAAAATCATTCACTCAGGTACCCATTTAGTATTCTCTAAGCACTCTTACTTCTTATCTTTGTTAAAAGTTATAATATTGTATGTTGTTAGAGAATAGGTGTTCATGTTAAACCTGTTTGATGCATGCAGTTAAACAACCAAACATCAGTTTTTTTGGTTTATATCACTGTGCACTTCTCAAACTATGCGTTTTTGTTTTGTGAGAGTTCAATTCTTCTGTTAGCTGCTCTTTCTGGATTCCTCCAAAGTTGACAAATTGATATGAGAGCCTAATGTGTGGTACACGTAGGTACCTTATGATATGAATATATTTCCTCCCTCATTATACTTGCTCTATAAAACGGTTGATGTTTTCCATCCTTGAACAGTAAAAGATAAATGAATGTTCAGCAAAACACTATTATATTTTGTACTATGAAAAACAACATGACATGGTTTCATCTGTTCAGGGATCTTATGACTGTGTGAGAAAGATTTCATTTAGTGGGGGATGTTAAGAAATACTCATTTTTAATGTGCAACAAGTATTGATGCCAATACTGTTAATACTTTGTATCTGCCGCTTTTTAAAAGCAATAATTTATTTTTACACTTAGAATAAACAGAGAGAGATCTTTGACCATTTGCTTTTCTCACATTCTCTTTAGAGACCATTCACCGGGCTCTCTTATGCTCTGTCTGCTTAGCTCACCTTGTGGGCTTTCTGCATGTAAATTATTTAAGTTTTGGGAATGAGAATAATAGAACATAGCTGATTTCTGAACCTTTTATCTTTTTATGTTAATTTTTCTGTATCTTGAATCATTATCATCATTATTCATTTGGATGACCCTGTGATTATCTATTTTCTGGCAACCATATTTGTATTAAAAATGTTGTGGTATTTAACACTGTTCAGAATGCGAAGGACTCTTTCAGGGTTTCCACGGTTTTTGGAAGAGAATCACACAGCACGATGGATCCCTTAGTGTAATTTACAGAAGACATTAGGTGATTTTTAGTGAAGCCCGGACCTTCAATGACTATCAAGGTTTTGTGTTTTAACTGTGGTTAGAGTCGAAATGTATTAAAAAAAACAAACAAAAAAATAGCCTTTAATTTATTAATTTTTTTTAGCTTTTCTTTCAGGGTTGTAAAAAAACAACCCTGACAATCTTGACTATACTTTTTTTTCTATCAATCACTTTACACTAAACCGTTCTCGAGTGCTTGCAGCTTAAATGTTCAAGTTTAGTTTAATCCAATCAATGTTAATATTCCAGTTAAAATCCTGGTAACACTTCAGAGATCATAGTGAGAGTACATTATACCCGTCTGTTGTTTTTCGTTAAGTAAAATGTTTTTTCTCACCCTTCCTAGCATCCAGCTTAATTTGAGTTTGAATGGTTTAAAATGTTTTTACTAATTCCTGACAGTAAATTTATATCGCATCAGGTAACTGGATTTTTTTATTTTATCTCATAAGAAACCTCAATTATAAAGATCAAATTAAAAATCTAGGCTCTAAGAAAATATTGTCACATACTTTAAATGAGCAGGAGAAACTGGAAGTGTGACAGTATCATTTTAATGACACTGTCACAAGTACAGCACAACAAAATTAACTCTGCATTTAACCCATCCACCAACCCATCACCAGCAGTGGGCTGCCAATGTGCAGCGCCCCGGAAGCTGTGTGGGGTTAAGGGTCTTTGCTCAGGGACCCAGAGTGGCAGTCTGTGGGGGTGGGGCTCAAACTCAGAACCTCTGGATTCCAAGTTCTATGCCCTAACCATTAGGCCACCACTCTGCCATATATAGAACTTTATTTATCTCACAATGGAGAAATGAACTCTCTGCATTTAACCCATCCCCTTGGGAGACGTGGGCTGCCATTGTGTGGTGCCCGGAGAGCATTGTGGGGTTAAGGGTCTTTTGCTCAGGGAAATAGAGTGGCAGTCTGTGGAAGTGGTGCTTGAATTCAGAACCTCTGGATTCCAAGCACAATGCCCTAACTACTAGGCCGCCGCTCCCCTAAAACACACTAAAAGTATTTCTATACAATAGTTGTATCCTTTTCCATTTTTAGGACAATTATGTGTTAAGATTGGATGTGATTGTATGAAAATGAAAAGTTGTGGGTTTTTTTCTGTTTTGTATTTGTTTGTTTTTTTGTTTTTTTACTCTCCCATGTGAGATTTTTCTGCTGGAATAAATTTGGATTTTATTGTAAGCTGTTAACCAGTCAAACGAAAATCACCAAAAAATGACTTTTAAAGTAAATTAAAAGCTTGAATTAATTTACCTGCTGTTTTTTTAACCCTGGAAGGGTCCAGCCTGCCATATAAAAGGACAATAACCTTACTGTGACAGTATGAGGCTGCAAATTTGGAAGCACCAAATATATCTAGCAGACATAACACCACAGTTGAGTGTGAAAGCTTTAAACTTATCGCTGTATTAGGTGTGCCAAATGGTGATGTATCTAATGCAGCACAGAGTAAATATCAACAGTATGATTAAAGTCTATACAGATTAATTTTTTACTTTTTAAAAAAGTATTTTCTGTGGGATTTTAATGGAAATAAAACTGAAACCAAAGTTGAGTGCAAATTTTAGATAATTCATCATTAAACTTTTATTTTTTTAACTTATCAAACATGGAAATCTTTATCAACCCCTGCTACCATAAGGGATATCCACTTCTAACAGCAACCGCTATCAAGCAAAATATATTTCATGTCACACAGAGGTAGTTCAGAGGGTGCAAACATTTTAGAGAAGTCATAAAAATAAGTGAGAATTAATGTTTTAGTCAGGTTCATGGTCCTTTTAATTTCAAGAGGGAACCCAACAGGTGTGAGAAAACCTACCTCTGTGATATTAAGCATCAAACCATTTATTAGTCTGCAAAGCTGTAAGTCTAGAGGAAACTAAGCCATGATGTCCAATGGCATTTTAAGGGAGGAGAAAAGAAAGAGCACAGAGAAGACTAACATCGTCCCCTAGAGGCAAAAAACTACATTACAGAAACATACAGCTCTACTACCTTCAATGACAGTAAAAAAAAAAAAAAAGCAAACAAGAAGTCCCC
Source organism: Cyprinodon diabolis (assembly GCA_030533445.1). Taxonomy (NCBI): domain Eukaryota; kingdom Metazoa; phylum Chordata; class Actinopteri; order Cyprinodontiformes; family Cyprinodontidae; genus Cyprinodon; species Cyprinodon diabolis. The sequence goes on along the minus strand of CM060072.1, from coordinate 23,621,039 downwards.
AACTCAGCTATAACAGATAAAAAGGGTAAACTCAGTGAGAGGATGATGGCACTGAGCTTTCAGTTGGATCCATGTAAAGACCAGTGCCATGAGCCCAACTCTACAGATGTTTACTTTCATCAAGCGCCTCCAGACTCCCCTCCTTGCACACTGGCAGGACTGGCAACAGCCCACAGGCAGAATGTATGTGTTTGGGATCCTCTTAGAAAGTGAGCATCTTTAACTTGCTATTATTCATTTTTTGAACTCACAAGTTTAAGTGGAGTTAGAAATGTCTCTATGAAAGTGTTTGGCTTTGTATGTGTCTGTAACTTGGAACAAATACAGAGCTGGCCCAAGGCTATTTACTCTAAGCTGTTTAGAAAGACCCCCCAGCCAGCAGGGGGCTCTAAACTTCTAAAGCTCACACATTGAATTTTATATCTCCAAAGTTCATATTTGCTTTAATGCTTAAAATACAATTCGGATCAATTTTAAGTCCTTCAAAATCTTATTTAGTTTAGTTCTTATTTAAGAGGAAAATACCAAATTTCCAAGCAGTCATCTAAAAGTCTTAACTAAATGTAGTTAGTTTAATGATGTCTGTCAATTTCTGTGGACAGGGTGGCTTTTAAATTAAATAATGATGTAGGGGCACTTAGTGCTAAACAAATTAATGATTTTCTCTTGAAAGCTTGCAAGATTTGTTGTGTTCTACAGTAGAGCCATTGCATAAATCTGTTGTTTAAAAAAAAAAGGAAAAATAGCAAATAAAAAATGAAACTATAACAACAGGACTAAATGGGTCATTTCGTCCTCAAATGTTATTCCATGCTATGCTATGATATGCGATTCAATTAAAGAAAAAAATGTAAACTTATACTTATACTGCTAGATAAAAATTAGCCCCTTATTCTTTCATTTCCAACTTTGACTTTCCCCTCTGGCACTTCGGAAAAATCCACAGTAAAGAAGCACCTTCTTATAAGCTGCATAGTTCAAAGCGTGGGGGAAAAGTAGCTGCTTATAGTCTGGATAATACCATATCCAAGGTGGTTAAATAAATAAAGAGTCCCCTAAAACACTTTATATGCGTGCAATTATATGAGAATAAAATCCTATTCTATTTTTTTTTATGTTAGGATATTACAGTCGAGCTAGCAATTCAATTTTAATAAAATCCTCAGAAGGATTTAGTATTTGATTGAGACTTAAGTTGATCAAAAGAGAAAAAACATTGATCTGTTCTATAACAGCCAGAGGTTTTTTTGTCCTTAATGACTAAAGGAAGTAGGTGATTTTAAATTGAATCGTACCTGAGAAAAAAAAAAAAGAACAAATTTCCAAATATCCAAAACTTTTTTAATATTCCAGCAATAAAACTTTTGATTGAAAAAAAAAATCATGTTTTTGCGTTTCTCCGTAAATACCAGCAGAACCATCAGACAATCAAAGTTGGTCTTTAAGAAAATAAACTGTGCTTTTACAGAACTTAATGCTATAAACCTGATGCCTTAGAGTTGAACAAGAATTTTAAATTAAATTGGGACCCTGAATCAAGTTCTCAAAAATTCTTGGGCCGGCTCTGTCTGAATGAAAGTAAGTGTATGCACGATCATTGGTGTTCTTTGTAGATTAAAGATGAATGTGGATCAGATGTGCCAGTGTGCCGGAGGGGTTGATGAAAATTTCCCCCAGAAGTGAGGTGCCATGCGGTCAGCACAGCGATCGTGCAGAAAAAAGTCTAACCTCTGTGTCACCGCCCTGGAAACACAGCCGCAACCCAAAAGAAGAGCACAGAGGACAGCCAGAGAGAGAATATCGTTAACACAACTGCTACTCTTTGGAATAAATAAAGGGAGCTAATATACAAGCCTTTAGAAAATACAGCAAACTATAACACATTCCACCGAGCCCTGTAAAAAGATTCCACCATTTGCAAAACCAGACATACCATAGAATTACAGTTTAGTTTGTTTTTAAATACGGCCAAAAATGACATTTTCTTTTTCTTTAAAACCTATCACACAACCCAAGGGTAGTTATATACACTTTAAATGGCCTCTATGTGGTTTTCTTGAAATAAGAAATATAATGAACTCACGATAATGAGACATTTTGCTATTGGGAAAATGCTTGGATCTTGAGGTCACTAGATGGATTACTTCAGTGTCATTATTTTCAAACCAGTTTGGGTAACAAGTATTGCTATACAATTCACTTTTTAATCATTTTTTGTGCTTTCATAGAGCTGTAAATGATGACAAATCTAACCAAAATAGGACAATTCAAATGTTTAACCATCATCTGGAACATTTCAAATCTCTTATTAGTGTTTTATTTCATAGGCTCAAAATACAATGTTATGTTGGGGGTTTTATTGTCATTGAAAAACTACCTGTTGATTTGATAACAAGATAATCAAAATTTCTGTTGCATTATGGGTAACCAGGAGGTCAGAATTACTGTTTAATTAGAAAACTAGCATTGTCTAATAACAATATCCGAATATAGTTCGTCTTTATTGCTGTCATAATGTCATTTCAAATGTCAAATATGTTACTAATAAAAATCTTGCTATTTTCTAATATCATGCATATTTCTTAACCATCTGATAGTCATACATATCTATGTATAGATTAATTATATAAATAAATAAAGAGTAATGAGATTTGTAAATCAGTTAGTGCATATGAGACACATAAGAATGATAATGTCTCCTTTTCTCTGAGGAACTTTTCAAGGTGAGTTTTTCAAGTTGGACTGGAAGCATCGGTGGAGGCCATTTCTTACCAGATATGTTCAGTTGATTAAATTGAATTAAAGTCTTCTCAGTAAAGATAGATGCTATCCACTTTTAAGGACATTTTTTTAAGAAGAATGAATAAATAGATATACTAACAAATACATGTTCTCCACTAACTAATGACATAGAATTTCCCCCAAAATTTACTCTAAGTATCACATAAATATTTATTTTTCAGATCTTTTATAAGTTGGAATTTTTTTTATATATAATTTTTCAAAAGAATCAACTCATTTATTGATTTTTGCAAGTTGTTTACTTTTTTCCTTGAAACCGAAAATTTTAAAAAGTGACATGGTCATAAAAAAAGGTCTTGAAATTTTCCCTTCTATAAAGTTTTTTTTAGCTAACTAGTGACAAACATGGCCTTTTGGATTGTAAAGGTTGCAGACCGCTGGTTTAGGAAATGGACCCTGCATAAGAAAATGCTTTATCTTTAAGGGCAAGGAAAATCAATTCTTACTGGGAAATCCACCATAGTTACCTCAAGTAACCAAAAACAAACAAAAAATTCCCCCTAGTAAATATCTCATTAACATGCAAAGATTATTTTGATCATCCTTGAATCAAGATATAAAGAGTTACTTTCTCTTTAGAGTTATCACAAGAAACCACATAAAAACATCAGCAACCATAATAATATTACAGCTTTTGAATTGATTAATTAAAAGCTCAACTGCCTGTAAATTTGATAGAGACGAATTTAGTTTCACAAAATTTAAAAGTATCTGTAAATGTTAAAACAATGACTTATGACATCAAAGGTAAAAACAGTGCCTAAAATGAAATTCAGCAATATCTCACCTTGCTCATTTTGCTCTTGCTGTCAGCAGTGAGGAATGACATGTTATTGATCTCATTCATCACCACAAAGTTCTGTTCTTCTCGTTTGAAGTTCTGAAAGCAAAACATTTTTTAAATTACTGAGGTTAACTTTCCAACTGCTGCTTGTTATTTAAAGGCCAGATGAACAAACTCACGTGTGATTTGGACCAGAAAATAAAGACTTCTCCAACCATTCGAAAGAGTTCTTCAGCATCTGGGTCTGGGCAGGTCAACCACCTCGCTCTGTTATGAAGGAATTACTTTACTGCTTAGGCCAACAGCTTTTAGAGGAAAAGGCAAGGCGGAAAAAAAGTAGGAATCCTGGTTAAGAAGCTTAACTTGATGCTGGTAATTTTCCCATACCTGTTGTTGTCCACATAGCGAATAAGTAGAGGATAGAGAGCATACAAGTCTCTGCAGAGCACAGCGAACTCATCCCGTATGGTCCCATCTTCCTCATCCCCCTCTGATTTCCCCTCCATCCGTAAATGGTCCTCCTCAGCCACCACCTTTGACGTGCGTTTCTTCAGCTTCTCCATCGTTGGAATGAAGTGGGATTTAAGCATTTCTGGCTTTGCCCTGCTTACAATGGGCTGGGAAAACACTATCAGAAAAAGCAAATTTAGCCATGTCACCTGAACAGAAATTCTAATTTAGTCCTTTAAAGTACAGTAGGTTTATGAAGCGCTCACCAGCCAACCTCTTCATCCATGAGGCTTCATCAATACCCAGATTGTTGACTACAATTTTCATGATGCTGCCCAGAAGCTGATTCAGATGTTCTGATGTAACCTCGGTGCAGAGTTGATCCTGCATCTCAGGGAAGTTTTCGGGTCCCCTTTCCCACCACCGAGGCAGGTAGTTGCACAGCATGGGTAAAGTGATTTCAATGACATGAGGCATTTCAGTATAGCGGGCCCCTGATTCTGCCAAGTCTCCAATCTCCTTTAGCAGAAGGTCCAGCGGTGGAATGTCAGGACATAACTCTTGGACCGCATTAGGAAGACCGAGGACTTGGCAAGAGAAGCAGTAAAAGAAAAATTAGAAAGACTTTCATTCTGAGTAAGGAATTAGATGAGTAGTAAAAGAATTTAATCTCACTGGCTCTCTCCCTTGGCGTCTTTGTGGTGTACACAGAGAATGCGTTAAATTCATTTAGATGAGGCTCTAAGTAGGCCACTGGCATTGCTGCTGCAAGATGAGCTAGACACTCCCCAAGTGCTGGTCTCTGCCTGGTAACAAAAAAACAAACATCTGAGTTAGATATTATTCGGCTAAAAAATTAATATTCTTCCACAATCATGTTCCAAAGTGTGACCAAGGGGCTTGGGAGTTTTAAACAGTGCATGTACTAAATGTTAGGGTGATACTAAATGTGTGGCCTTGTTTTTTATTATTATTTATTAATCCAGGATGTCATCATTTAAATTAATGATCTCTTTTTTTTTAAAAGTAGCCTTAAGTTGTCAGTCAAGGGTTTTAGCCTGGCTTTGAATTTAAGCAGAAAATAGGACTAAAAAAACATTCAGTGGTTTATCAAAAGCGGACATGGTTGCAAATCATAAAAGATTAATCCATATCATGTCACATCACCGCCAAAATTTTGGTTCTTGTTTATTTATTTATTTTTGTAAGCAAAGCAACCTTCAAGCCAATTCAGGGTACAATGATTAACAGAGCAATTTTCCACCGAAATCTGTCCACTTTATTTGTTTAATTAAATATTACAAGAGATCCTTTATTGTGTATTAAGTAATTTGTGGTCATTTGTTTTCATGTAGGCTAAAATGAAAAAAAAAAGTATTAATTCTGTAAAAATTACAATTTTTTGGTGCCCTTACATACATTTTACTGGACATTTTTGGCCCTAATATCAAAAAGTTTGGACACCAATGATTCAAACTAGGGGTTCTGCAATGTAACAGACGGGCTTGCACCCTCGAAAATACATAAAATAACTACACCTTGTATTTATTCTTGAATATTAGTTAAACAAATATCTTTATTAGATTGTTTTATTAAGTTTTAAATACCTTTTGTTTTGCAAAAACACATTGTATCTTTGGGTTAATCCTTTTAAATGTACTTTTAATGATTTATTGAGAAATTTTCTAATTCAATGGTGCATTTTACAATTTAATGATACATTATATATTCAAATCATGTATTAAGCAAATAAATAGATAAATAAATAACTACATAAATAATGGCTGCATTTACCTATATATTGTGGCTCTTGTGGTCAGAAAATGTACTTACTTATTTAATATATTGATTAATGCTATTAACTCACTATACAAGTTTTTACTTAGTGTGTTTCACCTGCAAGGCCACAAAATGTCTGAGTCAGAAGAGTTTTGCATACAAGAAATACTTCTTCCCATAATAAAGATTCTTTCTCAAGGTTTATTCATAACATGTTACAGTTTAACCATAGTGTCTGTAATTAGTTTTGACTCTGACAACTTTCCATTATTGTAAGTAAGGGGGAACAAACGCTGCCCAGGCAGAGCAGGGCTGATTACCATGATGAACTGTTCTCTCTTTGCAAAGATAAAAATAAAGTGCCAACTGAGTGAAATCCATCGATCTCCGTTTATTTCACTGTGTTGAATAGTTGAATACCTTCATACAGTATATTTACAGGATCACATCACAACCCCACTTAGAGAGACAGTTGGAGAATTTATTCATTTTTAGATACTGCATTATCACCATATTAACCCTACTCCAATCCTATGCCTTTTTCTTTCCATACTTACATATTTCCATAATTTAGAGGTAAAGCTGTGGAACAATTACTAAAAAGGTGTCATTCTCCTTACTACTGTAGCACCATTGTGTACATCATTCAAGTTACCTCTCAACATGTGGGTTCTTGACGGTCCCAACTGAGTAGATGCTACACATGATGCGATAACAGGAAATCTGCAGATCATCCACTACATAGAAATAACCAGAGGCATATACAGTAGAGTCAGGTTAAATTATTATAAACAATTAATTTAAAAGCAATGGTAAGACAACTCACAAATGACATCATCTCCAAACTGATGCTGGGCGATGTGATCAAAAAGAGAGGTAAGCACCGGCAGCAGGGCAATAGTCGTGTAGTTGATATTCTGCGAAACACCTTTCACTTGCTTTCATGGAGAAGGCAGACAGCATTCAGGATTTAGATTAAATTCCAGTTTCTTTTTGTGTCAGAAGCAGTTAAATGTTGGAAATAATTTTAAACTTTATGTACTTGGTTGCCTTTGGATACTTTGCCCAGTTTGAGGTTCTCCACCATCTTCTCCACATCATCGGCAGCACTCTCAAAGAATGACCGCAAGCCTGCTTTCACAATCTCAGGCCCTGATTTCATAACAGTCCTTCAAGAACACAAAACATAAATACAGAAACATCAAACTCAAAGAGATAAATAAAAACGCATTAATCCAGAGAGGTTTTCAGAAGCAGCAAACCTTGCGTCCAAAGAACGAGCCAGAATGTGAAGACAGTTTACTATTGCAGAAGCATCCGTTCCTACATAAAAAAGCATAGGTTGATTTATTTTGAAATAAACTCAGCATGTATTCATTTATTTAGTGTTTTTCAGGGCCGAGTCAAAAGAGGGCTGATGACTCAGGAAAGTATACGGGCAACAAAAGAATCAGAAATAGATCTGCATCTTACCAAAGAGAGAAACTCTGTGCCTCACCAAAGCAGCCATTTTACAGAAGATACTATGACAAGCAAGGAAAAAAGCAAAGAGACATCCAAGAAAAGACGAGAATAATAAAGTGAGGGCAGTTAAGAAAAGTAGAGAAGCTCAACCAAGCTATACATCTCTAAAGATGAGAGAACGCACCTTGCAATCATCTCCTTCTCCTTATTGGAAGAATGACCGCCGCTACCGAGGACTTTTGCAGGTGTTGATAGGAAGTAGAGGCAGTGATTTTTGAAGTACTGATTGATTAAAGGCATCAAGATCTACAAAAATGTATTTTTCATTAGTACCACAATGAGGGTAAGAATTGAAAATTTCATAATGGTTACACAGTAGCCTTACCTTAGCAAAGAATTTGATTTCTTGCTCATGAGGAGACTTTTCCACTCGTCCACTGCTCACCACAGCCTCTATAAAACACAAAGCAAATCATGCCAATATTACATTAGGACTGGCTTAAAAAGTCTTGATTTTTTTTCTCCAACATCAATGCATTTTTTTTTTAGATATGCAAAACACTCGTGTAATTGTTATTTCCAATTTTGCTCCACTGTACCGAGGTGAGCTATAAACTCCTGGGCTATTTCCATCCATTTCAACAGCTTCTGCAGGAAGCCATAAGCAAACCTCTTTTCAATGGATGATATCTCAGACTCCATGTCTTTCAGGCCCCTAAAGACACATAGAGAGAACATCTTGACACATTCTTTATTCTAGTGAACAAACTTGTTTTAGTTCAGTATGAAAGGCAGTGGTGGAGCAAAGGGGGGGCAGAGGGGGGTGAAACTATCTTAGGGAAGTAGACAAATTATGAGAATCAATACGTTATTTAACTATTGGAGTTTCTAAATGTCATTCTTCCAATAATCTAAGTGCATTTTAGGCACAAAGGGGATAAGATTTGTGTATTTAAAATACCATTTTTAAACAATGTAAGAAAAAAATCTAAAAACAATTGTGCATATGTCAGCGTTTGAATATGTTTATAAATGGGTGATTTAATATCTTAAAAAGAGAAGCAAGATAAACCACTGTAGACTAAAGGCCAATATCATATGAACTGTTGGTTGTGCAAAAACAAGTTACATTTTCTTTCAAGATTTCGTTTTATCATATTTTATGAGCAGCTGAATTATTCTTTTTGCTTATAAATAGTGAGTAAGTAACTTTTACTTAGTAGTTAAAGGCATTACAGAGTTTTCTAATGATGCTGCCACTTGTGGCCAAAACACAGAACTGCAGCACTCTTCTGAGCATTCTCATAGCCTGCGCTCGTACCTGAAACGGTTTTTTGTTTTTACTTTTTTCACTTTATACGGAGTTGCAATGGGTATCTAAGTCGAACCGGATGCAAGATTGATTTTGTATCTACAAAATCAATCTTGAATATAAAGGCTGCAATCTACTGTAGCTCTGAACACAGAGCTACAAGCAAGTTATTAGGCAAGTTGTTTTTACTTCAACATGTCAGCTAGTAATGGCAATGATGCTTCAATCCATGTTTATGCACACCATAAGAACATCCAGGAAGAAGCAGCGCTGATTCGGAAAAAATGTTTCCATCTCCCATCTCCTCATGGGACTGATATATGCCCTGAACTTGGCATACACTCCCACTTTTCCTTCCACTTAAGAAGTCTTCCAAAAACTGTTCCTGGAGTTGGATGGATTTTTAAAGTGTCTCCAAAAGTAAACACCCTGAAGTTGAAGTTTCTTAGATACATTCATGAGTTTGTCATTTTAGGGTAGGAACATGTGGCATTAAATACCAAGAATTAGCAATGGGTTCCTGTTAATCTTAGTGAAGGTTGCCTGTCATTAATGTTTTTTATTTTTTGCCAAATAAGGTATATGCTATTTGGCAAAAAAATAACAGATACCTTTATGTAAATATCAAGTAGAGATTTAATTCTTCATTGAGAATGGTTAGACAGTTAAGCTTTTAATTTTTAATGGTGTTGATTTTGTTTCATTAATGTTGTAATTGCATTCTCAAAAGTCCACTAGTCTGGACGACTGGTTTAAATGTTGAAATTGCACTGTTTCAGTGTGTAGGTTTGTAAGATTTAAATTGCATATTTGAGTAGTGACTATATTATCAGATCTGTGTTGGATGTGATGCACATGAAATACTTTGTATTGGTTGCCAACAAGTCATACCAACCTTATCTTTTTTCGGTACAATTTCTAATGCAGTACAACATAATGCAATTTCACTATTAATGCTATATTTGTACATGCTTTAGAGGCTTCATACTCTTTACACCACTGCTCAAAGTTTTAATTGGCTGTTTCTGTTCTGACCCTCGCCCAGAAGTTGTTTTGAGCACGCTTGTGTAAGTTAAATATTCTTGATCTTATATTGTATATTCCTGTAACAAATGTTGAAACTCTCAGTTTCAGTGTGTTTTAAATTTTTTATTGCGTATTTGTAAAGTATGATTCCACTTCAAGGGCTCAGTACAGTGTCACAGTGGGTAGCACTGCTGCTTTGCAGCAAAAAGGTTGCAGGTTCGATTTCCGTCTTTCTGCATGGAGTTTGCATGTTCTCCCTGAGCATACGTGGGCTCTCTCCGGGTACTCCGGCTTCCTCCCACAGTCCAAAAACATGACTGTTTGGTTAATTGGCTTCCATAATTTTTTCTTAGGTGTGAGTGTGTGTGTGAATGGTTGTCTGTCCTGTTTGTCTCTGTGTTGCTCTGTGATAGACTGGTGACCTGTCCAGGGTGTACCCCGCCTCTCGCCCATTGACAGCTGGAGATAGGCACCAGCACCCCTTGCAACCCCAACTGGGATTAAGCATGACGGAAAATGGATGGATGGATGGATGGATGGATGGATGGATGGATGGATGGATGGATGGATGGATGGATTCCAGTTAGAATGTCAAATTTATGGCAGGCCCATGAAAGATTGGGCAATTTAATACAATAGGATATTTACTTCTTTTAAACAGTTTAAAATGAAAAATAAACTGTTTAATGTATATTAAATGTTGAATTTATTTGATAACACTTACAAAAAAAAAAAAAACTGGCAAAGATAACCTAAAATTTAAGAGTAATGTAACATAATGCAACAAAGTAAATCAATATATCAAGGACAAGAAAATAATTAATATCTATTTAATTACTTCATAACAGCAAATATTACAGGGATATACGATTTACTTAAAATTTAGAGTAAAATGCTTTTTGTGTCTATGAAAAAAGTACACTTTACTACATTAACGTGGATGTAATGAACTAAATGTAATAAAGTAAATGTTAGTTAATATCTTCACAACAGTTATATCTTATGGAAAGTACAATTCACTTGATCACTGATACAAGTGAGTGTTACTTGGCATTGCAGCATTAGATTTTAACTAAATAATTTGCATGCAAATACTTCTTTTTTACAATTAAATCGAAGAGCATGACATAACATCAGAGTAAAAGTATTTGGCTAATGTTCCTGGATGTTTTACCTTGTGACAGCATATCCATTAAGCTGTAGGAACTTGAGCAACTCGTAAGCCTTCTCTCGGTCTCTGGCCTTCTCTTTTGCTGTTAGGGTGTCGTAGGGCACCAGCAGAGGATGTGTCCCTCCTCCTACACAGACAATCACAAAAAGATTTAATAACAGCTCTATCCTCAAATGCTAGGATTTAAAATACCAAGAAATGCTTTACCTTTTGCTTGAAGCTCCAACTTTTTCTTGCGTCCCCAAGTATTATGATAATTCTCGGCCAGCTGCTCTGCCATTGACTGTGAACAAATGGAAGTTATCATTAATTATAAGCTTGAAAAAAGAAGGACTTTGTTAAATCTTCAACGCCATACCTGCAAATCTCTAGAAAGTGCCATGTGTGAAATGTCAATAGGTTGAGGACTATAGCCATGGCTCGGGTCATACGTTGCCTGCAACAGAAAGATCCTCTTGGATAGCATAGAAATGGCTCCTTACAGATATACAACAACCACACGAAAGGGCTCCAAACCTGAGCAGTCTGGGAAATCTTTCTTGAAGCTGCCTTCTTCTTTTCTGACTCCTCTTCCTCTCTTGCTTTCTCGATGTTCCATTCCCATGCTATCATGGCTTTAATAGATTCTTTAATCGGCCAGCGGTAGATCTCTTTGTCCTTAACAGAAAGTCAGCCTATGTGACGCCCAGACAGTTTCTGGAAATGTGAAACAAGGCTAAAGAGACAGTTTACCTTTTCTGAGAAGGTTTTGTATGGTCTGAGCATGGGATGGGTCTTTGCATTCTCATCCAGAACCTCACCGTATGACCAGTTATTTTGAATCTGCAAAAAAGATACATCTGACATAAATTATCACAAATAAAGTTTATTTTTGTGATAACTGTAGCATTTGAAATTAAATAAACTTTTTTTGTTGTCTTAAATTACAGCAATGGATATGCAAGATATAATTTAAAGTTATAGTAAGGTGTCTTACCTTTTCAAAAGCCCATTTATCGTGGGTGTACTCAGCATATTTGTTGATAAATGTATCCAGTCTCTCAGGTATAATGGTGCTATTGTTAAAGGCAAATATCAGATAAAACTTAGCTATGACGAAAAAGTAGCTGAAAAATGCAATCATTACACAGAAATAAAGAAATTACTTTGTGGTCTCAACTGGTTTAGGATCAAAGTTTCCTTCTGCATCCACTGATGCCTTTTTCTCAGTTTTGGAGGAATAGCTGGCATCCACATAATCTGGAGGAATAGCTCCAGCGATGGCGCACAGGCAAGGCATTGAGATCTTGAAAATTTCAGCATCAAATTTCTGTAGTAACAAAAAAATACAGTATTGGCTGTTTAAAGAAGGTATTTACGTATACCCCAACAACCTGTTATTTGTGATGTCAGAATCACAAATTTGAATGTATTTGGTTATTTTATGACAGATCAACACAAAGGGGCAAAATTAATATGTAAAGAAGATTTTTAAAAAAAATTGTTTGAAAATAAATGGATTGAGCATGGAATATTTCCTTACTATTACTGTAATCTTTAGTTAATCTAAATTAAAGGTCTAAAACTCTAAAACTGGTCCACTCTAGCATGTTAAAATTGTTTCTAGTCAGTAAAGATATATAATAAATATAAATTTAAACAACAACAAAAAACTATTTATACTTTCACTTTTAAGTGCCTGTCAGTTATCCAGGTCATGTCAGCCATAAAACAGGCTTAAACTGGAGACATCTGGACTTTTGTTAAGGTTTTCTGAAAACGTTTCAACACCTATCCAAGAGTCTTTGTAAATTCTGCCTGTTGCACTAACATGTAATAACAACTACAACATGTAGATGGACCACTGATGTTTTGAAGCACCTGAAGGTCCATTCTCAGCACATTTCAAGTTAGATGCAAAAAATAGACCCACCCGTCATTCTTGTTTAAAGTGTGTGGTTTTCTACAGGATTTATGTTTTGCCATTTACGGTGTGCTATTGCGTAACCTCTTTAAAATGTGTTCCATGACCGATTTGTAGACTAGAGACTGAAATCTTTTCGGGAATCCCATGGGTCACGGGATTCCCGTGGGATTCCCGTGGGATGGGAGTCAGCATTAGTAACGATTACGTGATTGGGACGGTACAGGATTAAACATTAACGGGAGCAGACGGGAACGGGAGCAAACCAATAATAACTAAAAAAAACTAGGATCGATGCCAAAAAATAAAATAAAATAGAACGAAGAAAAATCCAGTACTGGCGCCGCCATTTTTTTTCCTTGAAGCCTACACTATAATGCGAGTCAAAAAAACTACAAGACCCAAAAACCAACAGTGCTTCCGCTATGAGTTTTTAACCCATGCTCAAAAACAACAATGGAGGGACCAACAGTTACTACAGTTAGAAACAGGAACTTAACTGACCCTTCATAGAAATTCAGATTCAATGTATTGGCAGAAATCTTATTGAAGACAACAAGAATGGGAGTGGTGCAGGAGCGGGAGTCATTCTGAATGGGAGCGGAATGGGAGTGGGAGTAATTTCACCAGGAGTGGGATGGGACAGGATTTAGTTTTCTACTCTGGCCCAGGATCGGGACGGGACACAATTTTTTTCCGTGGGAGTGGGACGGGACAGGAGTGAAAATCCACTCCCGTGTCAGTCTCTATTGTAGACCCTTGAAAGCTAAAACAAAACACAATCGTCCCTCTCTGTTAAGTGATGGCTTTTATTCATTAACAAAGATGGCTTGGTCTTCCGGTTTAGCTGAGGCAGTGATGGCAGCCTAGTGCACGAGGCTCCCGACACAAAGGGGTTATTTCTGCCCGTTAAAACTCGAATTTAAATAGGGATAAGGCCAACTAAGCAAAGATAGGGCGGGTGATTAATATACCCAGTAAGGGGAAGAAGAGTACACCGCTTAATAGAGAACGAGGCAAAGAACACGACGGTCAACAGTTGCAAGCTAGCAAGAACATGGAGGACGACTGGGAACAGAATGGCAGCCTGAGTTTAATTTTGAAAGAGTTGCGCGAATTTAGAAAAGACTCCAGCCAACAACTACACAACATAAAAGAGGATATTAACAAAATCAACAAAAGAATGGACGAGGTCGAAGAGCGGATTAATACGGCGGAGGAGCGCATCCAGTCCTCTGAGGACGTCTTGGTGGAGCTGGTGAAGCTACACACACAAACCATGGCCAAGTTAACAGACCTGGAGGGGCGCATACGGCACAAGAATATCAGGATACATGGGGTTGTGGAGGGAGCCGAGGACGACGCTACATCGGTTACTGCTTTTGTTGAAGACTTGCTAATGAAGGGTCTGGAGCTTCCTTCCACCACCGTGCTCAACATTGAAAGAGCACACAGAGCGCTTGCATCAAAACCACCTAAAGAAGCCCCTCTGAGATCACTCGTGGTCAAGTTCTCCAGCTACAGAACGAAGGAGGATATTATCAAAAGAGCTTGGCAAAAGAAGGGGTTCGACTTCCAAGGGAAAAGAGTGCAGCTAGACCACGATTACGCACCGGAGTTGCTGAGGAAAAGGAGAGAGTACGCCGAGGCAAAAGCAGCGCTGAAGGAAAGAAACGTGAAGTTTCAGACTCCCTATCCGGCTAGAATGAGAGTTTTTTTTCCCAAATAGCACGGTGACCTACGGATCGGCGCAAGAGGCCACTGCGGATTTAGCGGAGAGGGGCTTCCCGGTGACAGTCTTGAAAAAGCAGACCTCCCTCTTGGATCAAATAAGCCAGATAACCTGGCAAACCGGCGGAAGACGAGGTAATGCAGATAAAGCCAGCGCAGCGCGAGGCTACAAGGGGCGGCTCCAGGCATTCAGACGACAGAACGATGCTCTTTAATCTGAAGTTGCTTGTTGTTGGGTGGTATGTGTTATTTGCTCTCGCAGATACAAAGCAAATTTAAACAAAGCCTGCTTTTCCCCTCTCTCTCCAGAACTGACTATATTGGTTTATTGATTCCTCTTTTAAAGCTTTAAAACTTATATTTCTTATTTACCCAATAAAAAATAAAAAAAATAAAAAATAAAATCTAGCTAATGCTAATTAAAAACAGTGATAAGAACTGCTTTGTCAAAACATTGTGATTCGAAACTATACAATTTAAAATTTTATCTATGCAAAACATGGGCAACAAAGTGTAAACTTCATGTCGGGACGCAATGGGAGATGACAGACATGAGCTTCAGCTATGAGGTTAAAGAGGGCCCTCTTTCACTGCAAAGAGAAAGGGGTTTTCCCTCTACACTCTCACTCCACCAGAGCCACAAGGCCAATTTACAGGCCTTACTTTTGGAAGTCAAGACTGTTTTTTGTTTTCTGGTCAGTTGTTTTAATCTGATATTATTGTTCAGTGTTTTCTTGCTCTTGCCACCGTTCTTTGTGGCAGTAGAGGTGTACTTCATGATTCAGGTTAACCTGGGGGCTTAAAGCACTATTTTCAATTCAGTAATGCAAAGTTTTAGATTTATTTCATATAATGTAAATGGTTTAGGTATTCCAATTAAAAGAGGTAAAGTCTTGGTCAAGTTAAAACGAGAGAAAATAGAAGTAGCTCTTCTTCAGGAAACACACTTGACACAATCAGAGCACAGTAAACTGGAGAGATTCGGATTTAACCAGTATTCATCATCTTGCAATCAAGGTCCAAGGAGAGGTGTAACTATTCTAGTTTCCAAAAAATTAAATTTTGAGTGTATATATACAAAGTTGGATACAGAAGGGAGATTCATATTCATTCGAGGTTACCTGGAGGGGGTCTTGATAACCATTCTAAATGTTTATGCCCCACCAGGATCCAAATGGGAATTTTATAAATACATACTCGAATTAATATCCTCAGAGGCTCAGGGTTTTAATATCAGATTTAACTCATGTTTAGATACGTCTAGACCCTATTATTCAAGTGAAACAAAAATCACAAGGAACATCAAACTAATGATGGCGGAGTTGGGTCTCATTGATGCCTGGAGAGAATTGAACCCAACAAAAAGGGATTTCACTTTTTTTTCACACCCACACTCTGTATATTCTAGGCTCGATTACTTTCTCATGTTTCAAAAGGACTTAAGCAAGGTACTTAGTTGTAGAATTGGGTCCATGGATCTATCAGACCATAGCCCAGTTTACATTTGCATCCAACTGAATTGTGAACAGAAGACAACAAACTGGAGATTAAATACAGGAATACTAAATCAAATGAGGGATCAAATAAGAACTGATATTACAAATTATCTCAAAGAAAATGACAATGGGGAGGTGTCTTCGCCAATTCTCTGGGACGCATTGAAGGCTGTCTTGAGGGGTAAAATAATTGGATACTGTTCTAACATAAAGAAGCAAAACAAGGTCATCTTGAACCGTCTACAAACAAAACTTAAAAATCTAGAAGAAATTCATAAAAAGACACCACTTCAAGAATTAAAAATAGAATTGGAAAAGACCAAGAATGAACTTAATGAAATCTACTCAAACGATATTAAGAAAAAGCTCATCTTTCTAAAACAAAGATATTATGAAACTGGTGGGAAATAAGCAAAGTTATTGGCATACAAATTAAAGAAACAACAGGCAGACAGCACAATATACAAAATAAAAGACCCAATAACAAATTCTGTATGTCATAGATTATCAGCCATACAGCAGTCATTTGTAATGTATTATAAAAAACCTATATACACAGCCAGAAATAGAAAAATCAAAAATGGATTCCTTTCTTGACCTTATAAACTTACCTAAAGAGAACAATGATCAAAACAAGCTTTTGATTAAAGAAATTAGAGATGAAGAAATTAAAGCAGCCATCTCAAATTTCAAATCTAATAAAGCAGCAGGCCCAGATGGTTTTCCATCTGAGTGGTTCAAGGAAATGAGGGATCTGTTAACCCCAATAATGAAAAAACCTTTGATCATGTTCTCAGGACTGGTGAGACACCACCTTCATGGAAAGAGGCTGTCATTTCCCTCATACCAAAAGAGGGAAGGGATAAACTTGATTGTGGTAGTTACCGTCCAATAAGTGTGCTGAACCAAGACTACAATATTTTCACCCATATTCTGGCAAAAATCTCTTATCTCTCCGACATAATAAGCTTAGATCAAACTGGGTTTATAAAGCAAAGGCAGACTCAAGATAATATTCGCCGAACATTACATGTAACTGACCATATAATTAAAAATGACATCCAGGCTGTATTATTAAGCCTTGATGCAGAAAAGGCTTTTGACCTTGTTAATTGGGAGTTTCTTTATAAGGTTTTACAAAAATTTGGATTCCATCCTACTTTTATTAGAACCATACAGGCACTTTACAAAAGCCCAATGGGAACTATAAAAATAAACGGAGCTATTTCAAATTCATTTAACCTGGAAAGAGGTACTAGACAAGGTTGCCCCATTAGTCCAGTACTTTTCGCAATGTTTATAGAAGCATTAAGCCAGGGGATTATCCAGAATACGGATATAACTGGTATTAAATTATTTGGTCATGAACACAAAATTTCCTTATTTGCAGATGACGTTCTAATTTATATGTCAAACCCAGAAAGTTCAATTCCAAAACTGTGGTCAGTACTGGATTCATTTAGTGCTGTCTCAGGCTATAAAGTGAATATTACAAAAACTAAAATTTTGAGTTTTAATTATCAGCCAAGCCAAATGATAAGATCAAACTTTCAATTGAACTGGAACCTAGACCAAATTAAATATCTTGGAGTAATAATTCCAAAAGATCTAACAAATTTATATGCTTTAAATTTCAATTTACTGAATAAGAAGATAAAGGGAGATATTAAGAGGTGGGATCTAATTCCATTCTTAACTCTTGAGTCCCGGGTTGAATCAGTGAAAATGAATGTCCTGCCGAGGTTGTTATACCTGTTCCAGACAATTCCGACTGAAATACCTGACACGCAATTTAATGACTGGGACAGATTAATTTCAAGATATGTATGGCAAGGAAAAAATCCAAGAATGAAATACCAAACGCTTCAGCTAAAGAAAAGTAAGGGGGAGCTCGCATTGCCTTGTTTGAAAGAAAAACAGATTGTACAACAGGGAAAAAAAAGAATGTTTTTTTGTTGTAATATTGTAACCATCTTTGTTATGATGATGTGATATTTCAATAAAGAGAATAAAAAAAAAAACCCTCTTTCAACCCTCTTTCAAACCATCTGTCCCCTCTGTCTTAAATCTGAACATTTTGGTCAAAACATGTGGTTACTGATACATGGCATTTGTGAAATCCAGAGGATTTGATAGGAGCTTCTGAGAAACGCAGGATTTTCTCCAAACAAGCATATCGGTGAATCTCAAATCCAGTAACACACTCAGTTGAAAACGGGTTCATCCCAAAGCCAGAATACCCAAATCCAAGCCAAGCAGCACTGTTTATGAGGTACAGTGCAGTGAAAACTGCTTAGATTCCTACATTGGAGAAACCAAACAATAAAGTACACTAACGCATGGAACTGCACAGGACAGCCAGCAATTAAAAACAAAATAAGCTGTACAACTGCACCTCAGGAATGAAAGACAAACCTTTGATGACCAAAATATTCAGATTTTGGACAGAGACACAAGCACACTCTTCAAGATCAAACGGTCAAACAGAAATCCAATACAAAACAGTAGACTTCAACAACCAATGAGAACAACGGGCGAGTCTTTGACTTGCATCTGATTGGAATGTGCTAAGCAGGATGGGTCTGCAGGTGCTTAAAAACATCAGCACTCAAACTCTAGATTGCTTTAGTGTGAGCTGACAGAATAGACAAAAACTCCTGAATAGATGTTGAAACATTTTCAGGAAAACTAAGTGAAAGTCTGGTTGGCTGATTTTAAACTTCTTCTGTGGTGCATCTTTAAAAATGCTTTTGTTGTGAAGCTTTTGGTCTTTACTGTATTCTGTGTTTTTTCCCCCATGTAAATAAAACCTGGAAAATTTTACAGATTTTTTAAAAGATACTGGAAAAACCTGAAAAATTGTTTGAGCCTGGCAGTCAAAAACCTTAAGAAAACCCCAAAAAAGCTACAATAAAATATTTGAGCTCAAAGCTTTTTCATACTCTCTATGATCAAGCAAATGACCAGACCTAAATCCAAGTGGGAATGTTTGCCAACATGAGTTCCTCATTTAAAATAAAATGAGGCCACACCAGGTTAGTCATCAATGTTCAAACCACAAGACATCCCTACATTTTTCTTAGTATACAAAGTTTGCCCTTTAACCTCTTAGATTTTCAGCTGCATAGAACACTCCTACAACTTCTGTTAGGAATCCAGTTTGTGTGGGTTGCTTTTGTGTTTCTCTCTCTTCACCACCAGGTGTGCCCTGTTCCTCATTGGGCCTCCCTGCACACCTGTGGCTCGTTGGATCATTACCGGAGGAGTATTTGAGCAGCGGGCTGTCACTAACTCGACGCCAGAGTGTTTGCCAGTTTTGGGTACTCTAGCCAAGCTGAGATTAGCAGAGTCTAACCGAAGCTTTGTTTCTCTGAGTCTAATCTTGTTTTTGTCTTTGCTCTTCGGCAGGAAGCCTTTTCCTGTGTAACTGGATAACCTGGACCTTCTCCCCCTGGAAGGATTACTGAGTACACACTGAGCAAGGGATAATCTCCACATGATCCGATCAAGTCCTCATCGGAAAACCAAGTGACAGTCCGCTCCTTTACTCCTCTGGGTCCAACGTATGTCTACCTGTCAACTCTCCAATGAGTCCCCTCTTCTCCTGATTAGCCCCACAAACTGGATTCAAGGATTAAAAAGAGCCCCCTCAAACGTGAGTTTCTCTCCAGCTATATTCAATCCTCAGTCAACTTTCCTACGGTCCCTGAACTGATCACTGTGACCTCTCCTTCAGGCGTTCCGGTTCACCAGCCCACTGAGTTCCAGCTCCTACTTCTGTGTTTCATCAACATTCAATAAACCTGTTAAACTTTTTCCCTTGGTCTCTGAGTGGTTCTCTGCATGTGGGTCAGATCGCTTAAACCAATTATGACAACTTCATGCTCTACTTAGCATGAAGTTGCTAATTTCTGATTTGTCACAGAAAACCAATCAGACATGCTGAAGCTTTTGGTTTATCATTATAACATGTGAAGAAGTTTAATTGGCATCAATATATTGGTAGCTACATAATGCTGCTGTGACCCCACCTTGTGTGCCAGGGATTCAAAGATCCCCCAGAAAAGTTTGCGAGTCAAATGCAGCTCTTCCTCTGAAGCAACTCCAAAGTTGG
Organism: Cyprinodon diabolis; assembly: GCA_030533445.1. NCBI lineage: Eukaryota > Metazoa > Chordata > Actinopteri > Cyprinodontiformes > Cyprinodontidae > Cyprinodon > Cyprinodon diabolis. The sequence goes on along the minus strand of CM060072.1, from coordinate 23,601,007 downwards.
CCCAACCATTTGGGAGGCAGTAATATTTCCAACAGCGCTCATAGTGACTGGTCAGCAGCTGCAGGGTGCAGGACAATAAAAGTGAAAAAAAGGGTAAAACTCATGTTTTGATTGCTTGAAAATGATCAATCCTTTCCATACCTTCAGCGGCCTTTTGGCATACTCATTTAGAATGGGTACGTCAAACACCAGTCGTCTCAGCAGGTGCTGAAGCATGGCTGGACGCAGATTTCTGAAGGTAAAAGAAAACAAAGCCACCTTCAGGCACAAACCTGAAGATATTAGTTAAAAAATCTGGCTATCCTTGGTTGAGGTTTTAGCTTACTTGCACAAAGCCATGAGGCACTCTTCTATAATGTCTCTCTGTGCCTTTGTGAAGGCTCGACCTCGAGACAGTCTGTAGATCGTGTGCAGCATGGAGTCTATCATTATGGCACGATGGTCGCTGCCAGCAAACAGCGGGGCACATTTGGTGATGAGCGGCAGCACAGCAGTACACAGATAGCGGTTTAAAGCGAGAGCCATCTCTGTCGTGCTGAAAGCAGCCTGTCGGAAACAGATTCCAGCCGTCAGCTAAATCTTTAATTACTAGAGACAAAGTAATGTATAAGAAGCTCTTGACTCACTGTGTCCAGAGAGGCAGCAGCCCTCATGTCAGGCAAGAAGCCCACCTCCAGCACATGGAGCAAGAAATCCTGGTTGTCAATACCATAAACTCTATCCAGGAACAGAACCATGGGGGCCTTGTGGTCTGGCACAAAACTAGCAGACATCTTTGGCTCTATGATGGTGTTGTCTAAGCACAACATAAGGGACGTTTAAAATGTATACAAGCTGGACCAAAAGGATGTAGTAAACAGTGAACAAAACAAAAATAATCAAAAACAGAAAAATTAAATAAATATAAAATCATAAAAACTCCAAAACAATAAAAAAGTTATTTAAAAAGAATATTAGAGTTTAGATTAAAGGATGAAATAGACAGGCCAGAACTGCGTCAGCCATTGGGAAGACACCTACATTCTGTACACAATCAATTCAGTTTAAAAATTTATAGCAATCAGGGAGTAAATGCCATTTTTTGTAATTCAAGTTTTAGAAGCCATAATGTAAGTGTGCGTGTTTGAGGCTTGGTTGAATTAATAGCTGGTCAGCATTAATTCACCTAGATCTTTTCTCATGAACTCATCAGTGTATGATATAGACACAGAATCATGTCTCGACCTCTTAAGCGACAAGCAAAGCTGCAAGAAGTATGGTAGAAATGCATGAGACAAGCCAAAGTGCAGCTTTTTGTAACACCCTTAAATGACTTGGGGACAGCAGATTAAAAACATATGTACATTGAACTATTGTAGGTCAAGGGGGACTCTAGTGATAGATTTATTTTGCAGATGTTTGAAGGGAAACATGACTTTACCTTATGCCTTGTTTTCGCTAAAATTCACAATTTAAAGCTGACTGTGATCACTTTGTCAGGTAAGCAGACATTTCCTTAGAACTACCCAAGAAAGGAATGAATGTTATTTAAATCAGTTCGTTCAAAAAAGGGTCTAAGTTTCATTTTTGTGAGACTCAATGATGCTTTGATGTTATCTGAATGATTTAAGGAATATTTAAATCTAACTTTTAAGCGCAGTTGTACTTGTATGCTATCTTAAGCCAAGGAAGTGTCCTATAGGACACCTGTAGTGTGAACATGAGTGACCCCAGGAGAGACCCCTAAGGAACTCAGTGCTTGTGTTGCTACAGGTAAGGAACACTTATTTACTTTAAAAGAAACGTCTTAATATCAAATATGTCGTTAACCACTGAAGATCAGAACCTTGTGGTATTCCACAGTGGAAAAGGCAGAACTAAGGTCATAACACTCAAGTATAAAAGTAGCAAACATCCATGATTAACAGTTAAGATCCCAAAAATGTTTTACCTTTTCCCAATGCAGGAATCTGAACAGGAAGGCTAATGACTCCCACAAGATCCTCGATAGGAACCAGAGACCTAAGAATCGCCCTGATCCTTAGAGCTTCACCCTTTCCAGCTTGGATCAACTGGACAGAACAAAAATGATTTACTCTTGTTATAGAAATCTAGCCAGGATGCTGTGGTTCTGTATATCTTACATGCATCTCCGGAGCACAACGCCCAAGGAGGTCAATGAGAGCAGAGTAGAAGGACATAATAGCGTTTCCCAGGTGCACCCTGTTCTCCTCCTGCTGCTCTTCTCCTCCAAACCTTTCAGAAAAAAAATAAAATGCTGTGTAGTATATGATTGATGCTTGAACAGCGTGATGATGTCATCCATGGGGTATGGGTTAACAGTTTTGACTGTACTGTAGAGGTTAGTTGGCTAATAAAGAATGTCAGTAAAGGCAGATAATGCCGTACAGTTTCTAGATGTAAGATGCTATAAATATTTTTACTAGTTTATGCAACCTTTTAAATAATGTTTTTGTTTCCAGACTTCTACACTTGGTTTGATTTCATTTTTAAAATTGAATAATAGCCCATAAGATTAGTGAGACAATTATTGTGCTAGGCACAACCTTCTTTAGTAGAAATGAAAGCACAACATATTTTCTGCAATTCAAACATTTTATATTTCCTAAGTGTCTTAAAAATGTTTGAGTCAGCTACACTGCAGGATCTTGTCACTCTTGCCACACAGAAATCTACAATTGTCTCATAGATTAATTTAATTAGAAAATAATGAATAATGGTAATAATATTCCATAAGAACAGAGTAGTTTGTTTTAACTAAAGCTGGTAAGAACAAAGTGACTACTAAAGCAAAGTTCTTTCTGAAACAACACTGAGACCTCTTACATGGGAAAACGTCTGTCTTTCTTAACGCTGGGACCATCTCTTGCAGGGTCCTCTGATATTTTAATGGCTTCCTCTACAGCAGCCAGTAAGCCATTACCACCCTCTCCTCTCAAAGCTGGACCGAAGCACTCGGGTCTTCGAATGAGAAGACGCACTACAACATTGGCATTCTCTTCCACACTTTCTCCTACATGGAGGAAGAAAAAAAAAGTTGTGTTCCTTGTAATTATGAAATAAAAAACAGAAGGTATGTAGGCTTTTAAATGTAAATATCTTTCCTTACCGTTGACAAAAACAGCAAAACGTAGAAAGTCAAGGTATTTCTCTCCACCGCAGGGATTCCAACCTATGTCTGGGTATCCTTTAGCCAGAAGCATGGGGCAACTCTGAAGCCCACACCCAGCTAAGTATTTCACCACCTGTAATGATATGAGTGTTAACAGATAGTAAGTAAAGTCAATCTGTGAAACTGTGACTAAATACAATATTTTACCATTTCTAAATCCTGCTCCTGGAGAGCCAGTGCTAGCTCGTTATTGTCGATGCATGAAGCTGCAGCCACATCCAAGGGGGTAGAGCCACGCATTCCTAAACAAAAAGTTCATGTTAACCGAGGCTTCATATTTTGGCAATTAAAATTGGTGGAACTAACAGTGACAGTCACCAAGGCCAATGCCACTATTCTGCAGGAGGTAGCTGAGATGATCAAACATGGATCGCTGGTTTTGGCGACTGATGCGGCAGAAATAGCAGAGGAATCGGCAACAGTTTGTGACCACTCGGGGAAATCGAATTTCCTGTTCGGAAAAAGAATGGTGCAGTTTGGTTAGATAAGAGGTCAAACAGATTTGTTCATCTGTTTGAGATTATTTCAAATCGCCTTTAATTAGCCTAGAAAATATGTTTGATATTTTAATATTTTAGCTTGTTTTTTGCCTACATTTAAGCCAAACAAAGATGTTGAATATATATACCTTTGAGTCACCACCACCCAGCACATTAACCATAACCTCCATGACAGTCTCATGCATGCCTAGAGCTCGCATCAAGTTGGGGTGCTGATAGAAAACTCTGTTACTCATGATGTTCCTAAAGAGGAGAATATAGATAGGTCTTTCACCCACAGTTTTACCCAAGGCAAAAACTGTAAAAAAAAAAAACTTTTTTTTGTCCCCTCATACCCAATGCTTTGAATTATAAGCCTCTCCTCTTCTGGACCCATCTGTACAATAAGCAGTGAGCGGATCTGACCCAGGCACTCCAGCAGATCCATGGTGTCCTGTATTGATACCTGATTGATGGTATAAGCCTTTGGAAGCGCTCGCATAAGTTCACCAAGTCTGTCATACTGTCTGTGAAGGAGGCTGAACATCATGCGCACTAACTCAGGGTTTTGAATGAATGATTCTTGGGCCCAGTGGATCATGGTGTGAGAAATGAGTTCCTGTAACGTGCCTGATTTGATTACAAAAGAGAATCAAACATTTTAAGTTTTAAAGGTTTGACACCAGATACTCTTTCAAATAATTTTTGTGAGCAAAATTACCCAATTGTTTCGTAACGTCAAGTGAAATATGGAACTTACTTGGTTTTTTGTCTTCCTGAGGCTCAACCTCAACCTCTACTTTTTTTTCTCGAAACTTTTTCACCCTCTCCACCAAACGAAGCAGTCGTCCACGTAGAGAATTATCCACCTCCTCCTCCTGTTCTTCCTCTTCAATATGAACACCTAAGAGTTGGAGTTTAAAAATAGTGCATGGATAATTTGATTTGTCCGTCTATTTGAAAAGCAAAGATGAAAGGAATTGATGTGACATCAAGCATAGTGGATTAAAACTGACCACAGTGTGCCAGCAGAGAATTATGAAAAGCCAGCAAGGATTCACGGACCTCATCAGGAACAGGACACTCTTCGTCGTCAGGGCAGTTTTTAAAGTTCATGAGCATGTTGACCTACACAACAGTGAGCGAGCTAGTGGAAACTCATTGCAAACAGATCAGATGTAACATATCTCACAAAACATTAAATGCTATGAAATATGATTTTTATTGACTGACCCCAGTCAAAAAAAAAAAAAAAACACAGTGAAATTTTAAAGCTACAGTGTGTAATTTTCAGCGACATCTAACGTCCAGACTGCAGACTGCAGCAACATGAACATCTCCCCCCCACCGCTTCTCCCCCCCAACAGTACGGCGAGCGTTACGGGACAAAATGTCTTCCACGACGTCCGCATCACCTACCTTCTCAAGTGATGAGGTTTGTTTACATAGATAATTTTACAGATAGTATTTCATTAGTCTGTGTGTTCAGTACCGTCTCAGTTCATCTCTCTCAACTTGCCGTAGTTACTTTCGAGCGTAATGGGCAATCTCGCAATCGCTAGTTTGTTGGCTCTGCGCTGCCGTAGCGCAAAGATGTCTGCCTCCATGGCTGCGAGACCCGCTCCTATGTAATTATAAATAACGAATTCTAAGGCAACGCAAATATTAAGGTTAAGAGGCTGAGCTCGTAGATGATGATAAATCACATAGTTATGTATAATATATTACATTTCTGACTGTATATCCCTGTAATTATTACACACTGGATTACCAACTTTGTTTTTTTCTAAATCCCAAAATAAGGAAATATCTTTTCTCAGTACTTTCTTATAATTTTGAAGTTTGTATTTTCTAAGATTGCTATACTTTTAAACAACTAAATAACCCAGTGGCCAATGTCATTCATGAAAAAAAGAGCTCTAACATTGTAAAACAGAAGAAATGTATGCTGTAGAAACATACTTATTCATCTTGTCCCTATTCTACCACTCTAAACGGTATCTTATTTGATTAATACAATTTCCTTTTTGATAGGTTTAATTTGTATTTTTTTACTGTATTAGAAAATACAGTAGTTTTTTTCAATTTTGGAGATCAATCAAGAAGGGGCTAATATTCCTTTATCACAAGCACATCTTAGCAGCAGGCATAACGTAGAACAAATGTCCTGTGTTCAAACATTTAAATATTTTCAAAAGGCAGATTATTTTTATTTTTATTTATTTTTTATTAAGTGTCTCCTCCAAAAAACAAACAAAAAAATTAAAATTGTTTTTTTTTTTTCCTGTTGGTACATGATAATAACTAATACGATTGTAGTCTCCTTACCTGTTCTTGCGGTGGGGAGCGAAATTCACGAGTCTTTCGTGCAGTCTCTGCAGCCGTCATGGTGAAGGCCATCATGAGCTCATTATAGCGCTGCCTCTGATTGGTCTGTATCTGGTTGACAAACTTGTCTGAGAAGGCAGCAATGGCCTCCACTCTATGACGTAGCTCGCAGTCACAAAAATACTGCAACAGGGTGCACATCTAAACAACAAAAGCAAAAAGAGTTTTATCATTGTTTAAAAATCTTGTTTTGTTTTTTGTTGAATAAATTTCTGTAGACTCCAAAATGAATAAAGTACCTGAAGTTTAACGGACTCTGGTAGCTTCATCTGAAAAAGTCCTTGTTCTAAATGCTCTTCTTTAGCCTCCCCACAACTCTCTACAGGTTTAGTTTCTTTCTCTGTTTCCTCGGCTCCTTTCTCACCATTCACTAAATCTATTTCCTCCACCGCTTCTCCTTGTGGGACATCTAAATCGGTCTCCTCTAATTCCTCCTCCTCACCTATTTCTTCTTCATCATCATAACCATAATCTTCAAACTCCTCTTCGTCTTCCGCCACAGCGTCCTGCTCCTCCTCTTTGACCACGGCTACCTTTGGCAATTCCTCTTCAGCGTTTGCATTTGGTGGCTCCTCCGCAAGCTCCTCTGGTTTTTCAGTATAAAAGACTGTTGGCTCAATCATTTTGAGGATGTGTGTGACATCTTCATCGTCAAATACACCCATTATTAGAAGTGTGCTGATGAGTTTCAAGATTGGAACAAAATGAAACTCAACACTGCCTCCCACTGGATCTCTCATGGCTTGAATTCCATCCTGGACAGCTTCGATAAGCATGTTCAGAGCTTTGGTCTTTAACACCTAGAAATAAAAGAAAATTATTATTTTCTTTATATTGAGAGAGAGAATCCTGAAAGTGCTATTAAGAGTAGATCTCACTTGTAACGGGATGGTCGGACTTAATGTGTAGATATCTGGGTCTGTCCCCACAAATCCAACGGCGGAGAAATGGAGTTTCGGACGTAGACATGTTGTGAGGCCGACGCCTGGTAACTGAGACTTCACTGAGTAAAGAGTGATGCTGCGTGTGTTGTCTGTCATTGGAACTATGAATTCCTTGTTTGTTCCAAGGCGGTTGCGTTTAGCAGACTCTAGATGCATGCTAATAAGCAGGTCATAGAAGCCGCTCCTCATCGGTCCTGGCAGGTAGGTACTCTCTATGGCGTAGAAGAGCTGAGATTCGTCTACATGGCTGCATAGCGCATGTGCCACCCTGTTGTTACCCAAGGCACACACCGAACCATACAGTTTTAAGGTGTGGTAGTGGAACTTCAGTAGGTCCATTCGTTCAGATAGTTCCAGTATGTCTATACACCTAAATAGAACATAGTGCCAGGTTACTCTGAGAAATAAAAGAAATAAACAATTTTAGCTCGTAAAATGAATGTTACTGACCTGTTCTCCTCTGGGATGTGAAGTGCCATCATTGTGAGTGGCTCCATACATTGCACCATCCAACCGAGTCTTTCGCTGACACGGCCTGTCTCTGGAGCCAAGAAGTTATTAGGCATACGACTCCAGATCACCGGGGTTAGCATCTGGACATCCAATCTCGGAGGACACTGTGGAACTGGGTTTTTACGTTCACTGCGAAACATGGCTGCTGACAAGGGCATGATGTTCTGGCAAGACAAGAGGGACCTTTTTGGTTAACTCTCTTTACATCTGAACTTAGTATAAATAGAAATAATCTAGTTTTGGAGGCTGAAGATAACGGCTACCATGAATGTGGTAGAAACCAGAAATCCTCGACTCCAACTCAAATCTCTAGAAATTGTCAAAAACCCTTTAACTGCAGAGACTTAAGAAGACTACCAGTTTACTGGAACCATATATGTTTTACACCTAAACAATTAATTTCAATGTTTTATCTGATCTATAAGAACCACCATATGTTAGCCCAGCCAGGTTGCACTGACTACAGCCCTATCAGGTGTGGAAATCATTGCTATGGGGAGAAGAACGTGACCGATATATTTAAAGCTAACCGTGACACATTTAATTTATTAGAGTTCTACTTTGCATTACATTTTTATTAAATAATAATCTACTTTTCAGCAACATCATCAGCTTGACAACTGCTGTGGCTGACAATAGATGATCTACTAGATGTAGTCTTTCAATGTTTAACTCTGTCTCCCTAGTAGAAATAACTGTTAGCTGAACTTTTATCTATTTAACTGTGTTTCTCTCCTATATTAAGCAATATCAGGAACTACTGCTGCACCTTAACTTTTGCTCTGCTTTTGAATATAAAGTTCATCTGGATCATTGCTTCTGTGCTTTCTACCTGAGCCTGTCTCTCCACAGTCAACGGCACAATGCAAGCAGACTAGCACACTATTTTAGCACACTATCGTCACATGCTCATCCAGGAGAAGTGAACTCTTGATGCAATCTGCTGATTTTCCTTACAAACCATTTGAACAAATTGATTTGATTTGGATTAACTCTAAGTGCAGTGGCATATGTAGTTAATATTTAGATAAAATTAATTTAAAACCATAATGTCAAGCTTCACTTTTAGGCCCTCTCAGAATATATGCATGAGATTTGCGATGATCAAAAATTCAAAGAGAGGGAATGCCTCAGGAAAGATAATGCCTGCTGATAACCTCTTAGTAAAGCCTGTACAGCAGCAGTGTGCATGAAGGGTTGGAAACAGAACAGTGTTGGCGGTTTACCTTGAGCTTCCCGAGTTCAAACTGAATCACATTCTGGTTGGAAGGCTGAACGAAGACGGCTGGGAAAAGCTTTGTGTTGGGCTCAACCTGAAAGCAGACGATGCTTTAAATAAACAGGATTTAACAGCAATACCCAGACTGAAACCTACAAACCTGGTAAAAGGTGTTTATCTCTTTCCCATTAGCGGTAAAAGTCATGAGCCCTGTGTCCAAATCAACGAGACAGCCAATCACGAAGTCCTCCTGACTAACGCGGGTTTGCTGGGAATTGCCGAATTCTCCTCCCCACACCATGTAGCAGTTGCTGCGTTTAATACTGTAAAAGATACCAAGAAAACTCAAGATTTTTTAAAGTATACAGTTAAGTTTTGAGAGCAAAACAAATGAGTAATTTTCTCACAACAAATCCCACCTGTCATGAATGTTGCCTCTATCATCCCCAACAGTGACTGTCACGTTTCTCACTTTGTTGAGGTCAAAGTGAAGATCATACTGGTGATAGTCTGGCGTGACCCAGCCGACCCACACGCCTCCTGGTTCCTGTCCTGCAAATATCCGCACCGAATAGTAATACTGAAAAAGGAAATGACAGTTGGTTTAGGCATAAGAGTATTCATACAAGAAAGAACAAATTGCATATTTCAATGCTTGAATTACTTTTACTTGATCATGGATATGATAATAAAATAACTATGAGTAATGTTCATACAGTAGTGGTGTTCAGAATTATATCCATGTCATCCCTGTCATCTGGTACGACATCTTCTACTAAGCGTGGCTGAGTGGGAACGACAGGAGGTGGAGTTATTAATGCAGCCTTCTTTGCCTTAAAAAGGAACCTGAAACAACACAACATAGATTACAATAAACATAGACTCCAGGTTGTTGTGAAAAGAGAGACACCATGAAATGCAGCCTTGCCACAAAATAACACGGTAGCATGATATTCATGATCACGGTGTTTAATTGCCGTTTAATTCAGGGGAAGGTGTCAGTGGGCTGATATAAAGCAATCAACTGTTTAAAACAACAGACTGGTTGCTTTAAAATGGACATGTGTTTAAAGACATTTCCAGTCCAAGGAAGGAACATTGTTGATGTTCAGTAATTCTTAATAAAAGCAATATACATGTAATGTAATAGCCACATTTTTTAGGGGAAAAAGCAGACTTCTGCTGGTTTTAAAACCCTTTCAAAAAATAAAAAACCTTCTTCCTTGTCTCAAAAATCAGAAGCACTGCATACCCTTTCTTCTTGCTTTTCTCTGTGGACGCATCCTTCTCGTTCTCTCCATTTTTATTGGCTGAAGTTTCTTTTGCCACAGAGGGTTCCTTCTTGTCATCTTCCTGTTCTTTGCGAGTGGCTGATTTCTTAAGTATTTCAAAGTCAGAGTTTGGGTCGACTTCTAAAACCTGGTCTTCGGGAATCGTCAGAGCTTTAGTTAGGAGCGTCGTCCCTGCAGGGACTTTGAAAGTCTCGTGAAATTCAATTGGTATGCTGACTCTGAAGAACTGCAGGTCTGTGTTGGCATTCTGGGACCCAAATGTCTTGTGGGTCAGCTTGAGACAAGGAGGAGTGTCCACTGTCCCGTCAACACGGGAGATCTGGAGAAAGAGCATCAGGATGAGGATTTTCACGAGTTAAACTTATATTTGGAAATATTTCGAGAAAGCGTTGCAGCAATACCTCAATATGTTGATGATCTGTGGGCACAGTGATAAACTGTGGAAGGCTTTTACTGAACCACATGGTGATATCTCGTTTCATGTTTATAGCAAATGGTTCAAAGCCCTCCTGCAGGCCGCAGATGGTAAAGTAACGAAGACTACTGACATTCTGACCCAGATTGATTCTACCCACCTGTGAGAGACCCAGACTGCACACAGGTATGAAACCTAGAAATGTTTGACATATGCATGATCAACAGTGTGCATTAGACGCAGTATTTCTGTTTTGTTTTAGGCCTGTGCTTACCCTCCCCAATCTCTATATCTTTAAAAGCCATTTCTGAGCCTGAGTCGCTGATCAGCATTTCTCCGTTGAGCGTAAACATGATGTTCATTTCTGTGAGGTCGATCATACAACCAACCACATCGCCAGACTGCCACTGGCGACCAAATGGCTCATTTCCCACATGCCACCGTTGGGCCTGAAACATTGTGGTAGAATTTCACATCAAAAGGGTGTTTAGCAAACCTTCATAAGTAATTAGTCTTAGTCAGCATCCCACCTTAAAGCCGTTGAAGACATATGCCAACTCGTCAGCTCCAAGTTCAGTATCAGCACGAACACTGGGCCTAGCCCAGCCCACTCTCATTTCTCCCACAGTCACAGCCTCAAACTCAAAGTACCATTTGCCCTGCGTGACGGCGTAAGATTTCTCTGCTCTGAACACTCTGATTTTATCTCCACGGGAGCTGCCTGGTCCATTCCCACCTAGAGAAGGAAATAACAGTAATGAACACACGACACCCCGAGTTCTAAACCTGTGATACAAAGACTGCTGGAGGTACTTGGATTTTAGAAGTAAAAAAAAAAATGATTAGAATTGTTTTAAGTTTTTACTGCGAAGGATAAAAACATAAAAAAAATGGAAGTATAAAAAATATAGACAAAGGAAGGAAAAACAAAAGTTTAAAGGATACATTAAGATAATTGGATAGTAGTCTGGAAGGACTGCAATCGAGTCATTGAGTCAATGCAATCAACTGCTTTTACTTAGATAGAAAACTTTGAATCAATTTGACAGTATAATCTGTTGAACTGTAAAGTGCCTTGAGATGACGTGTTGTGAATTGGCGCTAATTAAATAAACTGAATTGAATTGAAATGCAAATATTTTTCTACGGCCCTATTCCAAACTCGTCATGGGAAAAAGCTAAAATGAAATTCTAAACCTTTTTCTGACTACGTATCTAGGAATAATGTAAGGAAACAAGCACCAAGGGCACAAGAAATAACTTTTCCGTCACATTTATCTTATCTTTATTTCTAGGTTTAAAAAAAAAAGGTGAATAATGAAAAGGGTCAAGGTATGTGACTATCTTTGTCATATCCCATGATGTTTGTGTTATCCATTCTGTACCAAGGGTGCTCCGATTTTATTGTCCAACTGATGGATCAGCCTAGATGTCAAACTGAAGTTTTCCACCAATCAGATCTACCTCTGTAAAGCTCTAATAACCACACACTGTCATGCCTTAAACTTTTATTTAGCTTTAAGAGCTGTTATTTTAGAAGCTTTTATTGTTTCAGGGGCAATGAATTTTTTTTTTCTTTTTTCTGTAAGATAAGATTGATATCTTGTGTCTTTGGATCTTATAACAAATGAAAGTGTCAGTCATAAAAAAAAATCTGTATCGGTCGAAATCGGATTGGAATATCGGGCTTCTAAAACATCGAGAATCAGTGATCGCCAGAAACCAGTAATCGGTGCACCCCTATACAGTACTTCAGTACTAAACTTAAAAAATCATTAAATCAAATATTTGAAGTGTTTTTTTTTTTACCATAAAATGTGCATATGAAATAAAAGATTAAAAAAACTGCAAACTTACTGCTCTCCTGATCAGGTGGTTCTATGTTGTAGCCATAACCGATCAATGTACGAACTGCTGCACAAACCGTATCTCTGTTGGTCTTTTTTGTCTTTTCATCCAGCAGGTTGTAGGGAACCAGGCGAGGATTACGTTTGTTCAATATGTCCTATTAGAAAGAAAAAAAAAATCAAACATGAAGTTAAACCAAATCAGTTAAAACATTCATGTAGCCTCTGTATCGTAACATTCTTGTAACTCATAGAGCATTTGAGCATAATCCAAAGTAGATACCTGCACAATACTGTACGTCCAGCCCTGTCGAACCCGGTCTCTCGCCCACACGTTGTGTCCATTTTCTGCCAGTCTCTCTACTAGCGTGTTTTGATTTGGAGTGAGTTTGACGTGATTCAGATCCAAGGGAGCAGGTTTGTATCCGTTACTCTGCATGTAGCTAAAAGGTAAAAAAAATAATAAAAGGGTTACTATACTACTATATCATTTATTATAAATTGATTACAGCATTACAAACTCAAATGGTATGTTTATGTGTTGCAGCTCACGTTTTGGGGAGCTTGATCCTTTTCAGATTTTCTTCTGCTTTTTCATCTCCCATTCCCACATGACAGCCCAGAGCAAGCAGAGTCCTATTAGAATAAACACACTAGAGATTAAAAAAATCTGCTCATTTCTTGTTTTAAAATGTCTGTGGTTTCTGAAGTTCTGAAGTTATCCCTCAGAAGTTTTGCACCAGCGCTTTGCAAATGTTTTGCTACAAATTTGTTTAATTTAGCAGAGAAAAAGAAGTTACATCATTATCTTATTTTGTCTGCTCATCGAGACACTTTAAAGAGACAAAGCCTGATTTTGCAGTAGAGAGATCTGAAAAATCAATGTTCATTTTGAAATAGAGAAAACAATTTCACATATAAACCTTAATAAAATAAAATAAAACAAGGCCTCCAAAATTTTTTGGATTGATTGTATTTTATTTTTCTCAAGGAAATGTTTTAATACTTATTGTCAGCAGCAAGATTGTGAATTTGTCATGATCTTGGCGCTGAAGGTTTGGTTTTTTCCTTTGCTCCTTGCTCCCCTGTCTAATTGGTTCTGCGGCTGATTATCGCCGATCATTTTCACCTGGTTCCTCTACTATTTAAGTTGTGTGTTTGCCTCCCATCAGCGCCAGGTTATTCGTATGTCTGTCCGTTTCCTTGATTGTGACCAGTTTTCTGCCCTGAGGATCTCAAGTTTTGCCTTGTCCCTGTCTGCTCTGTTTGTCGCATCTGGTCCTGGATTCTACCGGCTTCTGAACCTGGAGCTGACTTCAGCCTTGGATTTCCCTTCTGGACTCTGTTGCTGCTCGGCGTCTGCTGCCTCGCTCTCTAGGAACTCTGGGGGAGTGGCCGCCACAACTGCGGTCTAAGCTCCGCGAACGGACTGAACTTTGAATCAGGTCAGTGACTTTGCTCCAAGTCGTATTCAGCTCCACATCCAGTCACTGACCTGTATTCTCCTATCCCTGCAGAGATCAGCCCTGCAGCAGACGAGCAGCCCCGCGTATCTGTTTGTGTTTAATAAACGCTTTGAACTTTCCGACTGCCTGTCTCGCCACGAATTCTGGGTCCAATATTCTGAGATTGTTACAGAATTGGATGCATTTTAGAAAAAAAAACTCTATTTAGCTGTTTAATGAGAGACAGGATCCAGGATTGTCTTCAATCCAAGGAACCCCTCAACATGTCCTCCATGGGAAATCATAACCCCCTTCTAAGTACAGAGGGTTATAATCGCAGTCAAAATATATACAATACATTGAGTTTATTGCCTCTTTTAGGTTTTGTCTGTGTAAAGGTGACAGATAATACTGTAGTTTAATCAGTACTACAATGTTACTCTGCCTGATTTATTTTTGATAAAATAAAGTACATTTTTATATAACAACCTCCCTGCAGTGCTTCCAAAACTCATTAGGGGGTCTCACAATCCTTGTTATACACCTCTGAAATAGAGAATAAAATCTGGTAATACGACAGTTCTAAACTCCAACCCTTTTGTAACCATATATTTTTTAGATCTTAATAAAATAATCATCAAGGATTACGCCTCAGCAGACTAAAAAAACCGTCAATAGAGGAGCAAAGTCCGAAAAACCCAGGAGTGTTGAGTTGGACTTTACGTACTTCAGCGTCTCTCCTGACATTGCTAAGTTGTAGTTCTTCTCCGGCTCAGGCAAGCTCTGGAAATCTACCAGGCAGGGGTGCATCTTCTTGTTGTCGTCACGAAACTTTAAGGAAAAGCACAATTTTTTGCTCAAATGTCTCTACAGAAAGAAAGCAAAAAAAGTCACACCCTGAAAGCACCCACTAGTCCATATGTCCACCCTTGTTCTATGCGAGTAACAGCCCATAGTTCATGACTGTTTTCTGCAAGTTTCTCCCGGACCCGCTCCAAATGAGGAGGAAGCACAATCTGAAAGATCAAATAAAAAATGTAAATTTCACTGAGGTTCTAACCACTTTGACAATGCAGTGGAAGGGCAGGATTTTACCTGAATTGTGTCCACAGGATAGGGAGTGAACGCTGTGTGAGACAGGGACTGGGTCGGACCAAGCAGGTTGCGAAAATCATCAAAATCATGTTTATATTCCTTGATGGGCTCAATCCGCAAACGGTCCCTGGGCAGCACTGCCTCATAGCATGGAGCGTACCCTGGAGGGGGCAGAAACTTGAAATCCCCATGACGCCCCCCGAGAAGAAACCGCAGCCTTGCATTTGGAACAACAAACAGACATTTGATAGTTGTTTAAAAAAATAAAAATCCATTGGTTAGAAAAAAAGAAAAACATCGGGGAACAAAGAATTTTAAAGTGCCATACTTTATGCCTGCAGAGAAGCTGACGACTGGAAAGAACAGACCGTCTAGGTTGAAATTTTCAAACATTCCCTGAACAGGATGCCCGTTGATACGAAAGGAGATGCTTGGCACACTTAGATCCAGACAGCAGCTGACCACGTCCTCTGCTGCCAGACTGTGTTGGTTGGGAGAAGCAACATGCCGTGGTACACGCCCTGCAGACAGCCAGTAGGTCAGCTACTGCACTATCTAAAGAACTAGTTACTAGGCAAATAAATGCACTTAAAATGTATCATCTAAAATGTCAATGTATATAAATTAAATCCCTATTATTTAAACTTTAAATCCACGATTATAAGAGATTTAATGATGAATAATAGATTAATCTTCGAAGTCTATCTGGTTTCAGAAGCAATTTCTGCCTGAAAATATAGAACTGAAATAAATCAAGAACAGCTTCTCAATTATCAGGCCTACATGCAACATTTTGCTCTAATTTTTCTCTAGCTGTTATGTCTAATTTTAAAAATCTATTTCTTTAAGCCTCACCTTAATTTTTTTTAAACATCCTCAAAGTCCCTTTGACAACATAGGTGACACCTCTGATTCTATTTATAAACACCTTTACTATGAATAGGACTACAGCATATAAGCTGAAGCGTATTTGATTAACAATAGTTTCAGTTAGCAGTTATTATTGGCTCGATGCCAAAACTGTGGCTGATTTACTTATAGCCTCATTACAGAGAATTGGATTAAATGAAAAAAATAATTTCCATTGTAGCTGCTTAATGGAAATGATTAAGCTAGAAATTTTTTAAGGACATCAGCCATAAAAGGCATAGCAACAAAATATCTGTGTCCAAATGAATTTTTCAGGAATAGTTTGATGGATGTTTGATAGAGTCTTAAAAGTAATCTCTATTGTTTAAAGTGCTTTAAAGCTACAGTGTGTAATAATTACAGGGATATACAGTCAGAAATGTAATATATTATACATAACTATGTTATTTATCATCATCTACGAGCTCAGCCTCTTAACCTTAATATTTGCGTTGCCTTAGAATTCGTTATTTATAATTACATAGGAGCGGGTCTCGCAGCCATGGAGGCAGACATCTTTGCGCTACGGCAGCGCAGAGCCAACAAACTAGCGATTGCGAGATCGCCAAAACATCACAACGATGTAGAAAAAATAACGGGTATATTTATTATCTTAAGTCTACATGAAAACTATACCCTACACAGACTAATGAAATACTATCTGTAAAATTATCTATGTAAACAAACCTCATCACTTGAGAAGGTAGGTGATGCGAACGTCGTGGAAGACATTTTGTCCCGTAACGCTCTCCGTACTGTTGGGGGGGGAGATGTTTATGTTGCTGCAGTCTGCAGTGTGACCGCTAGATGTCGCTAAAAGTTACACACTGTAGCTTTAAAACAGCTCATTTTTTGAATCAACAATATTGGCCAATTCAGTGTGTTTGGTTGTGACATGTGAGTCAACATATTGATTAATTGTAGCTATTAGAATATATAGATAACCATTATTTTTTTCAATATTCATAAGATAAGAACAATAAAACAAGCTAGATCCTTTAGATCTGAGGTCTTCTACAGGGGGTCCACGGAGGTACTGCATGGGGGTCGCAAAAATTTTGGTTGATTAGACTTCTTTTTTTTTATTCCCCCCTGCAATTTTTTCCACTAATTGAAATGCCTTTAAATACATGTTAACATGAATTCAACACACTGTAGTAAACAGATAAATAGAGGCAGAAGATGTCTTTCAGTCATCAATGGACACATTGGTGGTCACAGTTTCATTCCCAACACCTGTCCCATCAACGAGGAATCAGAATCAGAAATACTTTAATAATCCCAGGATTATTAAAGTAATCCAAGGATTATTAAAGTAAAGTAACGTTCGTTACATGACTCCATCTGTAATAGAGTGACTATAGGACCAATTTCATATAACACAATTTCATACAATATATATAATTGGGGTTCCCCGCTCCATTTCGCCATCAGTTTGGGGCTCCTTGGCCTGGAAAACGCTGAAGACCCCTGTTGTAGATATTTATGCACATTAGCAGTTTTAAACTTGCTATAAAGTAGATGTAACATTGAAATGCTTTTTGAGCACTATAAAAAAAATATAAATGAATAAATAAGCAGATTTCATGAATTTCATGATTTCATTTTTGTTACTTTTACTTGAGTAGAAATAAAGTGCTCCTACTGAATATATCTGAATTGTACAACAGAGAATAATTGCTCAGTTTGACCTTTTAGTCTTAAAATTGTTGTTTAGAATTTCTGCTAAAGAAACAACATATTTGTTTTACCTGACCAAAGGTGAAGGCCATCAAAGCCATAGGAATACAGGTCATCACCAACTCCATTACCCCCCCAGCCTTCTCCACCACCGGGGTAAGGGCTGTAGCCCTCGGTCAGAGCCCAACCCACTCGCAGGTGATACGGCTGGGCGGTGATGAACGGCTCTACATGATCCACCATCACCTCAAAGTACCACTTCTTATACTGAGTAGATCCTTCGCAAGTTCCAAGGAATATGTTGGGTCTCATGCTAGAGTAATAGAAGACAGAAACTGTTATAGATAAAAATAAAAGCCCTCTGAAGAGAGAGAGAAAAAAAAAACAGAGTATAAACTCATGCAAACCAGGGGAGGAGCTAGATGGGGGGTCAGGGGTTACCATGGCCACCCTTAGCCAATCACTGGCCCTCCCTACCATTTTTTTCTCTCAAGTAGAATATTCAAAACATTTAAATTTTATAGATAGTAACAATTACTTAACAACAAAAAACACTGGTTAATTATGCACATCAATACACCAACATTAGAGATGATTAGTACATATTTCATGGTCTTTCAGAACTAGGTTTTGTGTTATATGCCGTAAAGAGAAAATGTTGTGTCTCTACAAGTCATCTAAGAGTCTTTAGTGAAATCATAGATACCGTAAATAACTATCTTAATAAAAACCTATTAAATTATCAATTTATGTAGATATTAGTACTGGTAAATATAATTTTAAAGTAGAATGATATTGATAAAAGTAGGTAAGTAATTGCGATGGAAAAGATGTTCGCTCCAGAACTCAAACCTCAAAGAATTTTATCCAATACACCTTTTATCTTGAAGGATGTTTAAATATATGCATCTATCTGTTAGCAAAGGCTTTGGGAAACTATAGTTTGTCTTTATTTAGAAATGTGGACATTGTGCTTGTTCCTGTTAAACAGTGTAGATTGACCCTGAGGTTCTGGTGCCTATCCACTTTTGGCCCCCCTTCAGTATACTCTGGTTATTGGCTTATTCCCTTATAAAAATGTTCTGGCTACGCATCTGGGCAAACCTACCCACCTGGTGACATAGTTAATAATGTTGGTTTGAAGAAGAAGGTCGCGACCTGGAAGTAGGTTCTCTGTGATAAGGTTCTGGTTTGATCTTACAGCTACACCGTTGCAGACACACAGAGAGCACAGCACATCCAAAACCTATAGGGAAAAGGTTTCAGTAACACGACCAGTTAGAGAACTGTTCTCAGAAGCAGCCAAAGGAAAAGGATTTCAAAATGTACAAACCTTGTGGTTGCGCCCGTGCTTATCCAGTAGAGAGATAATTGATTTGATATGATTCTCCTTAATAATGTTCAACACTTCTGGACTCTCAATCAAAACACAGTACAACACCTCCAGAATTCCTACCGTGCAAATGAGAACAGATAGTAGTTTGTTGCAATGTTGAGCTGTAAAGGCCTTCAAGTTATTTAGAGATGCTTCAACATTGCCAAAGAAATTGAAAAAAATGAATATAATGAAAAATAATAAGAATAAAATCTGACATATCTCACAATTTTAAATTAATTAAACTTTGGTAGGTATGTAATATAATATTTCAATGATTCAAAGGAAGTCTGGAAACTAGAGGCCTTACTCACCAGAGTAAGCACGAATATAAACTTTAAATGGAAATATAGTTTCCCACTGATACCTGAGGATGCTTCCAAACGATCCAGCTTACTGACCAGCCAGTCCAGGTTGTCACAGAAAAGAGCACAGTTGGTTCGGTTTCCTCGGATCAAAGAAGCTTCAGGGTGGGAAGAAAAAGGGAAAAAACTGTAATGTAGCATCCCTGAACAAATAGAAGCATTATCATATAGTTCATGAATGTAATGCACAGCAAAAACAGGTTGCTGGACCTACCCAGTAGTTCATAAAGTAAATTTACTATCTCCTTCCATGATTCTGCAGCTTCCTCGCCAGCATACTCTGAAAAATGGGCTGCAGTGTTGTAGACATTGAGCCGATCAATGCAGTCCAGAACGAGGTTAATCATTCCCTATCAAAAAGAAGAAATATTGTGCGTTGACTTATAAAACGTTACTCAACATTATTACTCAACATATAGCTGTTTCCCTTGCTAGGCGGACCAACCTCCTCCTGGAACAGGTTCTGTCTGTTCTTCAGGGAGCGAAGCTTGAACTGTTTGTCCTCATGCTCTAGTTCCTCTTCAGGTGGTCTGAAGTAAAAGATGAGATCCTGAAGAGAGAGAACCACTGCGTCCATTGGCAGTGATGGTGGATTAGCAGATTTGTTTTTTCCACTCAACGCATCCAAACCCCTAGAGGCATAACACGAGAAAAATAAGCATTATAGGGGAAAATGAACAATTTAGAGATTGATGATAAGTGAAATGAAGAATAGTTACTTGATGAACTGGTTGAAGAGGCCTGCTGTGCTGTAAATCATTCTGGCAGCTTGAGACTCTTCAGTCTGGGATCGAGCAACTGTGAGTGCATCATCCATGTGACCTTCTTTGTGGAGTATGGCCTGAGAACCAGAATCATAGACACTTAAAATCAAGATTTACATGCACCATACCTTGCAAAAGGATTCAACTCTTTTGGTCAGTGTTTTCCTGATCTAAAAATTCTGAAGAATTTTGCATCGACTAACTGGATTCTTCTAGGAATCTCTGGTGTTTCCATCGACTCAACTTAGCTTTTCTGGCTCTTCTTAAATCCTGATTATGCCACCACCGTGCCCCTAAGCAGTAACATTGTTTTAAAGATGATGTGTGATGTTTTTCGTCTAGCATCATTACTTTTCCATAAGTACTATATTGGTGGGTGTCTGCATCTCCCCAGTTATCATGTGTCTTGGATCTTTCTTTGATTATTCTCTCCTTTGTACCTTTTCTATAAGCACCACTCAGCTCTACTTAACTCTATGGTTTGGATCATTTTTTCAGTTAATCCCACTACTTGCAAAACTAAAGAAGCTGGTACTGTTGGTATTGGCTAAAAACTGAACATGGTAGGCAGGTACCCAGTTGCTTTGAAGAATGTCCCTCCCTTTTATGCAAACTTTCTACAGTGATGCTCAGAGAAGCAGGCACAGATCATCTAAAGACACGAGTATTCAATGCAGAAGTCAGCAGAAAACAGTTTTGTTCTGCAGTGGGTGAGTACACAGAAATAGATCCACTTTTTTAGCTAAATTTGCTGCACTCAATGTTTAAATTGTCCATAATATAAATATCTAATGTAGACCTCACAGAATTAGAAATATCTGCATCTCTTTACTTTATGGCAATCCCTTCAAATCTGCTCCATACGTCATAAATTACGTAAAAAATACTCATGTTATGCTCATAGGTTTCCTGTTTGTCTAGTTTGGTTTGTGTAAATTGACCCCTGACCTGCTCCGGAATCTGGCCCAATTTGAGTGGAGCAACATTTTTGAACATGGCTATAAACTCTTTGTTGCCCTCCTCCTCGCTATAAAGTCAGAATAACTAGGATTGATTATAATTGGTGGATATTTACTGCAACACTTACCTCGGAGCAGAGTGGAAGCGATCTAACGCTGCTGTCTGCTATGCTTCTTGGTCCTAATAATGGTGGTCGTTCAATAACACTTTCTAGCAAACTTATGAGATCTTCATATAAAAAGCAGGATTTATACTAAGATTAAATTTGCCTGGGTAGACTGCATTTCCTAATCAAATATATTCTTTAAGGGCAATATCTTTCAATGTTTCCTGATGATTGATTACATTTATATATTTTTTAAAATAAAACTGGATAGTATGAATACTTTTGCAACTCAGTGTATATAGAACAGATGCTTCCTACACTCTACAATGTTTCAAAACTACTTTTCAAAAACAGCTACTTTAGCTGTAATCTTGATGTACTGTACGGTTCTACCTTTCTTTTCAGAGGTCCAAGACGAGCAGATTTGGCATCCACAGCAGCATATGTAAGCCAAAGTCCAGATGAAACATGCTGCACAAAGCACATGGATTCCCCATACTTAATCTCCGGTGTTCCCATGCCTTCCACATCCCGCTTCTGGGCCACTTCAATTTTTTCCTTTGTTTGGAGAAAAACATTTATTTACTTTACATATTTGGTTTCACTTTAAAGACTCTTTAAAGAAGCCAGCTACAGCTAAGTTCTAATAAAACCTTAGAAATTCTGAAGCAGAAAGCTGACATCTTGGAATTGGCTTTCTCTGGGTCTACCAACAGAAGTCCCTTGTCCTCATCAAGTAACAAGTATCGTCCTGTTGTTATGTGGCGTATCCGGAAAGACTGACCCCATTTGATGTGACCTCCACTCCACCTGTCAAAGGGCAGAAACAAATTAGCTGAAAGGATGTTTTTTTTTTATATGTGTAACAGTCATTAAGAAATTTTGGAGAAAACAAAAATCTCACGCGATCCGCAGAGGCTCGAGTCTCCATAAGGAGCGAGCGTGGCTGCATACAGCACCACCTTCGTAATGGGCAACTCTATGATTTAAAGAAAATATTCAAATGTTTTGGAAGATTTTCAGATAGCTTACTTACAAACTGATAACATTCCCCCCAAAAAATACCTGCGTTGGTCGTCCCCCTGGTCTGCACCTGGAATGGCCAAGCACTCGTCCATGTGACCGTGGAAGAGCCTGAGCACATACCCTCCGATAAGAAAACCTGGAAGGCAACGGTTTTTTTATTTCTTTGTTAATTGTTTTTTATTTTGTTTGTTTTTAATAACGGCAAGCCAATGTCTATAGACAAACACAATTAATGGGGAACTACAGACCTTCAGCAAGCTCACAGCCAGACATGACAGGGGTCATGGTCCAGAGTGTTTGCATGAAGGATGCATCAACCATTAGGTCACCGCTTGCATAGGAGAGGTGCTGAACAGAGCAAAGTTTATACAATTAATAAGACTTACTAACCAAAAACAGATTTTTATAGTAAAACAATGATGCTAACCAGATATCTCTCTGAAGAAACACTAACGAGGATGAGGTCATCTCCCACCCTGACCTTTTCACCCTCAGATCTTTGCTTTGAGGCCGGGTGTATGGTCCACCAGCAGGCCTCTCCTACAAGACAGAAATGGAATTAAATCAACATATTTCTAAAATTCTCAAATGCATGCAGTTCCTTCATAGCAGTAACATCTAAAGCCACCTGTCGAGTCTTCCTGCAAGCCCACATCAAAGGCCAACTTGTCAGTCAGTGATTGAGATGTAGTCAGACAGCTCAAGTACTGTGATAAAAACAAAGACAACATCTTTACATCTGGAATAGCATGAACTTTAAGAAAACACCTGATTGTCGTAAAAAGACTGGCTGTTAGAGAGGTTTAGGTTTTCCTGAACTAACTCTACACAATGCTGTCACACAGAGGGGGTAAATTTCAAACTCTTGGGGAGGCAGTGGATGTGTGGTCCAACCACAACTTTAATTAAATAGTTCGAATCAAGCAGAGAGATGTCTTAAACAGTCAGTATAGCAGCCCCTAGGGACTGGAACTGATCACCTCTTGTTTCAAGGTTTAGGCTGCTAGAGGATTAGGAAACCACTTCTTCTAACTAGCTACTTTCAAATGCTATATTCCAGTTATAGATAACCAACTGTCATCATCAACTTTTGTCTTCTCAACTCAAATTTATCTCTGCATATATCCCAATCCTTGGGGAGCAGTGGGCTGCCATTGTGCAGTGCCCAGGGAGCAGTGTGGGGTTAAGGGTCTTGCTCAGGAACCCAGAGTGGAGGAAGTGGGGATCAAACCGGGAACTTGCAACCTTATCAGATCACAAGTGCACTGCTCTAACCACTAGGCCAACACTCCCCTAGCATGTCTTATTTTAGCACTCTTCACTCAGCGCTATTTGTTTAGTCATGGATATACCTGTTACTTCCAATAACTATGTAATCTGTCACTGTTTTGTTAATCTACAAAAATTAACCCTACATTAACGTTTTACTATTTAGCTGCCCCTGTTCGTGTCACTGATTCAGCCATTTCTGTTATTAAGTATGTATAGTTTGTTTCCATCTTTAGTCAAAAAAAATTAATGCTTCTGTACTTAGTTTTGTTTCTTTCTTTAATTGTGCCACTGACAAACCCTATTGTTTTTACACATTTTGTACATCATTGACACAGCAATTGGTGCTATTAAGTCTGTGAATACATTTTGATTTTAATACCAGGAGTAGTCTTGGACGAGCGTTTCTGTTTTTTTTTTTTATTGTGTTTGTCTCTGACCTCTAAATCTTTCACCCAGGGGTGGGCAATTCCAATTCCTGAGGGCCGATATCCTGCAATATTTGGATGTGTCCTTGGTCCTTCTAATTCCAGTTATTTTTAGATTAGGAGGACTCTGGAGAAAATAGCAGTTTGCAAATGTCTGCAATATCCCTATGTAGGCAATATAGTGGTTACGCCATTTTAGATGAGTGTCTGAACATCTAGTGGATGAAAAAGTACTGGACTCAGAATTTACCACAATTCACCTTAAAAAGAAGTGATCATCCATGGTCACTGGGCGGGCAGCTGTATCCCAGATTGCTTTGCGAGAGCTCTCCTCACAAAGCATCATGGGATTTGTTGTGGCGGCGACAAATAACAAAGATGTTGCAGGCACCGTGCAGGGAGGCGGAGTTACGTGACCAAGGGGAGTGAGAAGTAGTGATTATCTGTCTGAGTGTTCAGTTATCTGAGTTCGCTATAAAGTCTACCAAGTAGTCCCCACTCTATATAGCGATTGAGGGATCTAGGGGTTAGGGTGGACGCTCAGACACAGCAGTTGACTTCATACTGAGGAGGTAATCCAGCCATTTGATGTAGATGTGTTGAACCCTGGAATGATCTAATAGTTGCAGGATACCTGAAATTGAGTACTGGAGTTACCCCTGCAACAGAGGGTTGGTTTTTACTGCTAAATGGATGAGGATCCTTTCCAATGTCACTATGTGCTAGTTCAGGCAGAGGAAACACTTTATTTTGAATACTGCAAAGAGGTGGATTTAAATAGATATTTATTCTCAAGGCATTGCACTCAGTGGAATAAAACTTAGAGTGGAATAAATTTAGAGTTGATTAATGCTACAATATGCAATTTGATCTTAATATAGCTCTATGGCTTTAAACTGTGATTTACATCTGTTTCCCTTGCGTTGATACACAACTTCTCGCCAAATCGCATTAAAGGTTGCGTTGAATTTAATTGTTGCGCATCTTTATGATATTTAACTGCAGACAATCAGTTGAATTGAATGCTTGTGTGCTCACCATGTTGGAGTGAGTGTGTTTCAGGAGGATGGCATGTCCATACAGCAGGGTTCGACTACCTCCACCTTGAGATGACTGAAGGAAATAGGGAAAGACGTGGCAATTTAATTTAAACCGTTTATCAGTTAGTACCACAAATTTTAGAGATTATAAATAAAATGACTTTGTAGATAAAAAAATAACAGGAGATACATTGAACACAGTGAACTAAAGAAAATGGGCAACACAGTAGGCAACACAGCATGCAACAACATTTTGCATGCTGAAGGCCTTTGTATATTCAGTCATTTCAATAAATAAAGATTGGAGAGTTTTGTGACAAACCAACAATGTTCCCTTTCTTGTGTTTTTGTCATCTGTAAAATACCTCCAGACAGCTGAAGCTGTCAATACTCACTGCTGCTACCCTCTGGTCAAGTGGGGAACTGCATATTCTGCCAAATATCCCTATCTCAAAATGTGAGAATCTTTTTTTTTTAAATCCCTATCCAGATTATGACCTGGATTATCTCCAAATGTAACTGAGGGACACCTGATAAAAATGTCATTAAAATCCATAACTTTTCAAGTAATTTCATACACAGACAGACAGATAAACTCTGCTAAAACATAACCCCGTTGGCGGAGGTAACAAGCTGTTTAAACTCCCTTGTGGATATGGCCTTGTGAGGACTGAAATCAGCACTTACCCATTTGTCCAAATCGACCTCCTTCAGTTGTCAGGTTCAAGATTTGTCGGGTAAAAAGGAACATTTTACTTGTTAATTGAACAGATATTGTATAAGTGCAAGCACTGCTGGTAAAAGTCAGCAACACTTAATATCATCCTTTAATTGTGTCCTACCTCATCCACAGAGGAGTTAGAGAGCATCTCTTGCAATGCTCGCACAGACAGAGACTGCTCCAAAATGAAGCAACAAATTGCGAGGTCTGGTGGGACATTCTGAAACAACATAATCAGTAAAGAGAGATGGTCAGAGGAACTACTGAATCCAAAAGCAATATATCAGATGTCCTCTCTCTACCTGAGCGTTTGATGTGGTCTCCAGGAAACAAAGCCTGTTCCCAAATCCTTCACATGACAGACACACTTTGATCTGTTCCTTAAGAATGGACGCAGTACACTGCAGCACCACTTGATCATCCTGGACAGACAAACATGAAAAGATGGCAGGGGGCATTTTATGCTCGAAACACAGAAGGTATGCATATAACAATTAAACCTGTCTAAACTATGTTCCAATGAACCATGTGTATTTAATCATTTGTTCAACTTTATCCCCTGACTTTGCTTTGTCATTATGGTTGTAGAATTTAAAACTCTGAGGATTCATGTAATATTTGGATGTCCAGCTGACTGTTGTCTCCAGTTGTACTGAGTAGGAGAGTGATAATGCAATCATTTATGGACTAAAAGCTTAGTACAGGTTATTCCAAGCTCAAGGTCACAGTCACTACGTTTTTTTTTTTTAAACCAAAAGGCTGATTTTTTTTGCTGAGAAATTAAGGGATAAAATATTTTTAGAAAAATATGTAGATTTAAGAATATTATTTCACACATTCTCAATGAACATTTCCTTTGAGGCAGTTATTGTGCAGTAAGACGGACATCTGTTGCCTCCTTTCATTCTCCTTAGTGACTCGGCTGGTCATGAGGGCTGTGTGCCGAGGCTCTTTCAGCACAGAGATACAGTTCTGGATGTTATCTTTTCTGCTGGCTGTGAACCAGAGAGAGACTGATGCTTTCAGTGGGACATGAGGTGGGGAAGTCCAGTGTTAATCTGATGAGAGAACTTCAAACACTTCACTGTTTTTCCCTTAAATCAGATCGTTATTGGATTTAGTGAATCTTTTTTTAAACAAGGCCTCATGAAAGTGACAACAATTAACTATTTTAACTATTTCTAATTGGTGTGTTGTAAAGAGAAGGTAAAGGATTCAATTTGAGTTTAGAAACTTATCAATAAATCGATTGATGATAAATCAATTGATGGATGATTGACTGATGATAATAAATAATTATACAAGTGTATAATTGTACATTGTAGCGGTACATGGGTAAACTCATCTATATTATGAATATTATAGATAAATATACAGAAGGTATTGTAAATTACACACTAGGTTTAAAATAAACTCTTTACTGTAGAAGATTCCAGTTTTCAGTTTGATCTGTTGAAAGTATTTTTCTCACTTTCAATTTTTTCATTAAAGTTATGCATTTCTAAAAGAATAATACAGCCACAGAACATGTAGAGTGATGCAAGATAAAAGTATTAATTTTACTGAAAGAGAACAAAAAATTGTTTAATTTCAAAAATATTTAGATATTCTAATATTTATATTAGAATATTTACTTCCTGTTACATTGCCAGTATCTACATAAAAGGATTCTGCACCTATAGAAATAATAGGATGAAATCACATGCATTGTTGATAGCTGTAAAAAATGGCTTCTTCTCAGAATTACATTTCTCAGATTCAAGCTGAACAAAAAAAAGCAAAATCAAGGTAAACATTGGTGCCGATTTTAGGAAAGAAATGGGCTAAGAAGCCATCCGGATGTTGGTGCTTTCTTTCTGGACAGGAAAGGTAAATATTTGCCAGAATTGGCAAAGAGAAAAACTCTTAATTAAAGGTTCATTTGCCATTATAGTCATAGTTTCTTTTAGAGCTAACTATAGCTGAAACAATTAATCAGATTAATCGTGATGATCGATTATTGAAATAATCATCAACTAATTTAGTAATCGATTAATCGTGGCGAATAGAGACTCTAAAATATGCCTTTAGCTGACAGAGCAACCCAATTAGAGCAGATATTATATCAAAATTGTAAATAAAACTATATAAATATTTACATTTAAGATGAAGAAAAAAATCAATATGCTTTATCCAGATCTCCTCAAGTGGAAAACATTTGTTTGACCTGGTTTGATTTTGTAAAAGATCTTCTTTATGGAACCTTTTGAATTCTGATTATTAATCGAAAAAATAATTGACAGATTATTTGATCAGCAAAAAATAATTTGTTACAGCCCTAGAGCTAAACCAGCGTCCACTTTCTCCTGAGTATAAATTTGAGTAAGTAAATTGTGTTGCTGCTTGTGTAGCCCCTTGACACGATAACGCCCTGAGCAAAGGTCCTCAAGACCTACTACTGCCAAGGTATGAAACTTTACATTTAGTGTTTTACTATTCCCCTTACCATAAAGCATTCTAAGCTACCTAACATGTGAATGGCATGCTGAAATTAAACATCAGCTGGCTTAATGCCGTTTTCCTCTCAGATGGGAAATTATCTTGAACAGTTTTCAATCTATTAATTCATTTGAAATATCTTAACCTGATTATTAGTAAAAAATAAATTAAGATTTTTTTTTCAAAAACTTTACCTTCTTTTTGAAAAATTTACTTTCATTTATTGGTGAATGAAATAATCTATAGAATTCAGAATATTTCAAAAAAGCCTGACCTGCATGACAACAGTCAGACTCAGTGACATGAGGCCTGGTGACAGTGGATAAAAAATTATTGGCTTGGTTTATCATTCTGTAAGCAGCCAGTGGATTCACTGCTTTTTAAAAGTTTAAAAAAGTCCTTTGTTATGAAAATCTTAGCATAAAGGGCAATAAATCAAGCAGCACTGTCACCACATAGACTGAAGCAAGCAGGTGCTGAATTGGGCGAAGCTTTGGACTTGCTAATCCTCACACCGTAAATATAGAAGCCAGCTGAGTTCAAGTCTAAACAGCAACCGAGTGACAGAAACTTAATGACACATTGCTCACATATTTCCTATAGCGCTGTGTTTCACACCAAGGGACAATATCTAAGGACACATCTGAACTCCATCATAATAATGCAGTCATGTATTATGGATTCACTTCAGTAAACAACTAATATAACACTTTGTATGCTTTAAGCAGCATGTGGCCATTTCAAACCCCCATGTAGACCACAGATTCTGGTTCAGGCTGTAAGAAACAAATGTGTTCAACACAATGTTGGAGTGTAAACACAGACTTTCCAAATAAAGACTGTATCATTACGGCAGTCCTCTTGCCTGCCCACAATGTCCTTCAACAGGCGGTGGCACTGAGATCAAAACGGGAAATATGATACACCGGCAATGCTTGCAGCAGCAAAAATAAACCAAATGTCTTAAAGACACACATGTTGTACACTAAAGGTGCACAGGAAGAACAAATGAGATCAAAAACCTTTCATAAAGCTGAGGATATCTATTAAACAGCTAATATTTTTCTATTTTGGATCCAAAAATCAGTCTTTAATATATAAAATATTAGAGTATTAATCAATAACTTACTGGTAAGGAGTGATCATACCTTTTAAGCAACATAGTATAACAAAGACCGAAAAAAACTGTCAAAAAATATAATTTTATAATGTCCTTTTGTTGTTGTTTTTGTTTCTTTCTTATGATATCATTCAAAGAGGTTCAGTTTTTTTTAATAGAACAAGAATCCCCATTGCATCAAGAACAGCACAACTGAACTCGGTTAATAGTTCTGATGAGTTCATGGTTTTGTCTTTCTCACCATACTTGTCCAAATTTACTGCTAATTCTTACAAACTTTTTGGGCCTAGGATTTTAATACAATAATATTGATTTTAATATGGGTAAAATATATACAGTCATTGAGATCATTTGCTTTACAGCTTTACTTTGCAATGGCATTAAAAACATCAACTTAAAGCTAAACTTGTTGTCAAACATTCTTACATGACGCTTTATATTGTTTTATGAGGTCCATAAAATGCCCATCTTTCACGTGACCAAACTAATAGACGAGGCCTTGTGGGATATAAATAGAGAACAATGCAGACAATACCAGCCACCTGTCTTTTTCCAACTCAGTTTAAGCAAGGAACAAATCACAAAAGCGCTCTAAATGTTTGACTTTTCAATGTTTGCAAGAACTTTTATGTGTTGATTCAGATCTTTTTTGTGGAATCAAACATCACTTACGGTTCGCAGGAATTGGATCTCCTCTTCTCCATCAGTTCCTTCTGCCATCCTCCCAAGGTGTTAAGAGACGAACCTCGAGACAAATAGGTTACCTACAAGGTTTTGCCACTTTCAAGTGCTGCTGTGTTCTCCAAACATAAGGCAGGTTCCTGAAGGACAAAAATAAACGTGATCACCCGCCAATGCTTCGCCCAGGCTGACTCATGAGGCTCATGTATTGAGTGGTCATTATTCACAGCTGTTCAGAAACAGCATCATAAGAGGTGGAGCAAGCTGACAAATGCACATGATTTATTGAAATGTGCAAGAGGACATAAACTATATATATATATATCAATGTTTTTAAACTGTTCTGTGTTTTTAAACTGTTTTTAAAATGTTCTGTAATGTAAACAGTGGAATCTTATTAAAAGGAAAATGTCATAATATTCCATGATTAATTAATTTATAAATATTTCAGTTCAGTATGCAGTGTTAATATACTTGAAGATAGTAAATATTTTTACTACATAATAACCACTTTTCTTATTGTTCTATCTGTTTTAAAATTTAAATTCTGATGGAAAAAACCTAATTTGTGACATAAATGTTACACACATTTCTATGCTTGTAATTGACACTTAATAAAATTTAAAGCCTCCCATAATGCATAAATACTTTAGCAAGTAAAAGTAATTTAGCCTATTCGTGTTTTATTGTAATATTACAGCCACATTGATTGTTTTATTGAAATCATATGCAATATAAATATATACAGGTGCTGGTCATAAAATTAGAATATCATGAAAAAGTAGATTGATTTCAGTAATTCCATTTAAAAAGTGAAACTTGTATATTATATTCATACATTACATACAAACTCATATATTTCAGATGTTTATTTTGTTTAATTTTGATGATTACAAATGACAACAAATGAAAATCTCAAATTCATCATATCAGAAAATTAGAATATTACTGAAGACCAATAAAAACAAAGGATTTATAGAAATGTTGGCCAACTGAAAAGTATGAACATGAAAAGTATGAGCATGTACAGCACTCAGTATTTAGTTGGGCCTCCTTTGGCCTGTATTACTGCAGCAATGCGGCGTGGCATGGAGTCGATCAGTCTGTGGCACTGCTCAGGTGTTATGATAGCCCAGGTTGCTCTAATAGTGGCTTTTAGCTCTTCTGAATTGTTGGGTCTGGTGTATTGCATCTTCTTCTTCACAATACCCCATAGATTTTCTATGGGGTTAAGGTCAGGAGAGTTTGCTGGCCAATTAAGAACAGGGATACCATGGTCCTTCAACCAGGTACTGGTAGCTTTGGCACTGTGTGCAGGTGCCAAGTCCTGTTGGAAAATGAAATCTGCATCTCCAAAAAGTTGATCAGCTGCAGGAAGCATGAAGTGCTCTAAAACTTCCTGGTATGTGGCTGCGTTGACCCTGGACCTCAGAAAACACAATGGACCAACACCAGCAGATGACATGGCACCCCAAACCATCACTGACTGTGGAAACTTTACACTGGACTTCAAGCAACGTGGATGAAGTGCCTCTCTTTTTTTCCTCCAGACTCTGGGACCTTGATTTCCAAAGGAAATGCAAAATTTACTTTCATCAGAGAACATGACTTTGGACCACTCACCAGCAGTCCAGTCCTGTTTCTCTTTAGCCCAGGCAAGACGCTTCTGACGCTGTCTGTGGTTCAAGAGTGGCTTGACACAAGGAATGCGACAGCAGAAACCCATGTCTTTCATACGTCTGTGTGTGGTGGTTCTTGAAGCACTCACTCCAGCTGCAGTCCACTCTTTGTGAATCTCCCCCACATTTTTGAATGGGTTTTGTTTCACAATCCTCTCCAGGGTGCGGTTATCTCTCTTGCTTGTACACTTTTTTCGACCACATCTTTTCCTTCCCTTCGCCTCTCTATTAATGTGCTTGGACACTGAGCTCTGTGAACAGCCAGCCTCTTTAGCGATGACCTTTTGTGTCTTGCCCTCCTTGTGCAAGGTGTCGATGGTCGTCTTTTGGACAACTGTCAAGTCAGCAGTCTTCCCCATGATTGTGTAGCCTATAGAACTAGACTGAAAGACCATTTAAAGGCTTTTGCAGGTGGTTTGAGTTAATTAGCTGATTAGAGTGTGGCACCAGGGGCCATCAATTTTGAACCTTTTCACAATATTCTAATTTTCTGATATGATGAATTTGAGATTTTCATTTGTTGTCATTTGTAATCATCAAAATTAAACAAAATAAACATCTGAAATATATGAGTTTGTATGTAATGTATGAATATAATATACAAGTTTCACTTTTTAAATGGAATTACTGAAATCAATCTACTTTTTCATGATATTCTAATTTTATGACCAGCACCTGTAATAGTCTATAATTTTCATATTCAAGGAAAACCGTGCATGGGTAAACTAAATGCTTAAAAAAGTGGAAGCACATATATTCATCTCACTTTATCCTTATACTTAATAATAATTAAGTAATAATAATAAAATATTCACCTCAGACCTGCAAAGATATCAATGCATCTATTTGTCAAGTATGGTAAGAACAGCAGCAACCATAACAGCAATTGAGGCCCCAGGGAACTGTGCAATATTCACAGTTTAGTTGCAGTGTTGAAATGGCAAATATTAGTCAGGGAGTCCACAAATCTGCCCAATTTACTACAAAAAAAAAGCTGTTTTTTTAAGAGCTCATGTTTAAGTTAGTTGCATGCCATAAAGATAAAGCAATACCAGATCTACAAACAATAAGTCAAGATTTATTGAGGGTTAGAAAATAATAAAATACATTTATCAAAATCCCTTGCACTTATCAACCTGGAAAAAAAAAAAACATTTTACAGCGATAATTAATGGTCCTATTACATTTTATGTAGCATTCAGGGCCTGTACTTACGGTGCTTTGCCTCGTGGAGGCAGCAGCAGGCAGCTCAAGCACCTATATTCAGTAGAAGAAGAAGGTGCACCAGGGTTAATTATGGAAAAAGGGAGAGATTGGAGTATTAAAGAAATTTTAGGGACAGATGGAGACAGGGAAGAAAACTTGGTTATTAATAAAGCATTATTTTTATTTTTACATAACACAAAAATAAAAAAATGAATATAGTAGGTGGAACTATAGAGCTACACAATCATGTACAGTAGGGGGCGGTATGCACCCATTTGCAATCTGCCGATCTAACAAAGAAGAAGAAAAAGGTGCAACAGGGAAACAGTTCCCTTCTTTTTATAAAACAAGCGTTATAAGGTAAGAGCTTTACTTGCATTTTACGCGTATCTGTTGCATTGTTATTATTCAAAAGGGTTCATTTATTACAATTCTCTATATGTTGACGGTTGAAGATGAAACATGAGAGTTGAGAGCTGATGTTAGCTTATATCTGCTACTAGATCCTAACTACCAATTATCCTGGAGATATGGCAGGTTTTCAATCGGTGTTTTTTTTTAAACCCCTCAGCTTCCTTCGGTAAGAAGTGATGCGTTTTTCTTCATACTGTTCTGACACTGAAAAGTTTATATATATATTATTTTTTTTTTTTTTTTTTTTACCGACCAACAGTCTTTTTTAAATGGAGGAAGATCAGAAATACTTAGGATCTTCATAATGTTTTGTTTGAATCTTGTTGCAGAGAGGAATGGATCCTCTGGAGCACATGCTGACAGACCCTCTGGATCCAAAAGAGGAAGACGGAGGACAAATCACTGAAGAATGCATGCTTGGGAACTGCAAAGTGGACCTCCCAGAGGATCTGCTGGAAGATGTAAGCTCTTTCTCTCTCCTATCTGCTGATCTCCTTCTTTAAACTAGAACACGTTGGGAGGCATTTTTTGTTGTTTGTTTTTGCTATAATGTAAGGTTCTTTTTCCCCTTTTCCACAGCCTGACATATTCTTCTCTGTGCTGAGTGAAGGGACCTGGAATGATGTACTGACAGATTCTCAGAGGCAACATCTTCGACAGTTTCTGCCACAGTTTCCTAACAATAATACCGAGGAGCAGGACAGCACTATCAGAGACTTGTTCAACAACACAAACTTTAATTTTGGAAACCCACTGCATCTTGCTCAGAGGCTATTCAGAGGTTCGTTCCTTTAGATTTTCATATTGCATTTAAACATATAGTGGAGGATGCTCTTTTTCTGGGTGGATCATCAAAATAAGTGGTCCTCCTCACTGTCAATCATTCTGGTGATATGTTTAGGTAAGGCCGTCCTATGTGCTTGTCCCCATTTTCAGTTACCAGTGATAAGTCTGACATAGTGGAAAAATAACAAATCTTCTTTTGGAAACTAAGCTTGTATGAGCGATGCAACTTTTATTTATTTGTTTATTTATTTATTTTTTTACAGTGTCCTGTCTGGCAATGTGGCAATAAGAATAATTGTCTTGATGCCAAAAAGAGCCCAACAGATTTTACTTTCACAAGTGTAGCAGTATGGCAATTGCCATATAGCTCCACCTGTTTCATGCATATAAATTGCTTTATTATAATTATGCAGGGAGTTTTACAGTTTATATGGACACTGCAATGTAAATAGAGCAGAAAAACAGAAGAAGAAAAGGAAAAAGGAAAAAGAAAAGATGAAAGAAAGGAGACAATGACAAAACATTTTCAGTCTGCTTCATCACCTGTAACGAGATGAAAAAAGAACAGCACAACCGAAAGACATGGTACGAGACATACAATAAATCCACACCTTGAAACTATCGCTAAAGTAATATTATTAAGTCTGACATGTACTCTGTGTTACCTGAAGATATGAATGTGGGCTTTCTGTATGGAAGTGAATCTGGAGCCAAGCGGTGCAACTTTTAAACAGAGTGTGCACAAGGAGAATTGGGCTTGTGCATGCTCTCACACATTTTTAATAGGCTTACCCTTTCGGGAGCAGGTACAGGGTGGTGCATGTGCTTTTTTTTAAGTGGAGAGGGAGGGTCTTTTCAAAAATTCCAGAAAATCCTCCACTAGACCTTAAGTGCTCCACGTTGGTCCCAAAACTTCTTTGGTATTTTTAATTATTTCTTTATGTTGCACAAGGTACTAGTCGCCCCACAATGCAATAAATTTGTCATTCAGTTTAAAATGGAAAAAAAAAAAAGGTCTATTAAATGTTAGTGCTATTCATATATTTGAGCAATCATTTATTCAATGTGAAATGGATTGTTTAAATGTGCATGTGTTTTTATTATTTTTGCAAGTTATTATTTCAAAAGTTAAGTGTTGCAGCAACATAATTGGCTGGTTAACCTGTCAGTGTAACTTCAGATCTATTCCAATGACCAGAGCAGTGATATACCTAAATATAAGGCCTGACTTAGATAAGGGGAGGCAGACATAAGAAAACCTTTTTTTTTTTGCCGTGTTTTGATGACTAAGCGAAGATCAAAGGTTTTTCCTTCAAAAAGGGAAGAGCAGTTATTATAAAAATGGTGTGATTGTTTTTTTTATTCTGTATTGCTCTCTTTGATTGAAATCTGCAATTATTTACTGACTGACTTTATACAACATGTCAATAAGACAGTTTGGTTGAATGACTAGATCATTCAGTTTGCTCTTTTTAGGATTGTTTCATACATACTACTGAAACCCTTTCTCCTCCAACTGAAACATAGAATATTGGGCCTAAATTGGAATGTTTTAAGTATTAATTATTCACTTTAATAATAGTGGGTATGCCTGTATGAATAGTGATGTCATCTTTTTTGATTTTGATCCTGATGGTTTTTTGTGTGTGTGTGTGTTTTTTTTCAAGATGGTTACTTCAATCCAGAGGTGGTCAAGTACAGACAGTTGTGTGCCAAATCCCAAAGGAGGCGACAACTGCATTCACTTCAGCAGTATTACCATAGACTCCTGAAGCAGATTCTTGTCTCCAGAAAGGTTTAGCTGTTTTTTTCCCCCTGCTTTTTTTATATATATTTTTTTGCATAACAATGATTTGCTTTTGTAAATTTCACTTTATTTTTTGTCTTTATTGGAAAAGGAGCTGCTCAACTTCGCAGTTCAGAATGGTCTCGACTTTCCTCCAAAAAGACGGCTGCCGAACAAAACTCAGGTGGAAATGCGTGACTTAAGAGTAAGAAAAAGACTGAACCGCATTCTAAAGGAGGTCAAAGCTGAGTGTGAAGACAGCAACGCCTCCTCTGATGAAGATGGTATGTCTTTTGCTTCTTATTATAAAAATACAGAAAATAAAATTTTCCCTCTACGTTATCTCTTTAAACTTGTTTTTTTGTACTAAGTTTAATCATCTAAAACTCATCATCAATCATCATCATCAATCCATCCATATATTTCTTCATTCGTTTTCTTTAGTGATAGCATAGACTCGTTGTTGGATTGGATTGAACTGTTAGATTTGACTCGCAGGCTATTTGCAACAAAAACATTTTTTTGCATAAAATCTTAATAAACTTAAAGTGATTTCTTGTTTTTCATTTTATGCTTTTAGTCAGATATTAGAAACGTCCTGCGGCTGACAGTCCTATTTAAAAAAAGATTTAAGGTTAGAATTAGTGATATTCATGTTACAAATCAACGGTTGAAATATTTGTTTGTTTTGTTGGCTTTTCTCTTTGTCAGATATCTCACTGTGGAACGCAACCCCTCCGTCTCCCTCCTCTCCCACTGCTACTGTCTCACTCCGGGTTCTTCCTAGCCTCTCGACTCCAGACATGAAGGTTACAGGTAAGTACATTTCTGCTCTATAACGGCAGATTTCCTTTTAGGGGAAAAGGGAGTCTAAAGCCCTGAACACACTATTTGCGTCCGATCCAAAAAATCATTTCAGATGAGGTTTTGGTGTTTAGCCCTCATTGAAAGTGAATGGGATGATCACACCCGACACGATTCTCTGCAGGAGGCTGCGTAGGTCCGACTGAGCTAGACCCCAGATCTATTTTAGTCGGACTACGCAGCAATTCAGCGGCAAGCTCATGGATCTTACAAAATAAAACAGTGTATATAGCAGGCGGGGCAGCCTGTGGCATAAAAAAATCAATGAAAAAAAAACAAAAAAAACAATACTTTGCCCATGATTGGAGCTCAGTAGGACACAAAATGGATAAAGAGGTGATCCTCTTTCAGCCTCACTTAAAAACAAAACAGCAAGGGGTAAACTGTGCGAGTAAATGCAGCTTAACGCTCTCCCCTCTTCAAGAAAAAAAATAAAACAAAAACCTCAACAAACTTCACAGATCTCTCTGAGATCACCTCTCGTTGCCTCAACCAGCATATAAACTGTCTCGCAGCGTTTATTGCTGCGTTTTCCATTTCTTTAAACATAGTTCTCATTATGTTTCTAATATACAGTAGGACTAATGAAATCCTCTATCCGTTCTGGTTGAATTGATTCTGCACAGACTCATTAAGTGAGGCTTTGCTTTGTAGTCGCACTGGATGTTTTTTTTTTTTGTTTTTTATTAAATTTTCATAATCTGATCCCGTCAAATGTGGGACATTGTTCCAATTAGTGGGTCTCAGGGACAGAAGTAGAAAAAAATCAGCACAAATCAGGATCTGCTCTATGCATAGCAGGAGCCGCTCTATATGTGCTGCAGTCAGTGTGACATAGTAAGAAAATAAAATCAGAGAATATAAAGCAAAACAAAACTCTTTGATGCTTAAGATTTTTTTGTTTCTTTTTTTTCTTTGTTTTTTTTTTATTAAACAGATAAAGCTGAATTAGGTGAACTGGATTTAAAAGTCATGCTGCATCACCATCGTGAGAAAAGGAAACACCAACCAGTAAGTTGTGATCAGAGAAGAAAAATGAGCCAGTTTTAATCTTCCATTGTATATGCTATAACTTTTTTTTTTCCTTTTAAGGATCATCCAGACTTGGTTACCTCTGATATCCACCTGGGGGATATACTTTCAAGAGCAAATATTGGCCGGAAGGGCCCTTTGCGTGAGTAAATATGCTTTAAGTCAACAGCTCCTTCTGCAGGACTTTCTCTGAGGACGTCTTTCTTTTTAATCAAGCAGCACTTTTCGATCTGCCGCTACCCAAGAAGAAAATGAGGGATGAAAGGAAGAAGAAGAAACTTAAGGCAATAAAAATCGAGTCAGAGGATCCTTGTGAAATTTTGACACCTTCAGACTCCTGCTCAGCCCCACCGGTGAACATCATCAACTCTCTGCCAGACACGCCCTCCACACCGCTCACCAACATCAAGGAGGAGTGAGTCAAGGACTTGACTCGGTTATAGGCTGTTGTTTTGAGATGTATTACTCAAATTTTGTGTCCTTTACTGTTGCAGAATTGTAGAGGAAGCCCAAAGCAGCCCTGTTGCACTGGAGGAAATAACCGCCAGTTTCTTCAGCTTGTTGGAAAACATCTTCAGATCAGAGGGTCCTGCCAGCACCTTGATGGTATGCACGTCAAAGTGTCACAAAAGTGAAGTTGAAATGAGTTGTGACCAAATAACTAATATGATATGTTTGGTTAGTTGGAGGATAAGGTTCAGACATGGCAGTCCTCTCCAGCCAGTTCGCTCAACGCATGGTTTTCCTCTGCCTCATGTTGGTCGGATCTGGTTCTTCAAGCTCTCCAGTTTCTTGCAGGAGAAACTAAAGGTAAATTCTAATTATTAGATGAGATTAAAATTAGAAGTTTTACATTGATTGGAAATTTATACAGGATCTTAATTCCTGACACTATTTTGGAAGCAGACAGCTCCTAGATGGAGGAACTATCTCTGCCAAGTTGGTTCTTCTGCTCACATAACGGAGCAAAAACTTACCAAAGAAAACCTCATTTTATCACATTTGCCATGTATTGCATCCGTTTTGAACTCGGGGCAGGTTTGATAACTATGACTATGCTGAAATTATCCTGGTTTCACCCTGTCCAGCTGCTGTTCAGAAAGCTTCAG
The DNA here is from genome assembly GCA_030533445.1 of Cyprinodon diabolis. Lineage (NCBI taxonomy): Eukaryota > Metazoa > Chordata > Actinopteri > Cyprinodontiformes > Cyprinodontidae > Cyprinodon > Cyprinodon diabolis. Next base: position 23,562,400 of record CM060072.1, on the reverse strand, counting down.
ACTCTCTATACATTTGTTTACATTTTCAGTAGCACTGAGGTTAGGGCAACTCTAACAACTCAATATTATGGGCTGCTTTTATTCCCCAAACCATTTTTTTATTCAATTTAATGCAAAACTACTTTATTGATCCCAAAGGGAAATGAAAGTAATTTTTCTGTTTTAAATCCTTGTCCTGTTAGCATTTTGGTAGCACTTTAAAATGTACTGCACCTCTTTCCTTTTCTCAACCCATTTATGCAATGCTAAAGTTCTTCTGAGAGCAAAACAAGTAACATGATTCTACCACCCCAATGCTACAGCCCGTTATACGCATCAGGCCGAGACATTCCCCTGATCACTGACCAAATAACTCAGTTTTGGGCTACGTTCACACTGCAGCCTGAAGTGACCCAAATTCGATTTTAGCAACATGTATCTGATCTTTTCATGACAGTCTGAAGATCCATTTTTTTCCAATGCGACCCAGGCCACCTGGGTATGTGGTCCTGAATCCGATACAAATCTGATCTTTTCAAATGCGACCTGTGTCTGTTGTACACCGGTTGCCTGGTTGTACTCTGTTAGCAAAGATCGTACAACAATACATGTAAACATTGCGAATTCAGAACAACTAATATTCCAAATGATGTTGGAATAGTGTTGCCTGCTTGTCCTCATTTCTGTGGCGTCCTCCGCATGTTTATGACTGAACTGCATCTTTGTATTGAGAGCTTTGTGATCTTTCTATTGATTATTAGTTGGTGAATTATGAGCTTTGCCTTCAGTTAGTTTATTTTTCATTCTTTAACCTTTCCTGGTATGCAGGTACCGCCTCCTTAGATGAAATAAGTTCATATTCACCGCTGGGGCTGCAACTAACATTTATTTTGCATTTATTTTGTTGATTAATAATCTTATAGCCAAATGTTCCTTAAAGAAGATTTTTTAATAAATTAAACAAGGTGAAACTAAAACTTTTCCACTTCTGGATAGGGCTTATTGACAGATGGAAAATATTTTTAAAATCTTAAATGCAAAATGTTTACACATTTTTATTTTATTTTATTTTTTTTTTAATTTTGGTATTAATGTTGCTCAAGGTGGGTCACTCTATCAGCTAAAGACCTCTATACTCCAATTAACGATTAATCGATTAGTAAATTAGTTAAAGATTATTTCAATAGTTGATTACTTGTATTAATTGCTCTGCCCTTCTTACCGCTCTACTTAACGTTGGAGCTACGTCACACAGACTCACTCATTTATACACTGATACAGTTGGTAACTTTGGAGCCTTGCTCATGGGCACATTGATATCTAAGAGTGAAGGAGGTTGAAAGTGAACCAACAACTCTCCTGCTCTTTCCAGTCCCTCCATGTGTCTAATATGGGTGCATGTAAACTGGGACTGAACTTGTGCTTTGTTTGTTGGTCAGATGGCATGATGGCGCTCCCTAGTGGCTTTTCACCATTTGTGGAGTTTGTTGAAGAATTCCAGCAGTGGAGATGGATTGGTAAGAGGGTTCATTCAACGTCATACCTTCTTTACAGTTGCCGTTTTTAACTGGATTGGTTTAGTTTCAGCCAGTTGACACCAGTTGGTTTCTTTCAGGCCCCACTCAGGATACGGAGAAGGATCTCAGCGCACTCTGTCAACTCTGGCTGGACTCCAAAGATTTTGTCGTCAAGGTTGTACAAATATTCACTTTTGATAAAATTACTTCCTATGATTTTCAGATCGTCTCTCCATCTGATGCTCTTCTTTTGTTTTGTTTTTTTACAGACAGAAAATGAAGACATGTTGGAGTTTACATCATCTACACCCAAACTGTGAGCCTTTCACAAACATGCTATTTATTTCTCGTTGTTGCACCATTAAATTCACAGTTTGTTGCCTCCATATTTGCAGTTCGACTGACTATGTGGTGCGTCCCAGCACTGGAGACGAGAAACAAGTGTTTCAAGTCCAGGTTTGTGTGTGCTGCTGCTGCAGTGTTTACTAGATTTCTTCATTTTTTTCCCAAATGAGCTGTCTAAGTTGTCTTATGTTTGTGCTTTAGGAGCAGCAGAGATATAACCAGCCCCACAAAGCCTTTACCTTCAGGATGCACGGCTTTGAGTCGGTGGTGGGTCCAGTTAAAGGCGTGTTTGACAAAGAAATGTCCTTGAATAAAGCCAGAGAGCACACACTGCTTCGTTCAGACCGGCCGCCATACGTCACCATCCTCTCTCTGGGTTGGAGCTCTTATATTTTAGGATGAAGCAACACTAAGTTTTTTTGTTAAAAATTAAAACTTGATACAAATTCTGCTTCTCTTAATCTATTTTTCTAGTTCGCGATGCAGCTGCCAGGTTACCCAATGGAGAGGGAACAAGGGCAGAGATCTGTGAACTTTTGAAAGACTCGCAATTTCTTGCTCCAGACGTCACAAGCGCACAAGTACTGAATAGTTTTCTTCTAAAGTTCTCATTGTTTTCCTTTTTATTTGAGTAATGTCATGTTTTGCATGCATATTTTTTCACTTTGCTAAGGTAGATGCTGCCTTTGAACATTTATCTTCTGTTTTTTACTCATTAATTGAATGCATCTTTAGGTGAACACGGTTGTCAGTGGGGCTTTGGATAGACTTCACTATGAGAAGGACCCCTGTGTGAAGTATGACATCGGCCGCAAGCTGTGGATTTACCTGCACCGCCACCGCAGCCAGGAAGAGTTTGGTAAGCAGCCATCTGCTTTAGCAGCGCACACACAAAAAAAAAAACATTTTAGGGGAATTTGCTCTAAAGTTAGGACGGTAATGATGATGATCCTTTCTGAATATTTTATTCTTTAGTGGAAGGACTGTTTTTTTTCTTCCTTTTCTAAGCCTTTTTTTAATTCTTTTTATTTGTATGTTGCTATTTTATAATGTAGTGTACATTTTATTTGTCTCTGTTTCTTTTCTCTGCCTTTTCAGAGAGGATCCATCAGGCTCAAGCTGCAGCTGCAAAGGCAAGAAAAGCTCAGCAGCAAAAACCCAAACCAGCGTCTAAACCGGTGAGTCCGCTGCTTCAAAATGACCAAATGAACACTTATTCTCTATGGATGCTTTACTGTCAATTCTATTTTTAGATTCTTTGTGATTCACAATACAAGATGGTGCAAAACACTTTTAGTTAAAAATACGACTCCCAATCCCCCCTATACAGGTCTTATTTAACTTCATGCATCTTTCTATCAACTCTAACAAGCTGACACTATGATGCTGCCACTACCGTGTTTTACTGTAGAGATGCTTATTTTTAGACAGAATGTGCAGTGTCCGTTTTCTGTCACATTTTGGGCCTGATCTGCAAAAAAGGTTTGTGTCTAATGTGCAATAAATCAGCATGATACATTTTTTTTTGTGTGTGTGTGTCTTGAGTATGCAGATCATATTCTATTAAGCAAACTGGAAAAACAACTTTAAACTTTAAAGTGATTTTGGGCACATTTTTGTGTCCATTTTTAGCACATTTATGTCAGGTTTGAGCACCTAGTCAAAAGTTTCTGCTGTCATTGTGACCACAAAGGAGACATCGATACAGGAAATACAGTGAAGAGGATCTGTGCACATTAGGGATGGGACGATTTATGAAAACCGTCAGAACCGTTTGGTTCGACTGTCTCGGTTTGATTCGCGCGTGTTTCGTTCGGTTCATGCGCTGCTCCTTTTTCTCATAGGCGAAGCGTGTACACTCCAGAGCAGAAGGTGGCAGTACTGCGACCAAAGCCAACCACCAGTAGTAAACAAGAAGAAGAAGCGAAGCAGCGTAGCCGGGTGTAGCAGGGAAAAAAATCAGTTGATGTGGAGAATTGTGTCGGAATGGCGAGTGGGAAAGAACAGGAGTTGGAAGACACGCCAGCAGCACTTTATAGGTCTGCTGTATGGGAGCGCTTTGCATTTAGAGTGACCTACGATGACGGCAGAAAGAAAGTTTTGGATAAAAGTGCAACAGTGTGCAAGCATTGTGCAACATGTTTTGTTTCCGCTAACAGCAACATGACCAACATGTCATGCTAACCCCGAAATCTCACCATCAGCAACCCCCGCTCCGCCCCGCTGCGCTCCAGACCGGCTGCTCAAAGCAAAGCCTACAGCCCCCACTGTGGCTTCGTCCGCTCCCCTCTGAGTCCCTTGGAGATGGTAGAGAGCATGCGCCAGATGATTAAATTCAAAGCAGCAAAACATACGGAAATGATCCAGGGTTTCTGTGGATCATTTAAAATAATTACAATCCATTATTTTTTGGGGGATTTTTTTCATTAATTCCATAAATTTTTATGGGATTTCGGTGTAACAATCAACATGTATCGAACCGAACCGAAAACCTTGACCAGAAACCGTGAATCGAACCGAACCGTGGATTTTGTGAATCGTTCCACCCCTAGTGCACACGTGAATCTATTGACTGTCAGAGATAAGTTGAATACAGTAATATCAATAGGAAAAAAAAAAGGTGCAAAGATCACTTCTCCAGGTTTGATCATTGATATTTAATCTTTTAAAATAAGCATTAATTTCATCGTTATTTTTATTTATTTTTATATTTTTAAGTTTTAAGTTAGCAGTTTTAACTACTTGTATGTAAAAATGCACTAGAGATGTTTATTGTGATCATTATTTTTTATTTTTTTTTCAGAGCTGTTAAGTAACGAAGTACAAATTCTTTGTTATCTACTGAAGTAGATTTTTTTCATTATCTATATTTTACTGTATTAACTTAGACAACTATTTACTTCTTTCTTTAATTTTTTTTTTTTTTTTTTTACAATTCTACTGCCTACTTCTTACATTTTGAAAATAGACTCAGTTTTGTTTCATTTCAGCTCATTTTCGTTACGGGGTGTTGGTATTTAAAAAATAAAATAAAATTAAAAAAAAACATCAAAATAAGTTGTTTCATCCAGAAAATTAATTAATTTCTGGTTGGACTCAGTGTTGCACCAACTTGTTGTTCGCTACGTACAAAATAAATAGTTTTTCAAGATGATGCAAAGTTAAATTTGACACTGTTGCCATCAGTTATAAAACTGAGAAAATGAAGTATAAGGGAATTATCATCCAGAATTGTAGAAAAATGTTCCTTTAGTAGGTTGGTGCAGTACAACATCTGTCCTTAACATTTTTTCCTGCATTACTTTTACTTTTATACTCTCAGAAGTTTAAAGAAATTTAACTTTTACAATTTAACCTGAGTAAAAAGCTTAAGTTAAACAATAGGATTTATACTTCTACTTGAGTAATAAACATTAATACTTTTGACACCTGTTTTTTTTTTCTTTTCTATATAATTCTCATGCATACTACTGCCATCTCCATGTTCGAACTTCATCTTTCTTTAACGTTCACTTCCAACCTGCCAGAAGGACACTCAGTCTATTCATTTAAACACTGCAGAAGCAGACTGGTTTGCATGTCTTATCTGTTGCAGTTTCTTTTGTAGCGCACCAGCAACACACCCCTGATTACTACGCTTTTTTTTTTCTTTTTTGGCCGATGCAGTTGACCTCTCCTTGTTATGATTCTTAGAGGATTTCAATTCAATTCAATTCAGTTTATTTATATAGCGCCAAATTCACAACACATGTCATCTCAAGGCACTTTACAGTTCAACCAGATCATACAGTCAAATTGATACAAAGTTTTCTATCTAAGGAAAACCAGTTGATTGCATTGACTCATTGACTCAAATACAATCCCTCACACTAAGCATGCTTGTAGCGACAGTGGAGAGGAAAAACTCCCTTTTAACAGGAAGAAACCTCCAGCAGAACCAGGCTCAGTGTGAGCGGCCATCTGCCAAGGCCGACTGGGGTTCAAGGAGACAGAAGCAGAGATACAAGAAGCAGAGATACAAAAAGCAGCTGTAAAAGGCGGCCCCGTCCAGGAAACACACAGCCAGGCAGACGAGCTCCAAGGCAGCTCCCATGCCAGAGGATGAAGAGAGCACATCCACCCAGCCACGGCCAGAGAAACAGGACCACACTGGAAGACAGGCCGATCTCCAACATCTACAAACAAGGGTGTTGATGGAAGCAGCACAGCTGATGTTTCTTTCCTGGATGACGTCACAGCCAAACAGGAACAGACGAGGCAAAGCTACTCTGAGGAAAAGCAGAGAGAGCAGAAGGTTAGAGATTGAACAAACAGATTCTGCAGAATAGGAGAACAGAGAGAGAATGAAGCAGAATGATGAAATGGGGGTCCCTATGTCCTCCAAAAGTCTAAGCCTATAGCAGCATAACTATAGAGAGAGAGCTCAGGATAACCTGAGCCACCCTAACTATAAGCTTTATCAAAAAGGAAAGTTTTAAGCCTAGTCTTAAAAGTAGACAGAGTGTCTGCCTCACGGACTAAAACTGGTAGTTGGTTCCACAGGAGAGGAGCCTGATAACTAAAAGATCTGCCTCCCATTCTACTTTTAGAAATTCTAGGAACCACTAGTAAACCTGCAGATTGAGAGCGAATTGCTCTGTTAGGAACATAAGGAACAATCAGATCTCTGATATAAGATGGAGCTTGGCCATTTAAGGCTTTATATGTGAGAAGGAGGATTTTAAATTCTATTCTGGATTTAACAGGAAGCCAATGAAGAGAAGCCAGGATAGGAGAGATATGATCTCTCTTTTTAATTTTCATCAGAACTCTGGCTGCAGCATTTTGGATCAGCTGAAGGCTTTTAACTACAGTTTGTGGACTTCCTGATAGTAAAGAATTACAATAGTCCAGCCTTGAAGTAACAAATGCATGGACTAGTTTCTCAGCATCACCCCTGGACAGGAGATTTCTAATTTTTGCAATGTTCCTCAGATGAAAGAAGGAAATTCTAGAAACCTCTTTGATCTGGGATTTAAATGACAGGTCCTGATCAAAAACAACACCAAGATTTTTTACTTTATTATCTGAAATCAGTTTAATCCCATCCAAATGAAGTGACTGGCTAATCAGCTTCTTTTTCAGAGACTCTGGTCCAAAGACTATAACTTCTGTTTTGTCTGCATTCAGAAGCAGAAAGTTAAGAGTCATCCAGGTTTTTATGTCTTCAAGACATGCTTGTAATCTATGTAATGGGTTAGCTTCATCTGGATTTATAGACAGATATAGCTGGGTATCATCAGCATAACAGTGGAAATTAATCCCATGCTGTCTAATAACTACCAATTGGGAGCATGTATAAAGTAAAGAGAATTGGTCCTAGCACTGATCCCTGTGGTACTCCACAGGTAACCTTTGAGTGTGTTGAAGATCTATCATTAACATAAACAAACTGAATTCGATCAGATAGATAAGATTTAAACCAGTCTAGTGCTGTTCCTTTAATTCCAACAAAATATTCAAGTCTTTCTAAAAGAATATTATGGTCAACTGTATCAAATGCAGCACTAAGATCCAACAGGACGAGCACAGATACAAGTCCATTATCTGAGGCCATGAGAATATCATTAGTGACTTTCACCAGAGCTGTTTCAGTGCTATGATGAGCTCTAAAGCCAGACTGAAACTCTTCAAAAAGTTCATTATGGTGTAAGTGGTTGCAAACTTGTTTGGCAACTACTTTCTCAAGAATTTTGGATAAGAAAGGAAGATTGGATATAGGTCTATAATTAACCAAGTCATCTGGGTCAAGAGACGGTTTCTTAAGCAGAGGTTTAATTACAGCAACCTTAAAAGCTTTAGGTACATATCCCTGTAACAGAGATAGATTAATCACATCTAAAATGGAGGAGGAGATCAAAGGGAATACCTCCTGAAATAACCTGGTTGGAACTGGATCTAACATACAAGTTGAAGGCTTAGATGAAGACAATAATTTTGCTAATTCAGAAAGTTCAACTGGATCAAAGCAGTCTAAACCCGGTTCAGATTCCATGACTACCTCAGGTACAATCGCGGATAGAGGAGTGCTTATGATCTTATTTTTAATAACATCAATCTTATTTATAAAGAATCCCATAAAATCATTGCTGTTAAGAGCAGGTGGAATGGACGGTTCAACAGAGCTATGGCTCTGGGTGAGTTTGGCAACTGTATTAAAAAGAAATCTAGGATTATTCTTATTCTCCTCTATTAATGAGGAGAAGTATGCTGCTCTTGCTTTACAAAGGGTCCTCTTATACAGCAGTAAACCATTTTTCCAGACTAGGAAGGACTCCTGCAGGCCTGTGGAGCGATATTTTCTCTCCAGTTTCCTAGCATTTTGCTTCAAAGTACGCAGCTCTGCATTAAACCAAGGAGCAAGCTTTCTATTTTTAACGGTTTTCATTTTCAAAGGAGCTGCGTTGTCTAAGGCAGTACGCAGAGAACTAGCAACCCCATCAACAAAATCATCAACCTGTGAAGGGGAATAAGCTATACTTTTGCACTCTGCAGCACTGTTTAGCGACACAGAGGAGAGAGAAAGTGAAGCCGATTCTTTAAAATTTATAACTGCACTATCTGATAAAGATCTACTAAAATTGAACCTTCTTTTGGGGGAGGAGAACTCTGTTAAAGTAATCCTGAAGGTTATTAGAAAGTGGTCAGAGAGGACAGGGTTGTGAGGAAATACTGTTATTTCTTCACATTCTATGCCGTATGTCAGCACAAGATCCAAAGTATGAAGATGAGAATGTGTGGGACTATTCACATTTTGAACAAAGCCAATAGTGTCTAAGATAGCATCAAAGGCTGCTCTTAAGCTATCGCCCTCAATGTCAGCATGGATGTTAAAATCTCCCACTATGATGACCCTGTCAGTATTTAATACCAAATCAGAAAGGAACTCTGAAAACTCATCTAAAAATTCAGAGTAAGGACCTGGCGGACGATACAAAGTTACAAGAAGAAGAGGTTTTCTTGCCTTGAAATTTGGATGAGGGAAATTAAGGGTTAAATGTTCAAAAGAGTTGTAGGTATTAACTGTTTTTGGAGTAATCAGTAAGTCAGACTGGAAGATTGTTGCTACTCCTCCTCCTCGCCCAGAACTTCTGGGTATGTGAAAATTTAAATAGCTTGAAGGAGTTGCCTCGTTTATGCTCACATAATCCTCTTGCTGCAGCCAGGTTTCTGTAAGGCAAAACAAGTCAATGTGATTATCACAAATCAAGTCATTAACTAGCAGACTTTTAGAGGAAAGCGATCTTATGTTAAACAGACCGCATTTAATTGTTTTAACTTTTTCCCCAATTGGAGTTATTTTGATTTTAATTAGATTATCATGATTTACTTCTTTGGGAATCTTTGCTAATTTATTAGATTTTGGTCGTGGGCAAGACACTGTCTGGATGGAGTAAAGAGTGGGTAACAGTAGAGAAGCTGCAGAGATGTGTGTTAAACTACAACTCTGCTTCCTGGTCTGCACCCTGGGTGGTCAGGGTTTTGGAGGACTAATAAATGTGGCCAGATTCCTAGAAAGAAGAGCTGCACCATCCAAAGTGGGATGGATGCCGTCTCTCCGAATCAGACCAGGCTTTCCCCAAAAGGATTGCCAATTATTAATGTAGCCCACGTTGTTTTCAGGACACCACCTAGACAACCAGCGGTTGAATGACGACATGCGGCTAAACATGTCATCACTGGTCAGATCAGGGAGGGGACCAGAGAAAATTACGGAGTCCGACATTTTTTTGGCAAACTTACACACCGAAGCAACACTAATTTTAGTGACCTCCGATCGGCGTAACCGGGTGTCATTACCACCAGCGTGAATAACAATCTTACTGTATTTAACCTTATCCTTAGCCAGTAGTTTCAGGTAGGATTTGATGTCGCCCGTTCTGGCCCCCGGCAAACATTTGACTATGGTCCCTGGTGTCTCTAATGCCACGTTTCTGACTATGGAGCTGCCAATCACCAGAGTGGGCTTCTCAGTGGGTGTGTCACTGAGTGGGGAAAACCGGTTAGAAACGTGAACGGGTTGGTGGTGACCAGTGGGCAGAGATCCATGACTACGCTTTCTGCGTACAGTTACCCAATCGCCTGGCTGCTCAGGCACTTTTGGAGGAGAGCTACGTGGGGGGCCTACTTTAACTCCTGGATGTTCAACAGCCTGAAGCCTGGATTCTAACTCTGACACCCTCGCCTCCAAAGCTACAAAAATACTACACTTATTACACATCCCATTATCACTAAAGGAGGCAGAGGAATAACTGAACATCTGACACAGAGAGCAGGAGAGAGGAGAGGAAGAAGGAGAGGAGAGGATCAGGCCCTTAGTCTTTCACCTCTGGACTAACAAAGCCATGTTTGCTCTTTTCTGAGCAGAACGCAATATTTCACTCTATTGATGTTTTCTTTAAATTACTTGGGCAGAGAATCCAAACAGGACTTCTTGTGGCTTTCTTTCACCAGTGAATCTCTTCTTGCCTCGCTTCCATTAAAGCAATAAAGTATATGATTATAGATTCTTCTACCTGAGTTTTAGAATTTGGTATTTATTAAATCAATTCCTATTTAAAGTTTGTACAGTAAAAAGTCAGGGTGAGACACTTGGTTTGTTTAAAAAGTTTTTTTTTTTTTTTGCTTTTAGTTAAAAAATTGACTTGTTTGTATTCAAATTGTAGAAGTCTGGAAGTAAAGACGGAGGAAGCAAAACACCTGGATCTCTGGACGCAGGACTGGACCTTGGTTGTAACTCCATGTCGCCTGTCCTTTCAACTCCAACCCCAAACACTCCTGGAACCCCTAAATCACCGCTTCCTCTCTCTGCTACCACACCAACAAAGGCTGGAGTCCCAGATACAATGAAGTCCAGCCCAGGGTCAGTTGGACCAAAGCCGTCTTTTGTCCAGATTTTTGTTAGTTGTTTTTTTCAGTGTGGTATAAAATTGCATCTTCCTTTTTTTGCAGCGTTCTTCTTGTCTCTCCGCCATCGCTGCCTCAGCTGGGAACAATCCTGCCTACAAGTCAGGCTTGTCCACCTGCCTCGCAGCCGGTAACCTCCCAGCAAGCGGCTCGGATAGTGAGTCACCTGGCAGCGAGTTCCCTCCCCCAGGTTCGGGTCGTTTCTGCTCAGCCTGGCCTGGGTCCCCCGGCAGTCACTCAGCAGGCCACACTCGTGCATCAGACCACTCACCAGATCCGGATGCCTGTGTCAGTGGCCGCCAAGAGCCTTTCACAGGTAGATTTGAACAGTGGGCCTCATGCAACAACATTTTCATATTCTTATCGTAGATTTCTTTTACATTTTTTCCTCTTATGAACACGACACTTCAGATTCAACAAACGCTCTTAACTTCAGTAAATTATCCTCGTAAACCAGATGTAGTCCACCTGTGCGTGAGTGAATGTGCTTTCCAAAGAAGGGTAAATCTGCATAATGACCACCCAAATGGCGCCATATAAGGCTACGACTTCCCACGCTTGAGATTCACAAAAAGGCATCAACAACAAAGAAGGAAAACTTAACTGGTTCTGAGATCAAGGTTCAGCTGACTGAGAGCTAACCAGCAAAAGTAAAAGCCAAATAAATCACAACAGCTGTAAATGCTATGGTAGTAATGTTACAGAAATAAAAACAGAATAAAAAAAAAATTATTTGATCCGAAAACAGTGAATGAAAACTATTAATGGTGCAACTTATGATGTAAATATGACTCAACCACTGTACTTCTGACAGACCCAAACATTTCAGGATAATAACAAAGCAAGGCGGCGCCATGGAGTGAAATTAATGAAAAACTCAAGATAGTTTAAAAAAATAAATAATGGGAAGGAAAATCATATTTTTGTGGATATGCAACCTTCTTTAAATATTTAATGTCTCGCTGATGACAGAACTCGCACAACAAGATATAAGATTCATTCATTCAAGAGTAGTATCAGATCAGTATCTGCCTATAAGCTCAGCCCTGGAATCAGTATCAGATTGACAGAGATGGCAAAAGTACTCACTTTCCGTACTTGAGTAAAAGTACAGATACTTGTGTTAAAAAATACTCTGGTAAAAGTGGAAGTACTGATTAAACTTCTTTACACAAGTAAAAGAAACAAAGTACAGGCTTGTAAATTTACTTAAAGTATAAAAGTAAAAGTAGAAACCACTTTTTTCATGCCGTTGCCTACATTTTAAATGGATGTCTGCCAATAGGACTAGGTCTCCGTTGTGTTCATTTTCAATCATCTCGTCATCCATGCTACTATGCTAACGCCACCGCCACCAAGCTGCAATGATTTGCCGCGAATGAATACCGCCGAATCTGTCGATTCATCTTGTAGTGGTGCGTCAAATGCAACGTAGATTCCCATCCAATTAGATTGAATTTGGTATTGATGACGTGAAAAATAATAATGGTAACTCCATTGAAATGATTCAAAACTAAAGTAACGAGCCAATTTTTTAAAATGTAAGGAGTAGAAAGTACAGTTATTTGTGTAAAAATGTAAGGAGTAGAAGTAAAAAGTCGCCATAAAAATAAGTAGTAAAGTAAAGTAAAAATATCAGAAAAATCTACTTGAGTACAGTAACGAAGTATTTGTACTTCGTTACTTCCCATCTTTGCAGATTGGATCGGAACAAAATGGATCTGTTATTTGGCGCATAACTCTGGAGTAGAAGGAAAAAAATTATGGTTTTAAATCTTTTACAACTTAAAACCTAAAGTATTTGGCATACATTTGTTGTAATATCTTTTGTCTCTTCTGTGCAATAGGCTGTTGTTTCCGTGCCGCTAAGGAGTCCATCCTGCACCAGTCCAGTCCAGGTTCCAACCACCCTTTCTGTGTCGACTTTGACCGTAACCAAACCCCAGACTGGATCTCCAGGTAGCCCCGCTAACAACCCCACCTCTCCAGCTGTGCTGCAAGGCGTCACCTCCCCAAACATAAAACAGGTGATTTTTTTTCCAGCATGAGAGGCCAAACTTTTCTAGTGATGTTTAATATATGGCAACTGGCACAGATTAAACATTTCATTGATTTATTTGCAGAAATTCACCATAAATGGAGGTTTAAAGTATGTTCTTATGATAATTTTTTTTCACAGGTGTCCATTACTGGACAGCTGGGAATTAAGACTGCAGGTGGAGCAGGGATTCCAATAACTGCAACAAACTTGCGTATCCAGGGTAAAGATGTCCTCCGTCTTCCCCCATCCTCCATCACCACAGATGCTAAAGGCCAAACGGTGCTACGGATAACCCCAGACATGATGGCCACTCTCGCCAAATCTCCGGTTGCCACCGTAAAACTAACCTCTGACTTCCTGGGCGGGGTGGCCGCTGGCAGTAAGAGCATATCGGCTACTCTCCATGTAGCTCCATCTCACCCATCCCCGTCTACAGCCTCTGGTACGCCACCCAGCGCCGCAGAGGCACTGACTGCTAAATCAGGCCCCGTCGCCTCTGCTTTGCTGAAGGCTGGAGGAGACACGGCCATAAGGTTGATGCCAACGTTGGCTGTCAGCGTGGCGGACCAAAAACCCAGAACCTTCTCCACCGTGGCGTCCTCAGACAAGAGCGGCGCAACCATCCGGATCATGCCAGGCCTGGGGGTAATCCCACAGAAGCAGGGTCAGACCATCACCATGACAACGGCCAGTGGCAGCAAACCGCTGACGGCATCAACATGTGCCAACATTGTAACCATGGCAGCAAGCGTCGTGGCTGGAGCTAAAGGGATCACCGTGGCTCCCGGAGCCTCTGCTTCTCCTCTGTCACTGGGAGCAGCTACAACTACTATGAGACAAGTCCCTGCTTCGGTTGTTACAACACAAACGGTAGGAAAATGACTGTGTGATGAAACACAAACCTTTTCTCTAAAGAATGTTAGTTTAAAGGTTTCCTCCTTGAGATACATAGCTTTGGAAAAATATTCAGATCCCTTAGACATTTCTCACATTTACAGTCTCAAACTCTGAGTTTGTATTGGATGTTTATGATATTATTGTAAGGTTTAAGGGAAATAATGCATGATTTTTAATTATTTTTTATTGCAAAGAGAAATCCTGCTTCTTTTATCTTGTTAACTACAGTTAAAACATCTCACCAAACACTTGGATCCATAATTTAAAATGGTGAGGGAAACCGACCAAGACAAAACCCTCCTGTCAGGACAGGGAAGGATCAATGAAGCTAGCAGCCAAGAGGCCCAGAGCAACTCTGAATGAACTGCAAAGAGTGATTAACTCTTTACTATGAGTTAGCTATTTTTTGGGGGGTATTTTGTTTCAAAAAGACCCAAAAGTTGAATGTAGGGCCTTACTTATTCAATAACTACATGCCCCCCCAACTCAGATCTTAATAGATAACATGAGTCACCATAACCAAATACGTAGAACAAATCAATGTATGGTTGTCCCAAAAGTTTCTTTCAGCCATATCAAAACAAAGGTGATGTAACCATTTTTTTAACCAAAGGAAGATCATTCAAAAGTTAGAACACAGCCTCAGTTAAAGGTATAATGGAGGATGTTGTTTTCCCGGGTGAATCAATCGAAATAAGTTGTCCTCCTAATTGTCATTCATTCAGGTAATATGTTTACGTAAGGCAGTCCTACGTGCTCATCCCCATTTTCACTTACCGGTGGATAGTCTGACATAGTGGAAAAATTGCAAATCTTCTCTTAGAAATTAAGCTTGTATGAGCGATGCAAACAGCAACTTTTAAACGGAGCGTGCACGAGGAGAAATGGGCTCCTATACGCTCTCACACGCGTTTAATAGACTTTCCCTCTCAGGAGCGGGTACAGGGTTGTGCATGTGCATTTTGCATTTGAAGTGGAGAGGGCGGGTCTTTTCAAAAATCTGCGAAAATCCTCCACTATACCTTTAAGCTAGAAACCACTAATCAGGCTCAAAATCTGGGTGTAGTGATGGACTCAGAGCTGAACCTTCAGAGGCTCATTAAAAAAAAAAAAAAAAAAAGGGAACAAATCAGCCTTTGATTACTTAAAAAACATTTCCAGGATTAAAGTGCTGTTTTCATGTGTTCATCTTTAGCAGAAAGGATAACTCTTTGGAAGTCTGTCTAAAACGTGGATCCAACAGAATCCAAAATGTTGCTGCCTACGTTCTCACCAAAAAAAAAGAAAGTAGAGCACATCAGTCCGGTTCTTCTGGCTCCCAGTATCTGAGAAAATAGACTTAAGAATACTTCTATTAGTCTAAAATCACTAAAAATACATCACAGACTAGCTATCATTGAATCAACTGCCCAGACCTCTCGGGTCTATTTGATCAAGTCTACTCTGCAAACCCAGAATCAGAACCAAACATTCAGAAGCAGATTTTAGTTCTTATACTTCACTGGTATGAAATGAACTCTCAGAAATCTGAAGCACAGAAACCCCAAGTTCTTTAAATCCATATTATAAACATCTTTAGCAATGACTTTACTTTGTAAACTCAATGTAAACTTAGTTCTCAGTCCAACTTTGCTTTTTTATCAATTATGTCGGAGAATAAAATTTTCTTTTTTGTCTTTTTTAATTATGTCCTAAAGGGAAAGCTACCTGCACGGATCACAGTTCCTTTATCTGTCCTCAACCAACCCCTAAAGAGTAAGAGTGTGGTGACGACTCCTCTAGTGAAAGGAAACCTCAACACAAAGTAAGTCTGTTATTGTTGTTATTATTAGTATTAATTGTGTCAGAGTTTAAATAAAAAGCTCTTTGTAGCTTTGTATTTTATAATTAAGGTCACAGATGTTTAATTTTTGAATCCTCAATGACTGTTTTTGTTTTTTTTTCTTTGAAAGTATCAGCAGCCTGGGCAGGAACATCATCCTGACCACCATGCCTGCTGGCACAAAACTAATAGCGGGAAACAAGCCGGTCAGTTTTGTCACAGCGCAACAATTCCAGCAGCTCCAGCAACAAGGACAGGCAACACAGGTCAGAATGATCACAGTAAAATCATTCCAGATTTGTTCTTTTCTCAAGATAGTTCTCATCCCGGCCTACCAGTAGCAGTATCTTTTTATTTGTATTCCTAATTTATGAACAAATGTTTTTATTAGTGGATTTCTTTATGCTAAAAAAATGCATTTTCCCTTGATTTGAGACCATTTGCTAACAGAATAACATGATTTGGATTTGAAAGAACGACTCCACTATCTTATTTTAACTGCATACTGTCTAATAATCAAAGTTTAACAGCAAAAATACTAATTTAATTGGCAGATGATCTTGTGTACCTGCTCAATGTAGGGCAAATGCATTGGCTTTAAGAATTACTTACTTTTTAGATACGTTTTTGTAGAGTATTTGTTTGGATTAGATTATGTTCATAGAAGCTATATACAGTTAAATGTGCTAGAAAAAAGGCCTAAATGTTTATGGCAGGCAGTAGACATCTCTGCACATTAATCTCCAGTCACTTGGACACAGATGCTGGTCTAAGACTTTTGTCTTTTGGCTCCTCGGTAGAGATGGCATCTTGTCTCGTCAATCATCATGCCTCTTCTTAGTGGTTCCCATTGTAAACTACAGAACTTAAATTATTACCAAAAATGAAATGCTCCAATTTGATAACTTTCCATGAAGATTCTTTATAGACTGGTATTGCTTTGAAAGTATAGTTGGAAAGAACTAGGGTTCAATTCAAGAACTAGGGTCAGTGTAGGCAGCCATCTGCTAAGGCTGCATGGGATTCAAAGAGACAGAAGCACACATTCAAAACAAACTTGGAAGCACTGGTATATAATAAATGTTCTATGTTAGAAAACCCAGTTGTAAACTAGCTCCACATAGGGCTCTGTCTGTGAAAGAAACAGTTAACTAGGAGAGATGGAATAAAGCTGAATTAAAAAAATAAGTCCCCATGTCCTCCAGCAGCCTAAGTCTATAGCAGCATAACTGAGTCAGTCTAACAACTTTGTTAAAAAGGAAAGTTTTGAGCCTAGCCATAAAAGCAGATAGTACGGAAGAGGATTAGGGCAACTGGAAAAAAAAAAGTTAGATTTTTTTATTTTATTTCAGTTTAGTATGGGAAAAAAGTCAGAATTCTGACTTTAATCTCAGAATTCTGACTTTTTAATTATCAGAATTCAGTCAGAATTCTGAGAAAAAGTCAGAATTCTGAGATTAAAGTCAGAATTCTGACTTTTTTCTCAGAATTCTGACTTTTTAATTATCAGAATTCAGTCAGAATTCTGAGAAAAAAGTCAGAATTCTGAGATTAAAGTCAGAATTCTGACTTTAATCTCAGAATTCTGACTTTTTTCTCAGAATTCTGACTTTTTTCTCAGAATTCTGACTTTTTAATTATCAGAATTCAGTCAGAATTCTGAGAAAAAAGTCAGAATTCTGAGATTAAAGTCAGAATTCTGAGAAAAAAGTCAGAATTCTGACTTTTTTCTCAGAATTCTGACTTTTTAATTATCAGAATTCAGTCATAATTCTGAGAAAAAAGTCAGAATTTTGACTTTTTTCCCATACTAAACTGAAATAAAATTTAAAAATCAGTTAACTTTTTTTTTTTTCAGTGGCCCTAATCCTCTTCCGTAAGATAGGGAGCAGCACATAAACACAAGAAATGTTGCTCGAGGGACCACTGAATAAGTTCAAAAACTTTTTTTATGCTTATTTGCCATCTAAAAGACTATAAACAAATCAATATAGTCAACCTCTTTGATTCTGTTCACAAACCAAGGGGGCTTGGAATATCCACTTGTGATGTTAGCTTTGGTTCTCAATGTATTTTTTACACTTGTTCATGTTTCTCTTTCTGATTAAACGAAAGTCATCCAGGACACTTATAAGCTCACTTTGTTGCATCTTCCCAGGTTCGGATCCAAACTGTTCCAGCGCAGCAGATTCAGCACCATGTGGCAGCTACTTCCCCCAAATCCGTTTCAACTGTGGTCGTCACAACAGCTCCTTCACCTAAATGTGCACCTGATCCTCCACCTGCTCCTCAGCAGTGATCTGATCATTGTCAGTCTTACATCAAGGGCTTCAGCCTTGTTCTTTGTTAGAGGCTGTTTATGTATTCAAAGTATTAATTTAACTAAAAATTATTTTTTGCACATTGTTACAAGATTAATCATTTATAAGACAACTGTCGGAAAGTACTACTAAACCTTTCTGGATATTCCTCTTTTAATTGGTAGTTTTCCCACTTTGTTTCTTGTCATGAGATCATAAAATAACTGTTAGATTGAATTTGACTTTTTTTATGCATGTGTTGTGCGCATGGCAATAAATAAATAAAAAAAATGTTTCAAGATACTACTTTTCTTTGTTTCTAAAAATATTCTTTGCAAAAAACAACAGATCACTAACAGTTTCTCTTTTATTTCAAAAAGCTAACATACATTTTCACAGAAACATTTTTACATTTTCTTATTAACATGGTAACAAATGAAAATTTGAATTTGAAAGTCAACATACATGAAATTTGGTTTAAAAAAAAAAATACATAAAGCAGAAACCAGCCTTTCATTCTTCATCTGACTCTTCAAGTAAAGCTTTCTGAGAGCTGGTTTTGGAGGATGTGTTTCGCATGCCAATCTCTATATCCCGTCCTTTTACAGAGCATCTTGTTGTGGTGCTGTTAGAACAAAGATAAGAGGCCGTTACACTCAAACTTCAATAAAGAAAGTTAAAATGCGCTTTAAGCTCCTTAATGACCCATCACAAATTTACAATTTGAGAAAAATATATTAGATTCACAATTCTTCAGCTGATAAGTTAATATAATTCAATGATTAAATAAAAGCAAAACAGATGAGTCCAAAATCAGTTTTGTTCCTAAAACCAAATTATCAAAAATTAAGCATAAATTTTAGATTGTAAACTCAAATAGTGCACTTGGGGGATAAAAACTAAGAGCTTTTACTTCTAGCATTGATTGTGTGTGTGTGTCAGGGTATTTCCACAGTGAGTAAGAATTCAGTTCAAGAGTACTTTAGTAATGTAAAGAGAAATTACATTTATAAAGAACTTTGAGTTTGTTCCAGAACTGAACAAACTCTTGAATATGTTTTTTTTGGGATTCTTAATATTTTATACCACTGCTTGATCCAAGGCAGCTCAGCCTCTTTTTTTGTTTTGTTTCATCTATTTGAGTCACAGAAGCTGCTGAACAACTGTTAACCAACTTGGTTTCGTTTATTTTAAAATGAATACATCAAGCCTGAGAGTCGTATTTAGTTTAATCTACTGGACCACAGACACTCTTTTTAACAGGTCTAGTAGGATGTACATTTTTGGATGGCCTGTGTACCTTTACATCAACAGTCAAACACAGTGGCGGTATTGTAATGGCGTAGGATTACTGTACTGCTTCAGGACCTTGACGACCTATGGTAATTAATTGAACCATAAACTCTGTTCTCTATCAAAAAATCCCCAAGGAGAATATATTACCATCAGTTTGCGACCTTTAGCCCAAGCCGATTTGGAAGGACAAGGATCAAAAGCACAACTGCAACTAAGAATGGGCCAAAAGTCCTCCACATAATCAAATGACAATGTTATCATTAAAGTCATGACACTGTGCTGTTTGCTGTGATTGGAATAAAGCCATGTTGGTTTTAATAGCCTTTAAAGCTTTGACCATGAAATCATTGACAAAAAATGTATATATATATATTTTTATTAGAGTTATCATTGAACTTTCTGACAAGTGAAATACAACATAAATGTTGTACAAGTTTAATTAGATCCTTCATTTGCATCAGTGTTGATGCATTAGGCGTTTTTGTAATGTTTTTCTTTTCACTACACACGTCTAATTGTGTAGGTCGGGGTTTTTCCATCAACAAAAATATCACACTGATGATGCAGAGGTCTCAAAAACTGTACCAGATATGATACACTTGGCTTTAAGTGGTCAAGACATAAAGCAATCTTTTGCAAACTGCATGTTGAGTTTACCCCGGGGTTCTTGGTACGTTTGTTTGATCAGAAACTTGTCAGTTTGTCCAAAAACAGACCTGATCTGTGGAAAGCCCCCTCTTTTAGGGGAGTGAATGTTTTTAATGTGTCATTTTAGTTTAATAGTCAACCTGGTAAACACTCCATACTCTTTACTTCTGTTGTTTAAGTAGTTTCCTTAGGGGATTAACTCGTTTCCTTGCTGCATTCCAGCACTGTT
Source organism: Cyprinodon diabolis (assembly GCA_030533445.1). Classification (NCBI taxonomy): domain Eukaryota; kingdom Metazoa; phylum Chordata; class Actinopteri; order Cyprinodontiformes; family Cyprinodontidae; genus Cyprinodon; species Cyprinodon diabolis. Next base: position 23,542,380 of record CM060072.1, on the reverse strand, counting down.
TAATCTAGATGTTTACTTAACCTTGAAACACCAAACTTAAAATGAACCTGCTGTTTTAAAAGCTTTTCCACTAACATATGATTTAAAACGGAAATATTTTACTGAAAAGGACACTGTTTGTATAAGATTACTTTGATTAGTTTGTGAGGAAAGTTACTTAGTTAAACACACATTCAGACAGCCATAGGACTATGCAACGTTTTGAAACTGCTTATAAGTGAGATACTTACAACCAAACACTGGAGGCAGTACAGGTGACCAAAAGCATAGACAGAGCTAAATGCCAGCAGAAACACATTGTGACAAACATCATGTTGTCATGTAGCTTTAAATCCCATGCGTCTCCATTTAAGGGGTAGAGAACAACTCCAATCTGAAGAGAAAAAAGAGATAATAGTTGAACCTGTATGTTTACAGTATAGGGATAAATGAAATCATAGTGAAGGTTATAAGAGTGAATTACCAGTATTCCTCTTATTACTTTGTAGTAACTGTAGTAAATATTTTATGCATATTTTATGCATTAATCATCCACAAAGTAAGCTGAGTGTTTGGGGTGAAAACTAGTTTAAAAAGAAGTATGGAAACCTTCTTTATATGTACACCTTTTAAATTCTGCTGTAAAGGTCCATCATTGTAGAGCGGCCTCAGAACGAACAAAATGTCAATTCAAAATTATGCATAATTGCGCAGAGAAAAGAAAAGTTTAGTTTTTTTACTTTTTATGAGCAAGTTTGCAAAGTATTCAGTTATGCTGAGGGAAACGTTATAGCCAGCTTCTTTTAGAGTACATCTCTGGATTATTTAAACATCTATAGATTGAAATTATTGCCAAATTTTGTTTCACAAAAATAGCTAAAGCTTAGTCCGGATGGTTTGCTTGTGCCTGTGAAAATGGATCCTAATTTTTTGGCATATTTTTAATTGGATTTAGGTCTAGACTTTGACTGGGCCATTCTAATACATGAATAGAGTTTGATGGAAATCAGCCAGTCGAGCCTTGGATCCATGTTAAAGGTCAGCTGGTAACAGTTCCTCCTTCTAGATTCTCTATCTTTCAATCAACTAACCTGTTTCCCTGTCATTAAAGCCTCCCCACCACATGACACTACTGCCACCACTATGCTTTATAGTGGGCTCATTGTAGGTTATGTTATATGCTGAGATAATGTGTAGAACATAGCTTTGTGAAATTTTCTGGCCAAACTCTGTTAAATAAATATCTTCCTATATCCACCCCTCACCTCTGCCTTGCCTCTTGGTTGATGCCGATTAGCCGCTTATGTTCTCTAGCAAACCTCTCAGGCCTGGATTTATACTGAGAGAGAAACTGAAGACAAATACAGTACAGTTGGTGGTTTTAATATGCCTAATAGTGTCGAAAGGTTTGAAGGATCTGAATAATTTTAAATGGTGCCAACAAGATTTGAAGGTTGTTGTTTTTTCCCCCCTTTGTTTATACCATAGCCATACATTTGAATAACAGATGCAACTGTTGGGAAATTTAAGGATTTCTATGCAGGTCCTTTCAGGAAGAGCCTGAATAAAAATCTGATGTGTTAAATCACCTGGTAGAACCATGAACCCTGCAGGAAGAACATTTGTGCCCGGAACAGTTCCAGAAGGATGTTGTTCCTTATGAACACCTCCAGCATGTTACTGGCCGATCCGGCAAACACGGCAAACAGAAGTAAGGTGTGGACGTGAGCATCGAGGGGTTCCCGACCATGCACATGGTACAAGAAGAGGAATCCTGGGTGATCCGAGAGAGGAAATGTTCAAAATAAATCTTAAGATGTACGTCAGAGAGACAGCATTGGGAATGTATTTACCTTCAACAAAAAGAGCAATGGAGAGAGCCAGGCGGTCAACACCAAGCGGCACCCGTTTGATCGTCACACTGGCAAGCAGCGCTGCTCCTGAGATCCCAAAGAACAGATACATGGTGCTGTGCTGCCAGTTCATCAGCTTGACCCATGAGGTGTTCTCCCGATCATAGAGGCGGGCATGTGGGCCGTCCACCACAAACTGCTCCACCATGATACCTGTCAGGCAGGTCAGGTAACAGGGCTATAGTGTCACACAGTGTTTTGGAAAAGTTTTAAACTTTGGTTCTTGTATAAATAAATAAATCAGGATTTGATGTGACAGACTAACCCAACACTAAAGGAAAATCATACCTACTTTTTAGCCAGCAATCAAAAATTGGTCGAAAAGACGGCATGATTTACTTTTTTTAAAAATTACATTTGGTTAAAAAAGAAAAAAGCCGTCATTTTCAGATTGATGAAAAGATGTTAAAACTGGGTTTTAAACATCTTTTATGTGACTAAAATAAGAATGACCAAACAAAGCCCAATTTTCAATATATAACAAAAATACATGTAGTGCCCTTTAGGCTTAAATACCTAAATAAAGGCCATCTTACAAATTTAGATCAATCAATTTCCTTCAGAAGTCACCTACTGAGAGAATAGACTCCATTTTAATTTAATTTAGTGATATTTTAAGAGTCTTATTGGGAAGGAACCAAGGAGCCAATGCCACCTCTGAAGGGATCTGCAGCTGATGTTGAAGAATATCTTAACAGGACAGCTTTAGTTTGAGCTTCACAAGTATAGCCTTTATGTGACAGCAGCAAAAAACCACAAGCATTTGGGTCTAAAGTTTGTGAGGGGACACAGAAGCTCTGGTCTCATGTAAATGGAACTAATATTATTACATATACCAAAAAACGAGTGATGCATTTCATCCTGAACATGTCATCCTAATGGTGAAACACAATAGTGGCAGCATCATGATGTGGGTTTTTCTACAAGAAAGGGAAGCTGGCTAGAGTTGTGAACCCTCACTCTTCCTTTAATTCTGGTTGTCTTTATATACGTAGATTAACTGCTGTCTCAAGATATACTCATCATTTAGGAACTGTCTTCAAAAATACACTTAACAGTTACATTACCTTTTCTTTGTAAATGTTCATTAAAAAAAAAACATTTATATAATGGTTATTGTGTTGTGTCAGTTCCAGATCTTTTATTATTTTCTGAAAGCTTGTGCCGTTTGCCTAGACCAGGGCGATTGAGGAGATATTTTATCGCATCGGGGTATCGATCAAATGCAGGAAGGAATAAAATTAATTATTCCTTGGCTTCCATTCAAGGCATATCCATGCTTTAGAGTGACCTAGTCAAAGTCCAGTTCAGAGAACTATGGAATATGTTATATAAGACTTTAAAACAGATATTTCTGAATGTTCTCCATCTAATACGATCGATCTGATGAAACTTTGATAAGCAAAGTGGGGGATTATGAGCTATAATTGCAACTAGAGAATTTACTATATGCATGCAAAGATATTTGTTACATTTCTTTTACCTCAGATTCACAAATATGACTTTTTTGTGTAATATGTCAAACTAATTCCAGATTAAATAAATTAAATGCATGTTTAAGGGACTAACCAACAAATGAAGCAAAGATTTGAAATCCTCCTTCAACATAATCCATCTTCTTAAAGAAAGGAGGCATGATCTGCCTTCCTTTGGGCTGACTTGTCCTCCAGTAGTGTTGGAGAACATGCTTCACCGTTAACCAGAACCCATACAGCAGGAAAAAGGAGCCTGGTATGGCGTGTCCTCCAAAGTTGGCCATTGTTTAGCCTAAAAACAAAGAAAAGTAAGTTTTGCTTAGTCATGTCAGACACACACACAAACAATTATCATTTGGGTAAAAGGGTTTTATTTCTCCTGGCTTAAAATCATTCAGTTGGCAGGTTAAAGATAGCTTTTTGAGGTGTGTTTTACAGCACGTCAGCCTCATAACGATCCCAAGTGATTACCAGTAAAGATAAACAACTCAAACCAGCAGCTGGCAATGAGAAACTAGAATTCCTAACATGCCTAATGACTTGCATATGTCATCAAACAGGTTTCTTGTTGTTTTTTTTATTTAAACTTTGACCAAATAAAAGGAATATTCCTGATCCTACACTGACAGGAAGTATTTATGTTACAAAGAAAGTAGTCCCTCATTTGTTTTGCAAAACTGCCATTCAAATCCCAAGACTTCTGCTTGTGTGAAAAGCAGGACAAACTTAAAATTAGAACAGAGTCGTCTTCCAGTTTAAGTTTTTCGTGGAAAAATGGAAGGCAGTTTGTATCAAAGAGACTCCATTGTCATTTGTTCTTTTTGTACTGTAAGTGTGATACTGGGCATGCAGCATGGGTGTGTATCTACCAACACCTGCTCAGTCAGACAAGTTTTTCTTGATCAGACCAGTTTTTCCCTATATGACTTCCACTTTACATCTACTCTAACACAGGAATCAAGAAACCGGAGTATAGACAAAAGATCTACTTCCTCCATCAGGTGAGCAGCTCTGTCTCAATAATCTTAATGTGAAAATAAACACCTGCCTCACAATGTACACAATGCTTTTTTTCCTATATATATATACATACCTTACTCTTGTCACCGTTTAATTTCCCTCCCCAAAAAATCAAACCTGTAGTTTTCTCTCTAGGTCTGCCTCAGAGCGAGAGCCCCCTGCTCAGTGTAAACCGTGCACACCTGTTGTGTTGCTCCTCTAACCTGTACTGCCAGCACATAACCACACCCCTCATCAGCACTGCTTTCAAGCTGATGGTACATCCCTCTGGGACACATTCAGGCAGGAAGTGCCTCTTCGCAGAGCAGCTTGTTTATTCAGGCATTCATCTAACAACAAAAGTAACGCGTGCCACATGAAAACCCACTTGAGTTGGGTTTAAAAAAAATAAATCTTTGTTTTTAAAAATATATATTAACCTAAATCTAGTAAATAGCCATATGGATAAAAATAAATCCTTTATATCTTCTGTATTTTTAATAAATCCCTGGCATTCATTTAGTTTTAAAAGATTTAAAGGATATTATACTCAGGTAGTGTAAAAAAAAAAACAGCCATATGATTTGGTTAATGTGTAAACTGTGTGCACAAGGCAGCAGTGTGGAGCTGTTCAACTGAACTTTGCACCCTTTATCAATAAAACTTTATTGCCATTATTATTAGGCTGAAAAGATGATCATTTCACACAGTCACCAAAAAGCTGCTTTAATTAAAGACAATGATGCACATATAAAAAAAAAAAAAAGATCCTGTTTTCAACGTGGTTAGAGTATGACACAGAATAACTTCTTCTCTCTGAAGGGATTCTCTGATGACGGGACAGGAGTCACCAGAGGGTCCTCTTTAGCGTGAGCTTCACAGTAGGACATCAGTTCTGCAGCTGCTTTGGATACCTGCAAAAAAAGGTGTTTTAAGATGAAGCTTTACTCTTTGACTTATTTGAATGCACTGATTTGAAACACATTTGCTTACATCACATTAGACTTTAAGATCGGACTAGAATCTATGGAATTACATTTAATCTGTCTGTCCCACAGGATTAATCTCATTGTATTTCTCTGTATATAGACGTGATACTGCGGTTCTTCTAACGGGTCTTTAGATAATTTCTAACTGGTGCTGGTGTTATTTCAATAATCTTATTGCTGTTTGTACTTGCAGATTTTATTTTAAAACATAATATCCCCATCTGTGCACAATTTACAGTATTTGCATAAAGTTTTTGTATGAAGAGGCCGAAAGACAAGTCACTCATTTTGTGATCAAACCCCTACTTTTTATCCAACTTATCAGACCTTCATAGTATTATTTTAAGTTACTGTAGGTATATAAATAGTTATTTAGTTTGTGCTGAATTAATCATACAAGGTTCTCCTATTTATATACTGTTGGTTTTACTCTTTAAAAAGTCTAAGGATATGCTATAAATAAAAAAATGAAATATGCTTCTACATGTTTAGAAAAAAGTAAATTCATTTTTTCAGATATCAAACTATTCTTCCAAGAAACTCAGCTAAACTCACTTTAGTTTCCTTTAGTTTTGAATGTCCGGGTATTTTACTGAAGAGGAATACATATGCAGTCTACATTATCCAGAAATGCTTTGGTTACCTTTTAGTGGCGTACTAGAAGCTGTAACGCAGGTACCAACTTTTGCAAAAGGCTGTACGGTCATGTTTTCTTGCAGTGCTAATATGGTGCACATCTGCTTTAGGAGGCTTCTTAATTAGCATGTGCCACTCCCATAGATATGCTGCCCTGGGTGGTGAGCTGCATCAATAAGCCACTGAATACATATATGTATGGTCGTGAGTGTGAACATACACAACGACACCTGCTGTGATAATAAAGGAATTGACTTTTATTGTAGAGCAAACTTACCATCATTCTCTCTATGTTGACCTCCAGCTTCAGCTGCTCCACCGTTTTTCTTGCATCTGCGATCTTGGCCATGTTATTAGACATTTTGCCTCTGAAATCTTCCAGCCGGCAGCAAATTTAAATCTGCATTAGAAGCAAAAACAAAAGGGGAAAAAATAGAATCAGATAGCGCAAATAACTGGTGTTGAATGCAGTGTTGACTCTGTTTCAATTTGCTTGTTAATTCTGCTCCCTGGGTCTCAGGTGCAAGTTGTGCAGGGAGGGTCTCAAAGGAGGAGGGTAGGGGAGCGGAGGCAGAGCAGCCTTCCCCAGGGGCATCATCCCGCCACCAAGTGTAAATACATTTAATATTAACATGTTACTCTTTGAAAAAGATATGTGATATAGAGCTGATTCAACTTTTTGCAATGCTTTCACTTTTAATACAAAAGTTGGTGTTAATTTTGAACAAATTGTGCATAGGATACATTAGTGTGCATCTAACAACAAAAGCATGTATTGCTCAACCAAAATAGAAAAATGCTTTATTTTATAGCTATATTTGAAATCCAGCAGAAATGTTAGCAATAGAATATAAGTTAAAATGCATGTAAAAATATTGACAACTATTTTCCTCACATAAACAAAAAACAAATGTTCTTACCTGCAAGAAAAACTAAGCAGCAGCTAGTTTCCTTTAATCAAATCACCTTTTGTCCTCAACAGTGTTCACCGCACACAATAACAGTAACAAACAAAGTGAGATTAATTGCAGAAGATGAGGAGGACGGCTTCAGTAGGTTCCCTCCTTCAAACAGGATTGGCTCCATGCAGCACTGAAAGGCAACCTGTGGTGTGACCTTCATCTCTGAAGTCTCTATTAGTCCTGAGATAACAGGAAAGCTGAGAGACCAACAGTTAAAAAGCTAATATGGAAGAATAGCTTGAAAAAGGTTACAAAATAATGTAGTAACACCTGAAAGGAAGATCAAAAAGGATCATCATTTCCATGACTTTAATTTTCCTGTTGGTAATACATCCCGAAGGAAGTTTATTAATCATTTGGAAATAGAATTACAGACTTTGATTCATCAGGGACAAAGAACTACCTTATAGGACCAATGAAAAGAGACAATAGGTGTTTTCCGTTTAAAATATTTCAGCAGAGAGAAGCATTTTTTATTAGAGTGATCTGTTATTGGAATTTGCTTTTTTTTTTTTTTGTCTGAACTGCAATTATTTTCTGAGGTTACTTAAAGCAGATCAGCTGATTTATGTTGTTAATAATAATATAAATAATAATAAAATGCAAGGTACACACAAGGTCAAATTGTAAATCTAAATTTGCTGTATTTTAGAGGAATAATTAAGGATAATGCTACTAAATGTCAACAACATACTTTGGAAACCTCTGATATTCCAACCTTTCAAGCAAAGGGGAAATAAATCTTAATAAACAAAAAAAAGAAAGGTCTTGTTTGAGTTATTGTCAGAGAACTAGAAAAAAAAGCAGCATTTGTATTTTTCTGAAGTGTATGTAAATAGTTGGTTTAAACAATATATGTTGCTCGCTGTAACCACATTCCTTCAAAGGCTGCCAGCCTTTCCTGGCTGTTATTTCAAGGAGCAGTAGGGGGCAAAGTGACTGTATTATGAAGTTAAATGTCAAGTGCCTCATTAACATTTGTTTCCCCTCAGTAATTGGCTTCCCTTCATGAACGATATAGAGATCTTATGAGTAAAAAGAGCTAATGTTACCAAGAAATCCTAAATTAGCTAGTTGTTTTGCATTATTCAGTTCTATAAGGTTTAACATATTATCAGCATCACATCACAGGCCATATTTATAAGTGTTAGCCATCAAGGTCCACCAGTATCTCTCCTGTCTCATACTGCTCATTTATGATTTATGATGCATCAAAATTAATGCAGAGGCCTGCGACCAATGTGTCCCATATTTCACAACAAACTGTATGGAAAGGCTTTAAAAAGCAGTTAGAATACTTATTAATAGCATTTCCTCTGATATATGAGAGAATCAGACTCTGGAAACATTAAAACTGAGCAGTGCAATAAAAATAAAGTCCAATAAACTAAATTTAAAAATAGAATTGCAAACAAATCAGTGGATAAAAGAGCATGGTCCATTTTGGGGAAATTGGCCATGCATTCTTTTTATTCATGTTGCTGTTCCAAAAGAAAAATACAGTAATATTATAAAACCATCTATGTTTTATTGACCTTTTCTTCCTCCAATAATGCACAAAGACAAGGAAAACAAAGTTGTAAGTACTGATCTACTCTCTAGTGTTTCCAAAAGGGTCACTGAAAAAAAAAACCAGCTACCTCTGCTTTATGCGTGTCTAAGTCACAAGAATCACAAGAGGCACAGAAATATAGTTGATCAAGGGGATATCACTAAACACATAACAGTGACTTTCAAAAGAATTATAATTATATTTAGGTTGTAAAGGGTTCAAATGTTATATCTTTGAACAAAGGTTTGGCTCTGACTGTACAGTCTTTCAGAATCTGTGTTTTATTGCTAAATTATCCTGAAATCTACACAGTTTTGTTAAATATTTCTCTCTGAAACTTCAAAAGCACTTTTGAAGGAGAGACAAGAAAAAAACGTAAAATACTTAAGTGATGTCATCAGAGTCTTTTGGTCATGAAGGCTTTTTGGAATGGAGTTATGGTTATATTTTGATTAAATAGTGATTGACACTGAAATAGCCCAAAAAATAGGCAAACTCATCATGATAATAATCATTTTTAAAGAAAGATTTGCCTTGTAATGATAAATCACAGGTTGTAATTTTTTTGTGGATATCAGAGATGAATAAAGTTTATATTACATCACTGTGTAAAATTAAGCTCTTGCACTCAAATGTTTTCTTTTCGTCTGCACCTTGCATGCAAACTTAGAAAGACGCTGCTGAAAGAAGGGGATGAACTCAAATATTAATATAATTTATGTTGCCACAATCAGAGGTTTGTATTAACTAGTTACATTTACTCAGTTACATTTACTTGAGCAGCTATTATGTTTACTTTTAGGAGCAGCTTTACAGCATTGTAGTTGTTTTTACTTTTACTTGAGTAAAAATATGGTAAAATATCACTACTTCTATTTGAGTAAAATTTCTGGCCACTTTATCCATTGTAAGAAACTTAACATAATGAAAACTAGCTTGTTTTTGACAAATATGCACCAAAAAAAGAAGCTCACTTTTTTGTTGAAAAAAAAGAAACATTCTTTTTTGTGCTCAAGGTTTATTGGTTAATGTTATTTTACTGTGTCATTTGTAGGTTGAGTGAAAATACAGTAAACAGTATACTGTCATTTTAATCTATTCTCACACACTGTCGCTATTTATTTGGTTAGTTTTATAACTCGAAAAATGTGTTTTGAAAGGTGTTCATTCCATCTATTTTTTATTGTGTGGCTAATTACTGTATCTTATATGTTTTTTTTTCTTATTTTATCTTATTCTTTGAAACACCTGAATTTCCATATCACTTAAGAGTCTCTTCAATTTTACATTACTTTGTAAAATATTTATTTGGTTGTTATGATCATTAAGTAGATTAGTTAGTTAGTATTTTATTAGCATTTTTTTTTTTTACCAAATACCTTTTCACTTTTACTTTAATCGTTTCTAAAAAAGTTACTTTTTTTACTTTTAATTAAGTAAATATATGATGAAGTAGTGCTACTCTTTCTAAAGCATGATTCTTGGGTACAACAAGTCTGAAAATAATTTAAAACGGATAAAAGTGAGCTGTAATATTTTTTATTTATGAAATTCTTCTGCTATCAATACTTTATGATAGCATACTCTAGCATATGTCTCAGGATTATAGTTTTAACTCTTTAATTTTTATTTGTATAAATTTTGGATACGAATCGTTTTGACTAGTTGATGTGTTGTGCTTTTTCTACCACTAGATTGTGCTAAAGTCATTGGATATTAGGACATTGTAAATTGAGCAGAATTAGATCTGTTGTGTAAAAAGTACCTAATAAATTTGTTTAAATTATCATAAATTAATCATTTTATACCAACGTATATAAAGAGAACATTAAACACTTGCATTTTATAAATGATTGATATGTGGAAGTGCTGCTTACTGCTTTATTGCTATAGATTGTTTTACTCTCCTCTGCCTACAATATAATCATGTAGAACTAAAAGGTTTTAAAATGCTTACTTATAATAAACAACAATAAGGATAATGACATATAATTTATTGCAAGACAGAAAACTTAAAGCTGTAAAAATATACTTTATCAAAATTTATTTTTATTCTGGTCTTCCAGGGTAAAAGCTTTATGGGAATTCTTTCCATAATGCCAACACCTGTTTCCATTTCTCCTGAATGCCTTGAAGGATTTTGACTTTTCCACTGGATATAAAACCCGAACCAGTTTTTCTAGTTTGTGGCCTCTGAACCTAACTGACACATATATATTGTTTTCTTTCATGTGTGAATATACAAGCATTTCTGCCATTTCTTCATGTACTAAATTCAATTTTATGAATAACAATAATGAGGTTGTTTAAATGACAATATGCTTTTCTATAATTTCTTAATCTGCTGTTTCCAGGGCCTCACCAAAGATGCCCCGGTTATTGATTTGGCTGAAACTTCTGCTACATCAGAATGAATAATTCAAGCCTGAGTTATATATTTGTAACCAATCAGATATCAATCCAGCTTTTTTAGAGAAATATCTTGATATAAGTTTAGCCATGTCTTTTAAAATACATTAAATAATGTAAGATTCTCGCAATAAGTCAATAAATATAATCATTACTATCAAAAAAATTTTTATTGGCCTAATTTGTTTGATATTACTATTAATTTAGCAACAATGACTCTAAAGTGTTCTAAAAAATGTAATCTTGAGACATTTATTATCTCATCTTAAAAATAAATTAAATCAATGACATCGCATTTAAATGGAATACACAGATAGATGTCAGAAAAAGAGACATAGGGAGAACTACATGACTGCTGTTAATCTACATTTTGGGATCTGTTGTTTCTCCAACTTTGAGCTGGTGCTGATGCTGAATCTGCATCTACATTCCCTATTTGTGTGCTCATACGAGAACAACATAAATATTAAAATGCATAACTGTGTGGTAAATAATCTCTATTAGGTGTAGAATCACTCAGGTTAGGTTAAGCAGCACTTGAGATTTTGAACTAGATGTCAATAGAGAATAAAAACTGTACAAGATCCCTTCAGTTTAGTCGTTTGGAGATTTTAACTTTAGCATAATTATGCTGAGTTTACACATAATCCATCCATCTTATTTGTTCTCATTTCTTTTTACTCACAGAGTCAGAAAAACAATTTAACTCAATCAATTTAAAATTGGTGTAGTCCTCTCTTGTAATGCATTAAGCCATGATATAAATTTTGGACATTGCAAAGCATTGATAAAGGAAGATAAAGTTTGCTCTGTCGTTCTATCCTTACTGCTGCAAACGCCCCTCTAGCAAGATCCTAATGAAACACACTCAAAAGAATATGCAACCCCCCACCATGCATGGGGACAAAGCAGCTGCTTCATGGTTGTCCCATCCTCTCTTGCAGCTCCTCATGAGAGACCCCATTAAAGCCATGCAGGACACAGGAACCAGAACCTTCTGACTGGCAAAGTTAAGTCGGAGTGTTTGTAATCTTAGCACCAGACTCTGCAAAACAGACTTTCTGTTACCTGTTATTTTACCTGTTACTCAGGGACCTTGCCAATGAAGCCAGTGAGGCCTACCATATGTAACCAGAGACATTTCTATGGTTTGGCTTGAGGAAGATTAAATTCTGTTACACCTGCCATCATGTTCTCTAGTCAATTAATGTACATATAGATATTGCATAATTTTTCATTTTCATTCTTTCTTCTATTGTTTCTTCTATTATTCTTCTACACATGCTATGTGCCTAATATGAGATTAATTTTCCTGCACAAACTGCAAAAACATGCTCTTGGGGTTTTATTGTTAAGATTTTTTATTTTTAAAATATGGCACCTTTAACCTTTTAAAACCCACTGGGTCGCCGGCGACCTGGTGGATCTTAAGTGGGGGTAATAATTCATGCATAAAATTCCACCTGTAAAAATTTTTACCAGCAGGTGAAGCCATTGCGCGCAGCTCCAAGCTGACACAAAAACTGTCATGGCTAGAGGTCTGAAATTTTCTGCATTTGTGGTTGACATGATGTAGAACAAATATAATACAATAAACTCTGCTTTTCTCAAGAATGTATTTATTACTGCTTTTCAAAAAAGACCTATCATTTCCGAGAATAAAAAAACAACAACTTTGAGTCATGTTTGAACTGATGCAGGTTGGTCTGTGTTTTAGTCACCCAGTTTTAATTTCTTCATCAGGAAACTAGAGGGTGTTAGCTTTCAAATAATGTACTGCACATGTAATTTGGGCTTACAGTTCCTAAGTAATTTGCTTTCCCATTTGGGTATGCAAAATAGGCAGCGATTACCCAAAATGAGGTGGATATTAAGAGGTTAAAATATAAAACAAGGTCTTGATCTGCTCCTTGTGTGTGTGTGCGTTATTCTTTTCCTTTTTGGCCCCTATTAAAAATTCACTTGCCCCACCTTAGCACATCTGGTAAATTTAATCTAGGAAAACTGGTTCTGATGCATCTGGCCCCCTCACACCCGATGCTGCCCTGGGCAGTGTATCGAATGTATCGAAAAAAGTGTAAAATCATGTTTTGTGTAGCACTGGAGGCTAAGGGAAAAAACAAAAAAAACTTTAAGGAAATGTTTAGTCATAATCAGAATGTTCCTGCTATTTATAACACATGCTTAGTGTTGGAAATTAAACTACAGGCTAAATTAGAAGGACGACCTTTGGTTCCTTTCATGTGTCTTATTCTATGTATCTTATAACATTATGCTCTCTATGCTTTTTCTCATAGTAGCTTCTACTCGTCTGTTCCTGTTTGACTGTGACTGCCATCAACACCCAATCGCTCTTTTATTCAGTGTAGTTCTGTTTCTCTGAATGTGACTGGCTGGATGTGCTCTCTTCATCCTCTGACATGGGAACTGTCTCGGAGCTTGTCTGCCTGGCTATGTGTTTCCTGGACCAGGTCGCATTTTACAGTTGCTTTTTGTATCTCTGCTTCTGTCTCCTTGAACCCCAGTTGGCCTCAGCAGATGACCGCTCACACTGAGCCTGGTTCTGCTGGAAGTTTTGTCCTGAGTTTTTCCTCTCCACTGTCGCTACAAGCATGCTTCAAGTCAGTGAGTCGAAGCAATCAACTGGTTTTCCTTAGATAGAAAACTTTGAATCAATTTGACCGTATAATCTGGTGAACTGTAAAGTGCCTTTAGGTGACATGTGTTGTGAATTGGCGCTATATGAATAAAATGAATTAATTTGAAATATATCGCCAATATCAAAAACCATAACTGTTGTAATATATTGGAAAAACGTGGGAAAAAAGTAAAAATAGTATGAAAACCCCAGGAGTATGAAATCATGTTGTGTGTAGCACTGGAGGGTAAGGGAAAAAACAAAAAACTTATGAAATATTTAGTCATAATCAGAATGTTCCTGCTATTTATAACACATGCTTAGTGTTGGAAATTAAACTACAGGCTAAATTAGAAGGACAACCTTTGGTTCCTTTCATGTGTCTTATTCTATATATCTTATAACGTTCTGCTCTCCCTGCTTTTCCTCATAGTAGCTTCGCCTGGTCTGTTCCTGTTTGGCTGTGACTGCCATCAACATCCAATCACTTTTTTATTCAGTGTAGTCCTGTTTCTCTGACTGTAACAGGCTGGATGTGCTCTCTCCATCCTCTGACATGGGAGTTGGCCTGGTTCTGCTGGAGGTTTCCTCCTGAGTTTTTCCTCTCCACTGTCACAACAAGCATGCTTAGTGTGAGGGATTGCTAATCAACTGCTTTTCCTTAGATAGAAAACTTTGAATCAATTTGACTGTATGATCTGGTGAACTGTAAAGTGCCTTTGGATGACATATGTTGTGAATTGGCGCTAAAGAAATAAATTGAATTGAATGATACATTTTCCCAGATGCAATGAAGCTAATCATTTCTAGGAAACAACATAGATTCGCCTAAAACCCCAAAACAGGCTAACTTGTGAAAATCGCTCAGTCTTCAGGGTTGTACCACCATCATCATCATCATCATAACTGAGGTGGGCGTTAAGGGACACTTCACTGCTAGCTAGAATGACAACCCTGAGAGGAGTGAGCTGAATATTCAGCAGCTCTGTAGCTTAGTTTCTATAAACGCTCAGGCCAGATGAAACATTTCTGCTTCTCCTAACTGAACGCAGCTCCCGAGCTAAGTTAGAGCAGAGAAGAAACGCAGGGCTGGGACCGTGATTCAGCGAGCTAGCTAAGAGAGAAAGAGGAAAAGACTGATTAACGTAAACAGTTTGGCTGAATCTTCTTCGGCGGCTGTTAGCTTCGTTTTATCCGCCGGCTTTTTTTTTCTCCTCCCAACAAGATGAAGGGAAGGTCGGGATGACAGGAAGATGGCAAACGGGGCTGGAAGTGAGTAACTGGTGCACTAACTTCCCTTCATGGCAGCCCTGCTCCGCTGCAGGGATTAATGCATGTCACCGCGGGCTGACGGCTCCATCTAAAGCACAGCTGTTCGCTCAGCTCTCATTAACGGACACTAACGACATTTTGGTTTTCTGTCCGATTTAATGTTGGATTATAGTTCATGAAACTAAAGAGAAAACATGTCAGGCTCCCCAGAGGCCTATGTGAGCGAAACCATCAGCAGAGCAAAAAAAAAGGTTTTATTTCTATGTGTGTATATTTATAAATAACGTCTTCACCCTTCCCACATGTGTAGAGCACAAGCTGCTTGTGATTGGACCGACGGAGCCATGGTCAGTGAGGGAGAAGCTGTGTTTGGCCACATCTGTCATGAAGAGCGGGGATCAGAACTGGTAATGCTTCCTCTTTCCACCCAGTCAGCCCAGAACCATCAATTCAACTCTTCATAAGGTGTTACTGATATACAGCATAGAGGCCAGAGGTGTGAATGAGGGCGTAGCTTTGATTAGGGACAGTATTGGTCTGACGTCATTGGTCCTATGCAAAAATATGCATGCTCGTTTTTTTTTCATGATTGACGTGAAAATCAGGGTGTATTTCGTTTAAAGAGAAACGCATCATTTCTTGCTACATCTATAAAAATGTTATAAGAACTACACACACTAGATGCTGTTTATCAATGACTGACTGACTGAGTTTGATTCCTGGCCCGGGGTCTTTCTGCATGGAGTTTGCATGTTCTCCCTGAGCATGCGTGAGTTCTCTCCGGGTACTCCGGCTTCCTCCCACAGTGTAAAAAACATGACTGTCAGGCAAGGGAGTAGGTTTGAGTTCCACTTTGGTAGGAACACTATTGGCCCCAAGTTTCATTAATGTCTTTTTACCTATGCAAAAATATGCATGCTTTTTTTATGCTTGATGTGAGCATCTGGGTGCATTTCGTTTAAAGAGAAAAGCAGCATTTCTTGCTACATTTATACTAATTTTATAAGCACTACACACACTGTCATGATCCGCAGGATTATTAGCCCAGATGCAGAGCACACACACGGAGGCAGAGGTAAAGTCCAAAGATTTATTGGTTAAAAACAGGGTTCTGGAAGGCAGAGAGAACAAACAGGTCAGGTTCAGGTACCGGTACAGGTTTCCAGAAACAGACAGGCAGGGTGGCTCGGGCTTGCTAAACAAAACAATCCGGCTTCGAGTGACGCTCTCTGCCAGCTTATGTAGGGAGGGCTAATCAGCTGATGGGAAACAGTTGTCAACACTGAACCCAAGCTCCCCAGGAATAGATCCACGGCGCCCTCTGGTGGGCAAGGCCCCAGATCCTAACAGAACCCCCCCCTCAAGGGCGGATTCCAGACACCCCAAAGAAGAAGACCCCCCCCAAAAAAAAAATAACTCGCCCAAGGTGGGCGAAGGGCGAACCAGGGATGCAAGGCAGAGTCTCAGGTGGCTGGCCGTGGGACCGGCAGCAGAGCAGAGTCTCAGGTGGCCGGTCGTGGAAACGGAGCTGAAACAGACGCTCCGGAGGCCGGCCGCGGGACCGGAGTCTCAGAAGCTGCAGGGACCCCGGAGGAGGACGCCGTCTCTGCTTCTGCAGGAAGCTCCGAAGAGGACGCCGCCTCCGCTTCTGCTGCTCTGCAACAGACTCAGACAGGGCCTCCCACTGCGGCTCCGAATCAGGAACTGAGAAGGCCGCCGATTGCGGCTCCGAATCAGGAACTGAGGAGGCCGCCGATTGCGCCTCCGCATCAGGAACTGAGGAGGCCGCCGATTGCGGCTCCGCATCAGGAACTGAGGAGGCCGCCGATTGCAGCTCCGCATCAGGAACTTAGAAGGCCGCCGATTGCGGCTCCGCATCAGGAACTGAAGAGGCCGCAGATTGCGGCTCCGCATCAGGAACTGAGGAAACCACCGACTGTGGCTCCACATCGGGAACAGAGGAAACCACCGGTTGTGGCTCCACATCCGGAGTCTCTGGAAGACGCAGAGCGGGCTCAGGGGTCTCCAGACGGCACAGAGCGGGCTCATATTGATCTCAGTTAATCCTTTTTTCAACGAACGTGTCAAACAAGGAACGTCCCAACATCAGCCTCTCAGCAGCTTTTTTCTTTGCTGCTGCGCTAAAGCCAGTTCAGATGTACTCTTCCAAATCTTAGAGAAAAACCGTCAGATCAAGGTCATACTTTTTAACCTCCTATTATTAGTGTGGGTGTTTTTAATCTTACAACCTGTATGTATAATGTAGGTAATGTGTTTGTTTAAGAGAATCCATAATAAATTCAAATGTATGCTCATGATTGGCATTTTTATGAGTCATAAAAATGTAGCTTTGTTATCAGTCAAGCCTGAAAAAGAAGATCATTTCATATAAATCCTTAAAACTTCAAACTTAATGTCAGTCTTGTGATTGATGAGTCTACATACTGTAAACCTTAGGCCATACTCTGGTTTTCTGCCTTTAGTTTTAAATACAAGCTAAAGGCTGCTTTTAGACTTGTTCTGAAATGTATGAGTAGTGTTTTCCTAAATAAACTGCATGTGTCTCTGTCAGCAGGGTTTCTGTCAGTCGGGCCATCAAACCGTTTGCAGAACCAGGCCGACCTCCAGACTGGTTCTCTCAGAAGGTATCCTGACTTCTTTCTTGCTGCATACATCTACGCTGCAGTTATGACTCATCGTATTTTTTGAAAAAAAAAATCTTTACTGCATCTTCACAGCATTGTGCCTCCAAGTACTCTGAGCTGCTGGAAACAACAGAAGCTCCAAAGTGAGGAAACAGAAAAAGAGAGTTCCTTCCTGTTATATATTTGCAAATTATGCACAAAGCACCATAAAAACATGCCTGTGTTTACCCGTAGGCGGAAGCGTGGTGAGAAAGGTGAAGTGGTGGAAACAGTGGAGGACTTGATTGTCCGCCGGCTGACAGGAGAGAGGATTGAGGAACTGAAGACGCTGATCAAAGAAACACAGGAAACACACAGGTTGTCTTTTCAGCTCTGTTTAATTATCAGCAGATTGAAGGTCAAGAGGTTAATGTGCTGCTGCTTTAACAGAAAGCTGAAAAGAGAGGCTGAGCTGATTCAAGCGGGACATCTGGATTCTAAGTTGGAGGAGTTATGGGAAGACATTCAGCTGTAAGGAGAAATAAACAAAAATATGATCTTTACATAGCTGTATAAATAAAGAAAATGTGTTTAATATTTATACTTTGTGTCTGTCAGGAAGAAGAAAAGGGAGGAAGAGGAAGCAGAGTTAAAAAGAAAAAACACAGACGCTGCTTATCAGGGTAAAGTCATTTTCAATTAATATTTTATTTGGTCCTTTAGATCTATTCATTTATATTTATGCATTTAGCAAGCAATTTTTATCCAAAGCGACTTACAAAGTAGGCATTAGCATGAAGAGTCTTGCCTTAGGACCCACACTGGCAGCTCACTTGGTTTGATATATAAGAATGTCTGACACAAGTCAGTACAATTTCTTTGAACTATTTTCTGTTACTTATTTCACAACCTTATAGATATGAAAGAGGAATTTTCTCAGAAATTAAGTGTCCAGATTTATCTAAAATGACTTAATTGAAGGATGGTGTTCTTGCACATGGACCCCTCCCTCCCAAAAAAAATTTAATCCATAAACGCTGGCCGTGGTGGGGCCTACAAAATATTAGCCAATCCACTTTGCCTGCTGTCGAAAGTGGATTGGTTAATTGTTTGTCAATCAAACATTTTGCGTACGTGCCCCCATTAGGAAATCCTTTACAGAAATGGCGTGCCCTGAAGGAGCAAAAAGGTCTGAAAACAGATATTTTGATTGCAAAACATCTGCTGGACAGGTAAATAAGGTTTAATTCTGTAATATATACTGTATTATCAAACATGTACAGTCAAAATACAATATTACCAGCTGAGGCGTTTCCAGCGTACAGAAAGTTAGCGAAGGAGGGGGTAATGACGCATGCACACCATTCAAAAATACACAGCCGTTGGACATATCTTCCACCACATTATCTTTCCTACAGTGAAAAAACTACTCATAAGATTTACTTCAAAAATATATATTGTTAGTATTTGCACACAAATGCTGCAATATCAAGCACCCCAGGCCGGGAATCGAACCCAAAACATTCTTGCTGCAGGGCAGCAGTGCTACCCTCTGCGTCACTGAGCAGCCCCTGAAACTGAGAGTTTTAACATTCATACAGAAATATACTCATACATAAGATCAAGAATATTTAACTTACACAAAACAACTTCTGGGCGAGGATCAGAACAGAAACAGCCACTTAAACTTTGAGCAGTGGTATAAAGATCATGTATGCCTCTATTTAAATGAAAAAAAGCATGTACAAATACAGCATTAATAGTAAAAGCGCATTATGTTGTACTGCATTAGAAATTGTACCGAAAAAAAGATGAGGTTGGTATGACGTGTAAACAACAAATACACAGTATTTCATGTACACGTTTTTGACAAATAACATATACCCTATTTGGCAAAAAAAAAATTAATGAGGAGCAACCTTCCACTAAGATTAACTGGGACCCATTGCTAATTCTTGGTATTTAATGCCACATATTCCTACCCTAAAATGACAAACTCATGAATGCATTTAGGAAAGCAACTTCAACTTCAGGGTGTTTACTTTTAGGGAGAGTTTAAATCCATCCAACGCCAGGAAAAGTTTTTGGAAGACTTCAAAAGTGTAGCGCAAAGTGGGAGGGTATGCCAAGTTCAGAGCATATATCAGTCCCATGAGCAGCAAGCATGCTTTTGCAATACTGTTGCAATACCTGCCAAAATGACTGTCGTCGGGACTACCTATTGTGTGTGGTCCTATAACTTCTGGACTCGGAGCAGAATCAGTCCTGCTGTGAGCTACAGTGTGCATGTAATATTTTTAAGTTTATGTACATACAGCTATTAAACATTTAACTACTATAAGGAAATATAAGTAAAACTTACTCTTTTCCCAAAATGTATGTATTACATAAAAAAAAAGGTTTAATTTTCTTTCAGAAACTCCGTTTACTGAAGCTTAAAAATACAGAGTGGAAATTATGACGAATACTGCACTGAAAAGTCACTTTTTTCAGTGTGCATCTAAGACACTTTCATCAATTTAAAGCAATAAGAAAACAGAAATGTTATTTAACTTAAAATTGACTTGTAAGTCATTAAATTATTTTTTAAATTAAGGCCTTAATTTGCATTAAAATTCATTACTTCTGATTATCATGTCATATAAAATCCTTTATTTAAAAAAAAAAGTTTAAAAAACAGTTTTGTAACATATCAGATATAACTGCTTCCGGTTCATCATAAAGCTGTATGGTCAGAAAAAAAGCTTGAGGAGGAGAAAAAGTTGGAGAAAAATGCAAATAAAAAAAAAATAGGCTGGAAAAAGAGGAATTCGGGACATGTCGACGGCAAAGATGCTGAAGGATTTTGCCGTGTTTGTCATGATTGGTTTAAGGTTAAACCCACATGCAGAACAAAAACGGAGGCTGAGTAAAAAGTTTAACAGAGTTTATTGAATATGTTTAGACACAAAGACATGAACTGGATCAGGTACTGGGCCGGGTTGGGTTCACTGATGTCTGCAGAGATGGACAGTTTGATTAGCCAGGCAGTCAGATGATTAATTGAGTCTTTAAGATAATTCAGAGAGGGAACCGTTGGGTCCAGAGACTGTTGGTTCAGCAGAGTGCACAAGCAGCTGCAGCGTCTAGCTTCTGACTTTGAATGGCAGACCTTGATCAGAGTTTCCAGCTCTTCTCTGAGAGCAGCAGGGGGAATCCAGACTGGAATATTCAGGTTTGGCTCACCAGGGCTGGAAGGCAGGTTAAGCTCACCCAGAGCTTCAGGCTTGAGACAGGTTTCCAAACTAAGGTCAACACTGCGGCGTTGAAGGAAGGTCTGGCAGCTGCTTATGTAGGGAAGGTCTCCTGATGAGTAGACGAGCTCCAGGTGTGCTGGAGGGCTCCAGCCCAGGAGACCCACGGCGCACTCTGCTGGTGGAAGGTGGTACATCCCCAGATCCCAACAGTGTTATTTATTTTTTTATATATATATACTTGTGGATAGTATTACAATTATTTCTAAGAACATTAAAAGAGCATTAAAAAGCATTAAATTAGAGTTACCCATTCCTGTATAAACCCTGTGTTAGAGAATCTGATTATTAACAGAGTATTTTATCCAAGCTACTGTTGGAAAGTTTGGTGCAAGGATTGCAGAAAAAAATGAAGTGCAGTTGTGAGATGTTGGTGAAGTGAAGCACATTCAAGAGGGAAGGTATGATCCAAGGTTTTTATCATTAACTTAAGTAACGAATTAACGAAAATTAGTATTAAAAAGAATTTTTTTTAACCTACAATGAAAATGAAAAAACTAGACCTTGCAAAGCTAAAACTAACTGGTCCTGCAATAAGAGTTACACAATTCATTATAACTAACTGTATTTAAGAGAGAATTTCCTTCGTGTCTTTATCATAATACATATGAGGTCTAGTTTCCAGTTGCTGTTTTAGCTTTTTTTTTCCTGTACGCATTACGCCAGCAGAAAGCAGGTACTGCAGTCAGGTCATTTGTGTTGCTTTCTATCCTTTTCTGGGACTTAATTTCTGTATTATTTCTATATCTACATATTTATTGTTTTAGTCTGGACCCTGGTATTTAAGTTGTATTATATAAAGACAAAAACTATAACTGGAACTACTAAAATCTGAACTGAAACTAAAAAATTTTCAAAGAGAAAAACGAAACTTGCTAACTTATTCTAAAATAATAATAAAATAACTTAAATAGAATTGGAAATCAGAAGTAAAAACTAAATCCATCCATCCATCATTCAATTCAATTCAGTTTATTCACTACACACGTCATCTCAAGGCACTTTACAGTTCAACCAGATCATACAGTCAAATGGATTCAAAGTTTTCTATCTAAGGAATAGGAGGAGTTGATTGCATCGACTCATTGACTCAAATGCAATCCTTCACACTAAGCAGGCTTTTAGCAACAGTGGAGAGGAAAAACTCCCTTTTAACAGGAAGAAACATTCCATTTGGTGTCACGCTTTATCCCAGCTGGAGTTTTGAGGGGTGCTGGTGCCAATCTCCAGCTGTCTACGGGCGAGAGGCGGGGTTCATTCTGGACAGGTTGGCAGTCTATCGTAGCGTATCAAAACTAAATAAAACATAAAAACTAATAAAAATTTCAAAACTATTTTAAACTTTCTGCAGCTTGTTGTGTCCGTTTTTTTAAGAGGCTCCCAGACTGAACCAGAGACAATGTCAGAAGAACTTCCTGGGTCCTGAGGGGAGAAGATGAGAGTGGTGCACAGTCATTCCAAAAAAGTTAAAAATACAAACCTCTGTACTTTGTTTTCCATGTTTAAAGACGCTTCGCTTCGCATCCAGGAAGCTTTTTCAATTCAAAATGGGGTGGTGCACCCTGGTTCAGAGTCCTTTCATTGTAAAGGAAATTTGGTATAGATGGATTTTTGCTTCTGGGATTGGATCTGGATTTGAATTCCGGTAGTGTAAGGAAAGTGCATCCTTTGTCTAAGCTAAATATGGGAGCAGAGGAAAGGACTCAGTCATCTATAAATCAGGGTCACAGAGTCTGGAGAAAAACAGGAGGGGAACTGAGTCCAAGTTGCCTAAAGTCATGCGTGAAGTTTCCACAGTCAGTGACGATTGGAGCAGCCATGTCCTCTGCTGGTATGAGTCTATCAGGGCTTCATGCTTCTTTCTGCTGACAGGTTTTATGGAGATCCAGATTTCATTTTCCAGTCAGCCCTTACAATCCACATCTGGCCACATCATCAAAGCAACAATACCTGCTTTTATCATGGCTATGCTGGATTAGGCCAAAAAGATCACCTGACCTAAACGCCTCAGATAATCATTGGATTTTTATTGAGAGATGTAACAACCAACTATGACCTGAAGAGCACATACTGTTAGCAGCCTTAAAGCTCTGTATTAAATATCCATCTTATATAACATTGACTTTTCTTTGCTGAAACAATTTTTTTGTGGATCTTTAAAGTTGACAGAATTAAATAAATGACTTCTTTTTCAACCCTGTTTCAATTTGTTGTGATGCAATGATAGCCCAGTGACTGTTGATCTGTGTGCACACACAGCCAAAAGCAGGAGAATCAAGGTTTTATTTCCTCATATAGAAAAAATAGTGTCTGATAAGAAAACTGCTTCTCCCTCTCTCAGCCAGACAGGCAGCTAAGAGCATGTCTAAACGGATACCCAGCATTACCATGCATTCGCCCCCAGCTTGTAGCTCCCCAAGCCAGGACTTCCCACAGGGCGACCAACCTGAGAGCCTGACGCTGGATGGTCTGTCCACAAAGAATGTAAGTTTAGGAAGGTTCAAATGCAAACAGTAGGTTTACACTTCAAAATAAACCTTCTTCCACTTTCTTTTATTTAAAAAGTATTGTATTTTGTCAGTGTCAGTACATTTTTTCACCTTTTTAGGGGCTTCCATTTTTTAAATAATTTCTTTACAAGAAAAACAAAAGATGTCACATTAGAGACACGTAAGACAGTTGAAAACTAACGTATAATTAAACTGATTATTTTATTATCTACTATTTTTGCTTCCAGTCTTCAGGAGCAGCAACCTTAATGACATTTTCTCAAACCTCTGGAGCTGCTAACGATGAGATAAACCATGGGGCACTTCTGGAGGACCCCACACAGAAGAAGCTCCTAAACCAGAAGGCCACCCCCCCACCATCTCCCCTCCTGTCAGAGTTACTGAAGAAAGGAAGCATCTTGGCTTCAAATTCCAGACTGGTAAGAAGCTGGACTTCCTCTCTAAATGAAAAAAATCATCAGAGCAGCTCTTCCAAAATTTACATCACTATTTCAAATTACTGCATTTAAGAGATTAGGGATGGGTGATATGTGTAAAAACAGTTTACGAACAGGTGTTTAAAGATGTTTTTATATGAAGGTAGATTTGTTTCTTTATTATTCAATCAAAAAAAAAGGTTGCTACAATCAAAAAATATATTTTCAATTAAAAAAATCTTCACTTTAACGGAAAAAAAAACTTTTCAATCAAAGAAAAAAAGTATTTGAATGCAAAAATATATTTGAGAAACACTGCTTTTCTTTGATTGAAACTGTTTTATTTGATAGAAGTGCAGTGTTTTTTGTTTAAAGCTAATTTTTAAATTGAAGTAACATTGTTTTTTGATTGGACCATATAATGGGTAGGACATTTGTGTCTTTATTATTCAATCAAAAAAGAAGTTGCTTCAAACAAACAACAAAATCAATAAAAAAAGTAACTTCAATGAAAAGATAAACGTTTTAAATAATAGAAAATTGTTTTTGAATGCAAATAAAATATTTGAGATTTAAAAAATTGCATTTGAACGCTTTTTTTTATTGTTGAAAATGTTCTCTTTGGTTGAGGGGATCTATTTTGTGTTTATTTTTGTTTCTCTTTTTTTGCTTGTTTTAAATTCCTCTCCCACCGAAATGTTTTCACATACAAGTAAAATGTAAAGTTGACAACTTTGTCCTCTTTCGGCTGCTCTGCCTCTACGTATTTATTAATTACTCATTCTAAGCCATGGGAGCGCTGTCATTTTTGATGTGATGTTATTAGACTTTCACATAAGTATTTGTTTAAAGTAATATTTCCTTTCTGCTAATAAACAGCCAAATTTATTGCAGACTGTCCCTTTAAGGCTGTGTCTGCTCATCATTATGGTCAAAGTCCCATAAACACAAATACGGCTCTAATATTTGATATATGCTGGATGGTGCTTTGATGTCAATTGCTGCTGCTATCATGTAGCAAACAATTGATCAGAAATAATAATTCTTAATGATCTTAATGATTACTTTATAAACATCATGGTCTGTACTTTATTATTATCGCAAATAGGGCTGCATATAACGATTATTCTTTTAAGTTGTAATTACTGCTCTAAGTGGGTCGCTCTGTCAGCTAAAGGCATGTTTTACAGTCTTTATACCGCAGTTAATAATTAATCGATTACTGAAATAGTTGTCGATTATTTCAATAATCGATTATTCACTATTAATCTGATTAGTTGCTTCAGCCCTAGGTGCAAATAATTTGGAGTCTTATGGTGATATAGAGAATTTTACAAAAAACAGTAAGCAATAGAGCATAAAATTCAATCCTAGTATAGAATAAAAATAAAAATACATATATACTGATACAAATGCAATATCAGTGTGAATTAGTCCAGCTGCAAAGCAGTATTTTAATATTAGATGAAGCAGTTCATTTCACCTTTGTGTATTTGGTTATTGCACAGAAATTGTTCACTTGCTGCACATGATCAGTACGATCAGTATACGATCAGTATGATTCAGGAGGACAAGTTCATTTGGTTTTGTAGTTGTTGGCTCCATATACAGCTCTTAGAACTATCCTTAAATGTGTTTGTCTTGGTTTAGTGTAACCTGTATTTTATCAGGTCATTCAGATGGTTGATGGAGTGGGAGGAATCCTTGATGATATTGCAATGCCCTGCTGAGGTAGGATCATCAAGGATGCTTCCTACCCCAGTAAAACCTAATTTTGTAAAAAGAGAAAAAAAAATACAACCTTAAATACATTTATTCTGTGGTAGAAAATAAGTCATTGGTTTTTATTTATAAAACATGGACAGAAATAATAACTTCATCACAGATTAGATACATTTTTTATTAAATACAAAATGCAAATGTTAAAAATTGCTACAACTAATAATACATTTTGTAATTATGATTCATTAAGTTATAACAGCCAAACAAATGTGCTTATATTTTAGTTCGGCTGCTGAAAGAATGAGATGTTTAACAAACCCTACATATTGCATGTTTGCGATCCAGTATCAGGGTTCCTACACAGTCTT
Source organism: Cyprinodon diabolis (assembly GCA_030533445.1). Taxonomy (NCBI): domain Eukaryota; kingdom Metazoa; phylum Chordata; class Actinopteri; order Cyprinodontiformes; family Cyprinodontidae; genus Cyprinodon; species Cyprinodon diabolis. Next base: position 23,516,623 of record CM060072.1, on the reverse strand, counting down.
TAAAGGAGAGGAGAGCATCCCATTATGCAGTAGAGCTGAACTGATACAGGTTTTTAAAGGCCAATGTGGATACCAATTATTTGGACAAGAGTCTAACTTTTTTTCCTTCTCCATCAACATGACACAAATAACAGCAATAAATGTTACAGAATATTGAATAGTTTTATTTGAACAAAAATATTTTAATTTCAATGAAAAAAAAACCTTTATAAAAGAAAATGACAACGGATAGCAAGTGGAGGGATTGGCAATGCATGTGCTTCACATCTTTTAAGGCACACCACAGACTTTATGACCTGAAGAGTTGATGCATATGAGTTATTTTAAATGATTCCTCAGGCCAATATACAGCGCTTGACACTATCAATGCGACGAGCTGGGCTCCCCTCTTTAATTATCGCCTATGTAAGCTAGGAGATGATGGACCGTCATTGGCCAGGTCATGTGACCTGGAAAAACATCGCTTTATGACCACAGGCTCTTATATCATCATAGAGTTAAGGCTTTTGCTTTTCCGCCTGCTCGACTACTGGTCATGGCTGAGGCAAGAAAAAAGTTTAAACCGTCTGAGGAGACTAAGAAGAGAAAAAATTAAAGGGATCGTGCCTGAGGAAAAACAAGAGTTGATCATGGAAAGGAGTTTGTTCTTTGGTGCAGGCTGAAAGAAGTAGCCGGACGTAAAACCGATTCTCTTTTCTCAACTTTATTATTAGACTGGTAAGTTAACACTTTGCTCCTAGTATACAGTCATATATCTTTGTATTTATTTTCAATGTTGTCAGGGTGGTTTCTGTGTCAGTGCAGTCTTTGTTTTTCTCCCTCTCTACCGCAGGTGGCTGCTGATTAGCAGGGAGGTCAGGTGCTGTGCGTAGGTGTTCTGTTTTCATTGTGGCTTGGATGGCTTAAAAGCGGATGGCTGTCAGCACTTGGACGCCAGAGTGTTGGCCATACGTGGTTGTTCAGATCTCACTTCGGAGCACCTTCTGCGAGTCACTGATCTCTGCAGATCTGATCAGCTTCTGGTCGGCCCCGCAGCCTCTCAGAGATTCAAGCAGTCACGCCAGCGCTGAATCAGCGTGATGCCCAGCTTTACTGTATCTTGCTGCCACCCCGCAGACTGATCGGCTGACCCCTGGCTAACCCTCTACCAACCAGCCTCCTGACGCTGGCAGCCACCTTCCCCATCTTCCTGCATTTCCCGCCTACAGACCTCTGCAACCTTGCTCACTCCCCCCAGTGGATCGTTCATGTCTGAAGCGTTTAGCCTTTTAGCGCTGTTGTTCTCATCGTACACATACTCCCATTGACTCTCGCTCTCTGTTGCAGTGTGCCTCATGCTCTCTTCGTTTCCAGACGCCCTGAAGAAACTGCATGTGTTGTCCCTGTTTTTTTTTTTTGAATAAACAATCTTAAATCTGTCCTACCTGTCTCCTCAGTGTGTTCTGCATGTGGGTCAGAAAACAAGAGATTATGACAGATGTTTAGAAGAAGCAAAATACAGGCAGTTACAGGTCTAATGCCCCTAGTGGCCAAAAGGTACCAATTGTGCCTTTAAATTTGTCCTTGTAAAAATTGGATCTGTAATATGTGTTAAAGCTTTCAGACAAAAAAAATTCCTCGCTCTAGGTGATTTAAATAAATATTTTGTTGATGGGTTTGAGGTCTTTTTTACTGTTATAGCATTGCTTTTAGTCTAGAATCCCAATTCCTTTTTACCAATATAATCCTTCACTCAACTCCTCCACTGACTCTTTCCAAATTGATGGGCAAAACTTGGTTAATTGTAGGAGGTGAGGAAAAAAAAAGAACTTGCAAAAAAAAAACAATTGAACCTCAGTGAGCTGCTTCTGATAAGCAACTAGAAAGAACGAGTTTAAAGATAACTCATGAGCAGCTGAGATGAAACAAAACAGAGCCAGAAAACCTATAATTCTTAGTTGCTTAAATTAGGAGGAAATACAAAAATAAGTTAACATTTTACTTCCAAAGACTACCAGCTGGTCTAAAGGTACAGAATAAACTGCAGGCTCAGTAGTTTTCTAAATTTGACTACAAATAATATGCTATTGGCTGCAGCGTAGTAAAAACTGAAACAATCAAACAGATGGGATCCTACATGTTCCAATAATAGACGATTAAAAACTCATAAATAACAAGAACTTCAGTGAACATCCTAAACTATTAGTAAAATACAACAAATCACAGCTCACCACCTCTACAGCCAGTGTTTGCTTCATTTGCTGTGGCTACTAATAAAAGCATCAAACAGATCTGATGTTAGAACAGGAACTATACGCTCCTGCAGGGGTCAAAGACAAAGAGATCAGCCTGTCCTACCTCTCTCTGTAAATTGTACAGAGAAAACTGTACTAATAGAATGTAAAGATTATACAAGAACAAGAAAAGAAATCAACCAAACAGGAAAAAGGAAACCAATTTTCCCGATTAGTTTCCCCACCATACACCTTTTTGGTCTTCCTACTTCGGCTGTTATGTCTGACCCCCCGAAGCTAACTTTAAAGGTCGACGCAACACCATCAACACATTGGCTCATCATGTAAAATAATAGATTACTTTTAAAAATGTTTGTTTGTGGTTAGTGGGATGTTACATTATTTAATTTCTTAAAGTTGTCAAACAGGAGGTTTGCATAAGAACCACAACATAGAAAAAAGTAGGCGAATCACGGTCTGATGAGATTGATTCACAATTCAAAATGTGTGTTTGCTTAGACTCAGCAGTGCACATCTGTAAAAGAACACCAGACTCACAATAAAACAAGGTAGTGTTGGTAAAGAGATCACAGAGTACTTTCATAGACATGAAACAGTTAGTTTGGACCCAAAAATCCTCAGGTTGCCGTTAGATGGCTGAAGTTTCATAGTGAGTCCAAACATAATGTCAATCTAAAGCATCAAAAGACTGGCTATTAAAACAGATGATGCTTTTCTATTCCAAAAACTGATGATTATACGCTTAGAAATAGCCAACTCTGAGTCCAAGCATGCCTTCAGAAGAACGAGCAGCTTTCAAGGGAAGAAAAAAATAACTTTAGAACAGATCTAACCAGAGTCCAGGACTACATCTGACAGAAAATCTGTGGAATCACCTGAATAGGATTGTTGGTGAGAAATGGCTTCATATTCTAGGAGATTCAGATACATTATTCGAGGTGGAAAAAGTAAGACCTTCTAACACCTAGTATCAGTACTTTACTACTGCTATATCTAATATTTGAAAAATAGATCCCGTACACCAAAAAACATAGGTCTGTAGGCTGATCTGGTATGGTGAATAAATTCTAAATTAACTAATTAAATGTTAAGTTAAAAAAAAAAAAGAAAATCTAACCTGAAACTCAGTAAAATATTGCAGGGCTCCCTTTAACTCATCATGGAGGGATGTAGAGATGGATCCAATTTTTTAAGCCATTTGTTCTGAAATTTTGTGTAATTTTTATTTCTCTTTGCAATCTTCCTCTTATTTGTGTTCCTCCCAGATTGGAGAGAGTGACGGGTCTCCTGGTAACGTGTCAGGATCACATGACTCACAGCTGCATTCATCCTGCCAGCCTCTTTCTCAGGCAACAGGTACGAACCCTGCATTAGCAGCATTGATTTTATTCCTACTCATGCTGCCCACCTATTGCATGTTTCAGTACATTTGTTTGTTTACAAACAGGTGCCCCGATGCTGTCCCGTCTTCTGGAGGCAGGTCCTGCCCAGTTTTCCTCATCGATCGGTTTCATGGTCGGCACAGACTCCCCTTCCAGTGGTTCCGTCTCCACAACTCCATCCGCCTCCGTTGACCCTACCATGTCAGAAAGCACAGGTCGACCCGCCATCTAATTTTGTGGATATTTTTCTAAATAAAGTTTTTACAGTGTTTAAATCTAGGGTTGTTTTGCGTGCAGCAGTGGATTTGATGGCGCCGTCTGTACGTCCTAACTGCCGAGCAGATTCTGCTGAAGATAAGGTGGCAGAGCTCAGTGAGGAGGATGTGAGCTACATGGGGGACGAGCTGGACCTGAAGACAGTGGGGGACATTATCGCCATCATTGAAGACAAGGTAAAAAAAAAAAAACAGTTGTTCAAATCTTCTGTTGTCATGTTTGTGGACAATTTCTCACCTGAGAGCTTTGATCCACCACTTTTAATATTTCCCCTTATTTGTTTGGTTAGTTTATTAAAATTGAACCATGTACAGGTGCAACCATCTCAAAGGAAATTACATTTTATATTAGATTTTATGTCTCTGAGCTAATTTCCATTGGTAGTCCAAAGGGTAGGAAAAGACAAAATACAGAGAAGCATACAAAGGCTGGATCAGTAAAGTCTTGCTTCCCTAGCTGGAATTAAATTGATTATTTTAGAGTTTGCCCACTTCTTTTTTGTTTATTGGAAACAACTAATTGGACACAACAGGGTTTAAAAGGGAATTTTCCTTCTCAACGTTGCAGGCAGATGAGGCAGCAGAGGCGCTGGATGCTGCGGCAGTTGAAGCAGCTCTGTCCCTCTGTGAGGAGAATGACCACGCTCTGACAGCGGCCTGGGATGCTGTGCCTTTACAGCCCCAAGAACCACACCCCACTCACCGGATTCTGGAGGGAGGAGCAGAAGTGTCTCTCTCTTCTCTGTACAGCAGCGAAGAAAATAATCTTCCAGCATTTTCCCTGGAGCTGGGGAGCCTTCATCCCACCTCCTCCTGCAACCCAAAGACTGTGGAGCACAGTGCCACGCCTGCACAGTGTCAAGGAGTGAGAGAGACAGAGGGAGCGGATCGCTCACGCAAACGCATTTCACTAGATGGTAGCACACAGTGTGAAGGTGAAAAACCACCACCACAAAAGCCTGAAAAAACCCTCAGAGGTATGTGTACACAGGCCTGAATACAGTGGTGTGAAACAGTGTTTGGGCCTTACAAACCTAAATGTTTTAAATCCTTAAATAACTAAATAATGATTTCATTCATTAAAGAAAAAAACACCCAACCAATACCTCTGGGAAAAAGTAATTTCCCCATTTTTATATATATATATAAAAAAAGCTTACTTTTTTTTTAATTTACTTTGTACAATCCAACTTCCATCACAGTGCAAGTATGAGAAGAAATAACATAAGCCATTCCAGGGTTTTTGTATAGTAAAAAAACATGCATAACAGATGAGTGATTTTTTCTTATGTTAGGGGAAAAACACAATCAAGAGCATACATTTACCATAATCCTGACCCAAGGTACGTTACATAGCTAAACAGTATTTGCATGTGATGGACATATCTAGACCACAGTGATTACTGATTTTGCATTGTTTCTCCATTTAGACCAGATCCTGAAGAATGATTCCCTTCATCCTTGAATAGAAAAAGATAACTTCTTCAGCATGTAAATGTTCTGTTCAGTATTGACCCAAATTAAGGTTTTTTTTTTTTTTAACAGAGCAAAATTTCACAAGCCAAACTCTGGTATGATTATTATCTGACCTGCAGATGTGATGAATAATTTCAATAGTGATAATTCATTTTAGTTAACAAAACATTTCGAAACGTACAGAGACATTGTAAAATATAAACAAATCAAAAGAAGAAAAGGAACTTTAAGTCAACAGAGTAAAAGAAAGTTCACACAAATGATAAGTTTTGTGTTATATGTATAAGTTGTGTGTCTGTTTTGGGTGGCTTTTAAGGAAAGGTAATAAGTTAGTATAGACCTGTGGGAGCGAGGGGGTGGGTGAATGTGGAAAAGTTTGGCTAAATAAGTTAATGATGGCCTTAAAGAGGAGGGACTTAGATTAGATTCTGAACTGAGTGCAAGTTATGGATTAATGAATTAATCTGAAGTGGATAGATATTAATCAACTAATGATTCACTAATAAGCTGCATTTTCCATAAAGACTTTTCATAAAGTTTTCTATTTTATCTAAAGGATTGTTTCATGACATAAAAGGCTAAAAACTTTTTGCAACATGTTGAATTTAAAAAAAGGACATTGTTTTATTTTAGCAATTAACTGTGCCAGCTGTACTAAATATTCAATTCAGTTTATTTATATAACGCCAATTCACAACACAAGTCATCTCAAGGCACTTTACAGTTCAATCAGATCATACAGTCAAATTGATTCAAAGTTTTCTAAGGAAAACCAGTTGATTGCATTGACTCATTGACTCAAATACAATCCCTCACACTAAGCATGCTTGTAGCGACAGTGGAGAGGAAAAACTCCCTTATAACAGGAAAAAACCTCCAGCAGACTCAGAAATACTGACTGAAAGAACTGAAATTTGTATTCTTACACATTACTAAACTTAAAAATGTAAAACAAAACAGGAACCTATTAGCCTGTGACAGATTGGCGACCTGTCCAGGGTACATCCCGCCTCTCGCCCATTGACAGCTAGAGATAGGAACCAGCACCCCTGGCGACCCCAGCAGGGATAAGCATGACAGAAAATGGATGGAAGGAACCTATTAGATTACTGGAAAAAAAATGAAGATGAATACTCTGCTGGACAGCAGTAACATCACAGCACTGAAATGAATTACTTCTAAACAAACAGTATCAATTAATCAGATAAAACAAATGGACAGAGATGGCGTGGGTACTGAGAAAAGTATGGAGGTGGATTATAGAACAAACCTGAAAATAGCTGACCTAATAATATTATTAATTTGGAATTGAATGGAGAGGTTGCTATCTAGGGTGATTCCCCAACCCTTTCCCTTAAAGTAAGTTTCCCAACCTTTTTTTACTTGTATAAGCCTTTGGGCATTTTGTCTTACCATGAGCACCCCTCTCAGTCAAAAGTGTTGATGATTGTTCAAAAGTGCACATACAATAACTGATTATAAAACAAAAACTCATTTACTAAATCTTTTAACCTGAGCATTCAATTTTTAGGCATTTTATTCTTTTTAAAGTTAGAAGCAAAGAATCGAATGAGGAGCAAGCAATCGGAAAAAAAAAATACAAAATAAAATCAAATTATAAACCTGTATTTATAAAACTGGAGCTCTTCTGAGTAACTCCCTTATAATCAAATGTATCTTGATGAGTTTGATTATAAACAAAATACAGAGCAAAAATTATATTTACATTGATTTAATTAGTTTCATCTGAGATGAGCTCTGATAGCTTTATTTTAAAACAGCTGTTCCCAGTCTATTCTTCCTCTTGTTTTGGTGAACTCAAACATATAAGAAAAACAAATTTTTTGGGCAATAAAAGCTTGTTTAACTTTTCTATTGGGTCATCAAAAAGCAAAACCAATCCCAGCCCTATTTTGTTTTACTACCTAAGAAATAAAATATTTTCATGTACCCATTGCAATGCACTCACAGACCACTAGGGGTACGCTTATCACCGGTTGGGAAACACTGTATTAAATAAAGGAAGGGGGGAAGTGAGGAATTATCAATGATAAAAGAAAATGTGATGATATTGGTGCAAATTGAAAGAATTTCTGTTTTGTCTGGTAAAGTGTATTATTAGGGCATGATGATGTGGCCAAAACTTACATTAATAAAGGATTCAAAATTTTGGTTGATATGATGTAATTTAAGCATCAATATGAAATATGATTAAAAGCCTCAAAATTCTGCCAAGAATGCCATGACATGGTTATGTCAATGATGATTATAATTCTCCAATTAAAATATTTGCTTTAAAAAAAATCTGACCTAGAACGTCAGTCTCTGACAAACGCTGTACTCTTCGACTGTAATGCATGCTACAAAAATATCGGAAATGTCTTATCACTGTTATTGTATAAATTAGATTGGGATATATATATATTGGCATTGAATTGTCATCTGGCCCCATTTCTTATAAATTATTAAATCAGAGGAGAGATAGGAGGAGGTAATGTGCCAGATGGTTTGCAGAAGAGGTAGAGCTGGGTGTCATCTGCATAGCAGTGGAACTAGACATTGAAGTGGAAGAGGATGGAACCGAGGATGAGAAGATAGATGGTAAAAAAGGAGCAGGGCCAGGATTGGGCCCTGAGGGACACCAAAAGTGATAGGATTGGGGATGGAATAAAAAGTCTTTGGCTGGGTAAACAGAGTGTGGGCAATTAGGTGTGAGCAGAAGGTTGAGAGGAGCAGTGTCAAAGGCCTAACTAAGATCAAAGAGTAATAGTAGGAAGAGAAGGCTGGAGTCAGAGGTCATTGGGGATATTAATTAGGGGTGTTTCAAGCAAAAGCTGGGGATGAATACTGGACTGGAGAAGCTCTATAAATTAATAATGGCAAGATTTGAGAGGTAGCTGTTATTTCTCCAAAATCTACTTGAAAGCTGAAATAGCTCAAAAAGCTACACATAATTCAAAAAATAGTTTGCAAACAAATGTCTTAACCTTTAGTGACTCTGGAGAGGATACAGTCAGATTAGTTTACAGTTTCTTTCAAGGAAAACCAGTGGCCTTATGCTGAGGCCGACTGGGTTTCAAGGCAATGCATAGCCCGTCCAGGAAAGATACGGCCAGACACAAAGGCTCTGGGACAGTTCTCATGTCAGAGGATTAAAAAAGAGCACATACAGTTAGTCAAAGTAAAAAAAAAAAAAAATAAATAAATAAAACAGGACTACACTAAAAAAAACAGGCCAAACTCCAACATCTGTGAACAGATATTGATGGCAGCAAGTCATGCTAGTATTTTATTCCAGGATGGATTTACAGTCAACAAGAGCAGACCTAATGAAGCTACTGTGACAAGAAAAAGCTGAAAGAACAAAAAAGTTATGGGTGGAATGAACAAATATTACTGAATGAGCGAATAGAGATAGAATGAATAAGAAAGAAGAAAAGTGTTCCCTATGTCCTCCAGCAACCTAAACACATAGCAGCAGAGAAATGGAAAGTAGCTCAGGATAAGCTAATTATTTCAGATATGAGAAAGGTGCTGCCTCACCAAAGTCGATGATCCAGTTGGGAGCCCACAAAACAACCCAGAATAATATCCAAAGCACTGAGGGCATCACCTACTACTGTTAGGGTCAGAGTTCATGACTTAACAATAAGGAAGAGATTTGAAAATCCTTTGATTTGAAAACTCTTGGTGACGGTTGTTTCAGGTAAGAGAGGCTGAGGTAGTTATTAGATTAAGGAGACAAATTAGAAGTGGAAGAATTTTCCTTTAATGCCTGAAATCATTTGAAAGTTGTCTTTTGTATTTTTTAAGTTATCTTTATCTTGTAATTTTTTTGATAATGTGAAACAATTTAGTTTGACTCAAAGAAAAAAGCACATAGAAAATTGTTTGGGTACAAACGCCTTTTCACAGCCCTGTATGTTTACCTCATACCCTGCATTTTTATAAACATTTCCTTCTTGTCATTCATTTGTGCAGTTTTAACAGACTCAGTATTAGAAGACAAACAAGAAACAGACTGGGAGTCCCAGGTATAGCACCCAGGGTAGAGAAAGCAAACACAATGCATCGCATTCTTCTACATAAAGTCAGCTTTTTCCCCATATGAGTCTTAACTTTTGTCTTAGGAAAGGAAGGTAGAGGATGGCCTCGGAGCTGAGGAAGTGGAGAATGTGTCGGAGTCAAAAGCGGACAGTGAGGTCACAGGAACAGAGTTGTGTGAGGAAGAAGATGGGGTGGAGGAGTTCTCCTCTGAACCCGATGGCGAAATGGAGCTAGAACCAGCAGCCAGCGAGAGTGAGGACGGTTACAGTCTCCGCACGGCTTCTTCATCTCTCCAGCTGCACACCACTGCAGACTCAATCCCCAGCAGCCCCGCCTCCTCACAGTTGTGAGTGGCACAGATTCAGAGTCCATCATTAGTGTGTGATGTTGGAGGCATGTACCTCCCAGATGGTGCTGCAGTTTCCACCTCCTGCTGACATTTGGTTCTTTCCCTTCTTTTCTACCTGAACTGAGCAGCTCAGTGTGCAGTGAGGATCTGGAGGCTCTGCAGGCTCACAAGATCTGGAAGAAAGCCATCATGCTGGTGTGGCGAGCAGCTGCCAATCACAGGTCAGTATGCAGCTATTCCACCACCTTGCATGATTATTAACACTCATGTAAACCTTTTGAAATTTCATAGCTGTTTCATATCTGTTTGCAAAAAATAACTCAACCTCAGTCAAGCTTTAATTAAAAAAATCTAGGAAGAGTTTTGCCTTGTTGTAAGAAGAAAAACTCCCTGCAGCTACGGCTGCTTTTCTGCTAAAGGAGACCCTCTGCTTCAGTCTTTAATGTTTTGCGTCCAACAATATTTTTTGTCACCATGTTTATTCTCCTTTATCCTTCTGTTTTTAAATCCATATGTCCTCATATTGACTTGCCACCACTATGGGGATAGAGTGGTTAAAGCATGGGGCAGTATTGTTTCCCCTTACATATCAGGTTTTGCATGTGGGACAGGAAGTAGACCTTTTTCTTTCCATCTGACCCAACATAGATTGTGACAAACTGAAATTGGCACAGTGTTGCTACATTGCTGGCTTACTTTTTGCCTATTTACCATAAAGGAAAAGGTTGACACAAACGTCTTGGTAAGTTTAATAGTAAAGGCCAGTTTTCAAATGATTTACTAAGCAGTGATCTGTGAGGCGTTGCTTTAACTTTACCTCTGACCTCTATGTTTTCTCTGGTTCTTCACAATGCTGTTTGTTCACAAATGTTCACTAATGATTCTTCGAATCTTTTAAAATCAGCTGGATTTATTTTGTTGTAGGTATGCAAATGTCTTTCTTCAACCGGTAACAGATGAAATTGCTCCTGGATACCACAGCATTGTTCACAGGTAGGCTCTAAATCCATCTTTAGCTGTAAAAAAAAAAAAAGTTAAAACTTTCATAACAACTTTTCCTTTGTTATTTTCTCCCATAGACCCATGGACCTGGCCACCATCAAAAAGAACATTGAGACAGGTTTGTTACGGACCACGGCTGAGTTTCAGAGGGACATCATGCTGATGTTTCAGAACGCCGTCATGTACAATGGGCTGGACCATGACGTGTACCACATGGCTCTGGAGATGCAGCGGGACGTCCTGGAGCAGATCCAGCAGTTCCTGGCCACCCAGCTCATCATGGAGACGTCCGAATCTGGAATCAGTGCAAAGAGCCTGCGGGGCCGCGACAGTACGCGCAGACAGGACTCCACTGACAAGGTGAACACCAAACCAGGGCAACCTGAAGCATCAGGCTGGTAGAAAAATTGAAGAACATTAGAACAACTAAATATTCCATCCACTTAGTTAAGTTCTGAAGCTTTGCAACTTTAATGAAAAATCAAAACTTACTATAAAAAAAACAAGCTTTTTCTTCTCTTGTTTTTACCAATTTATTTCAATTGCTATTGTATTTCTTTTTTTGTCTGACACGTTTAGCTTTATGGTTTAATTGTTTTGATGGCCTTAAATGTCACTACCTGCAACTCTCTCTTTCCTTCTGTGTGGTGACAGACCCACTAAAAGCGTAACACTGCCACCTAAAGAGCTGTGAAAAAGTGAAAAAATTAATTAAATGCAACAAAAACAAATATTAAGTCCCTCGATGATTTGAAACAGTTTTTTTTTTTTTCTTTAATTCTCAAGTCCTAGATGTGCTTTTAATAAACTTACGTTGATGCAGTTCAGGTGTTTGGAATCTACCAAGGATGTATTTTAAACCAAGTGAAGTCTCTTAAATTAAGTTTGCATCTTGTGAGCAAGTAATCTTTTTATTATAAAAAAAAACGTAGGTAGTTTGGACTAGGGCCTCATAAGATCAGGAAACCTGTACAATAAGTGCATGATGTTCTTGAATACTCTTAGGATGATATGAAAAAGGGAGAAAAAAAAATGTTTAGCAGATTTGAAGCACAATGACCTTCTTAGAATCGCATCAGAATAGTCCAGGAAAATCTAATAGTGGGATAAAAGCTCTGTTTTGTTAAAATGACTGCGTTATGCATCTGTTCCTAAATAGTTTTTAGTGAAGCTGACCACAGAATATCCAGCTTGAATAAAGTCAGATAGTAAACAAAGACCCATTCATCTTAGATTTAGAAAATTGTTAAAAATTGTTAAAGAATAGAGGCGAGAACAAGACAATTAAACCCTATTATGCAAAAATATATATGTCTCTGGTGTTTTTTTCCTTTTAAGAACATACCTGTTCACCTCACAACAAGACTCAACTGTTTCATCCAATCCAGTAAAATATTATATAGACCTACACTGACAAATAAAATTGCATATGAAGAATGAAAATAATATTAGTAATATAAGTGGAACAGCATTTGTTGATGCAGTTCCTGAGCCAAACCAAGCATGTTATTTCAGAAATGTCTCGCCTGGACTAGATGCGCAAAGAAACGGCAAATGTTTGCTTTTTGCATTACCAATTTCTATAGAAATAGGATCCATAAGCAGTTTTCTTCTCCCCATTAAATCCTGTCATGCTCATTTGTTTCACTCTTCCAGGACACTGTCTCCATGTCCTCTCCAGCCTTCCTTCTTTCTCTCTTTGTAAGTAGAAACCTTAATTTTGCAATTTATATTCAGATTTGTAATTTTTTCTAAAATGCTGCTTTTCTCTTATTTTTCATGGTAGGACGGCGGCACCAGGGGGCGCCGTAGTGCCATTGAGGCTGACTTGAAGATGAAGAAGTGAAAATTGCTGATAAAACTCTTGGAAACCAAGTTTATAAAGCGAAAGAACATGGATGAGTGTTGGTCAGGGGGTCTACCGTGTGAATTTAACTTTATAACGTGATAAAGCATAAGCGTGGGAAAGCTCTGCTCTAAGACAGCCATCAAGATATGGATTATAGATCACTGTGGGGCATCCTGTGTGAGCAGGTCAAACGTTTCATCCATGTTGCTGCAGATCACTTAGACTTAACCTGCTTCCATCTGCCTGGAACAGTAAAAACCTGCAGAGATTTACTTCCTCACAATGTTTCAATAGCTGTGGTCCATATATAAGGATATTAGTTACCCCTTGCCTACAGTTTGGTTGTTTAGTGTTTTTAACTCATAAAAATGTGTGTGTGTGTGTTTGTGTAATATAAAACCAAAGGTCAGAGAGTCTGGGAAAAGGTCTGCTTCCTAAAGCAGCAGAGCTGAACGGCACATTCATCCCAACCGAAAGGCCTTTTGTGTAACTTTACATTTCTTAACCTATTTTGAAAGTTTTTCTTAAAATGTGTGTTTTTTTTTTCAATTGTGTAGAAATAACTTTGCCCCGGTGACACTTCCTGTGAAACAGTAACAATTATGAAATTTTGTTTGGATTTATGTTTCATGTATCTGAGGAAATGCGATGGTATTCATTTGTTTTATGGACCAGAAATTGTTAGAACACAATAAAATTGTCCTGGAAGCAGAGAGAGGTCCAGTTCTAGTTGTGTTTAGTTTGATTGATAGATGTTTGAATGAAAACTGGATGGACTAAGAGATGGATGGTAAAAGGATCAATAGGATTACAGGGGGTGGATGGATAGTAAACAAATGCTTGGATGATGGATAAAATGTTTGAAGGATTGATGGATGGATGAGGAGGAAAGGATAAGTGAATAGAAGAATGATGGCAGAACAAGTGGAGCCAAAGTGAACAAAATGAATAAGGACTAGAGGGGTGGATGAAAAAATGTATGGATAGGCAGATAAAGGACACTTTGATGGGTGGAGAATCAGGTTTAATGGAAACCTGCTCATTTTTCCAGACCCTGTCCTTTTTCTAGACATTTCCATATCTGCAAAGCTGTGATCCTCATGCCATAGAAAGTTTTAAAATTCCCCCCCAATACTAAAAAAGTCTTGGCAGCCAGACATTACATAAGCTCTAGTATCGGACAATTTAAAATCTTATCTTAATATGCCATCAAACCCCATGCAGGTACACAGTAGCTGGATGAGAGGGTTTAGATTTCGACTGATCAGCATTATGGGTTAGTGATTCTGACTCGGCTGGGAGGTCCTATTTAAAAAAAAAAAAAAAAAAAAAAAAGGAGATAAACTTTATGTGGAGTTTTGTTCAATTATTGCTACAAGGAAAAAACTATTTTCAACAGAAATTAATTACAACAAAATCCAATCAGAAAACTCCTGTTCAAAAAAGTTTGTAAGAGTAACTTTGCTGTTTTTTCAGGATTGTTTTTTTTATATATACTTATAACTTTTTCTTTTACAGATTTTATAATTTCAAATGTTATTTTTATTGTTTTTTTTTCCATATCAAGTTTTATGAGTTGCATCCTCTCCACATCAAGATGACAAGCTGTTGCTCTTGATTAACCAAATAAAATGTTGCTAACTTCCATGCAGACAAATCTAAATGCGTCAAAAAGCTTAAAAAATAAATAGAATTATTTGAACAAAAATCGGATAAAACAGCTTGTAACTCTCAAAGCCTTTTTTTCTATTAAAATTGCCCTGGAATCCAAGGGGTTCAAGACACTTCACCTACAGAGGCTACTGATGGTGGTCAGAGGGCCCAGTGGAGCTTCCGTCAGTGAGCCCCAGGGCAGCTGTGGCTACAATGTAGCTTGCCACCATCAGTGTGTGGTTGAATGTCTAAATTTAGTGTAAAGCGCTTTTGTCAAGTCTCCTGACTTGAAAAAGCACTAAATAAGTACAAGGCATTTACTAGTTATTTTTTAAATATCATTTCTGTATTACATTTTTTCACAGTTCCATTTACAATGCATGTTCTTTGCTTACAAGAACAAGGGAATGAAATGATCTCCATTTAGTAGCCACTAAAGTTTTAAATACAGGTAATGAGTGGTTTGCTTTTGTATTAGTGGAGAAAAGAGAAAGGGTCTTAATGAGCAAGGAAAAATAAAAGGTGTCACCACAGCAAAGGACAGCCACACGAAATGACATCTAAATTAAACAGAAGTATTCTGTGACAAATGCAGTCATTCATTTTGGGATAGGAGCTTCTTTAAACCCTCTTGAATCAGAGAATAGGCTGAACATGTCGCTCAGCTTGAATCATCTCAATTTATCGCTATTCTAATACATAAAAAAAAAAAGAAAGTTGACCTCTCATCCTACTTAATCACCATCAAATCAAAATTGCATAAAAAAGGACAGGCAACATTTCAGTACTGGTTACAGCTTTAATTTTAATGTCTTTTTGGCCGACAGCTTACAATTAAATCAGTAACATAACTTGCAGTTATACATATTAAAACCTAGCTTGTGTTTTTAAATGTTTGTCAGATAACGGTTTAAACCTGAATATTTTTGTCCATTCACATTTATTGTCAAATAATAAATATGTTATAGAAAACAGGAAAAAAGAACAAAGCTCTGGGATGCATGCAAACATCACTGTCTGGAGCACAGAAGATGAGTTTTAACTTAAAAGTGCTAAAAATCAACCTGAATGTTTCAGTACCACAGCTAAGGCAATATGGCAGGCTAAGTGCATGACAATAGTTCAGATATTTAGAGATATTGTAAATTAGGATTTTGGATTAGTGTAAAAAAAAACAAAATTTTTGGATGGTGTGACCATCCTGTTCGAGAAAATTAAACGACTCTGAATGTCTACAAAACAAAACTAATTTTTAATTTGTTGTCCCAAAATTATGGGAAAACCATTCAATGAAAATTATTGCATATTTATTGTAACTGTGTCTTAAATAAGCATTGATACCCATTAAGTTTCTTTTTAAAAACTAACTGTTATGTTCATTTTTATTTGGCAGACCACAACTTACTCCTAAATTAGAGGGAATCGGAGTTGCACAAATTTTTCTGAAAATGTTTCCACACCTTTCAAGGCGTCTTTGTCAATTCTGGCAAGCCAAAGCTGTTATTTGACAGACCAGCACAAAGTAGTGAATGAGTGTAAAGTGGAAGGAAACGTGAAAAAAAACGCAAATATATTTATAATCAAATTCAGTTTAATCATAGTTTAAACTAGGGCTGAAACAATCAGATTAATCACAATTGATCGATTATTGAAATAATCGTCAACTAATTTAGTAATCGATTAATCATTAACTGGAGTATTGAGACTCTAAAACCTACCATTAGCCAACAGAGCAACAGTAATAATACCAAAATTGTATAATAATAAATAAATATCTATAAAGAACTTGTACATCTGTCAATCTGCTCTATCCAGAATTCCTTAAGTGCAAAAGTTTTAGTTTCACCTGGTTTCATTTTGTAAAAAGTTTTCTTTAAGGAAGCTTCAGCTATCCGATTATCGATTAATTAAAAGAATAATCGTCAGATTAATCGATTTGCTAAATAATCGCTAGTTTTAGTCCTGGTTTAAAACTTTTTTACGTTTAAACTACGATTGTTTAGTGAAGGCTTTAAAAGGGGAGATAAAAAATAGCCCTGACTGAAAAGAACCATGTAGACTCAGAACAAACCGCTTCGGGAGAAATTTGTGGCAAAGTTAAAAGCAGAGTCAGGTTACAAGTCATGTAGTGACAGCAAATGTGGAAGACGTCCTGGTTCCAGGAGGTCTAAGCGACCTAAGCGAAAAGGTTTTGGATGGGATATTAGTAACGCTGCACATCACCCTGATCTCACCTTTTCCCCGGAGCCAGGCAGCATCATGCTGTGGGAACGCTTTTCTTTAGAGGATGGGAAGATGTAGTGAGCGTACCCTGGAGGACAATGTATTAGAGGCGTCAAAAGGGAACAAAATAATTTTTCATTGTGATGGTGACTCTATAAACGTAGAATCAGAGTGACGATAGAAGGGTTCGTTTTGAGCAGATGCATGTGTTAAAATGTTAGAAATACGATCCCATCTGTGGCAAGACATAAAAATTAACTTTCAGTGCGAATCAGACTGATCTATTTTATGAAGAACAGGAACAAACGTCCATCTCTACATGTGCCAACCATTAACTAAAAGTTTGGAGCTGATCCCTGTCACACTTTACGGTTGTATTCAGAATCATTATCAACCAATCGAAAAGCAAGAACTATAAAAAAATAACTAATTGCCTCAAAATACATAACCTTCCTGCCTTTTTTGTAATTTTCTTTAAAAATATGTACTACTTTGTTTTGGTCTATCACTTAAGATCCAATGGAAATACAAGTTTGAGGCTATAAAGTGACAAACTGATGAAAATATGGATACTTCTGCAAAGCACTGCGTGTTATAGCTGTATGCATACTGCCATAGCTCCCAGTGACGATCAGGAAACGTGTGCACATCGGAGAATCAAAGACTTTTCACACAAGAATACTTTTTGTTTCTTTACACAAGAGTTTTGAAATGCAGCCTCAGAATGAGCTGTAATAAATTCTTGTACAACCATTAGTGCTTTTTGAGGCAAAAAACATTTTATTATAAGAAGTGCAGAAGATTTAATTGCTCCATCTCAGTTTGGAACACCTAAAATGTCCAATGTGACTTTAGCAATACACGTGTGCTGATTTGTCCAAACACTGCAGTATCATTTAGGTCTCTGCACTAATTTCCTAAAGAAAATCATGACTAACATTCACTCTGTTATCTAACAAATAAATACATCTAAAATTTCAACAAAGACACAAGGAAAAACTGTAACCTGAACAGATAAAACGGTGTTTCCCAAACATACGCCGCCCCTTTTAGCCCCCAGGGGAGACTGCATATGACATGCCACTTCTATAAGAAAGTTTGACGGCTGTGAGACATCATACACCCTGCCAGAGGGAGTTTGCACCCCCTGCTGCTACACCGCCACTGTGCGACTCCTTATTTTCCTACCGCCCAAGAGAAGGCACGTTGTTTCCACAGGCGCAATCTGCCCACTGGCTGCACTGCACAAAGTGGCCAGAGAGGGCAAATTACACACTTGGCTAAGGAAACGTCTCCTCCTCCAACACTGTCCTCATTTCACTCTCAGGCGGCCAACCAGTCGCTGCAGTTTCTCACAGTTATCCAGCCTCATGGACTCGGCCTTCTGCTTTAACCGCTCATCCCGGTAGAGCTGTCCCAGGTTTGCCAAGTCTGATTCTGTAAAGAAAGACAGACAAACGTGGATATGAACCACAAAAATATTATGTCTTTTGTCGGTTTTACCTTCATTAGTGCAAAGAAACATCCAATAACTTTAGAAAATGCGCCTGTAACTAATAGATCTTGTGTTTAGAACTCCAATCTGGGACATAAAGACGACTTTCCCCAAACATGCAGATAATAACAGCTGGACAGTTTCAGTTTTTTAATTCAAGCCTGGCAACAAGTAATCTCTCATTTTAGGGACTCTAAAAATCTATACCAATACCTAATTTACAGAGATGGGAGGAAAAAAAATGTTTTTGCTTGTTCAAGCAACTTTAGCAGAAAAGCGTTGCTCCCTAAGTGATGAATTGAATGTAAAAGAACATTTCCACTGTAATATCAATGAATAATAAAAGTAATAAAGAATGTTAAAAAAAAGTTTTCATCCATCAAAGCGCATTCGACAAAGCAATTTTGTACATTTAATTTTTAATCTATCAAAAGATGGGACTTTTCCCCCAATGTTTTAATTCCTTTAAGTCAGTTTGGTTTGGAGCAGTGGAGGTTCTCGAATAAAAGGCTCATTTTGCAGCATATACAGTGCAGTTCTGCACAGCAGCAGTAGGATATCTGGTCAACACATTACTATATGCAGTTGACAGCATCTCCATGATTAAAAAAATAAATAAATAAACATCAGCCAATGACTGACCGCTGTTGACCTTTATACAGGTGCTGGTCATAAAATTAGAATATCATGAAAAAGTAGATTGATTTCAGTAATTCCATTTAAAAAGTGAAACTTGTATATTATATTCATACATTACATACAAACTCATATATTTCAGATGTTTATTTTGTTTAATTTTGATGATTACAAATGACAACAAATGAAAATCTCAAATTCATCATATCAGAAAATTAGAATATTGTGAAAAGGTTCAAAATTGATGGCCCCTGGTGCCACACTCTAATCAGCTAATTAACTCAAACCACCTGCAAAAGCCTTTAAATGGTCTTTCAGTCTAGTTCTATAGGCTACACAATCATGGGGAAGACTGCTGACTTGACAGTTGTCCAAAAGACGACCATCGACACCTTGCACAAGGAGGGCAAGACACAAAAGGTCATCGCTAAAGAGGCTGGCTGTTCACAGAGCTCAGTGTCCAAGCACATTAATAGAGAGGCGAAGGGAAGGAAAAGATGTGGTCGAAAAAAGTGTACAAGCAAGAGAGATAACCGCACCCTGGAGAGGATTGTGAAACAAAACCCATTCAAAAATGTGGGGGAGATTCACAAAGAGTGGACTGCAGCTGGAGTGAGTGCTTCAAGAACCACCACACACAGACGTATGAAAGACATGGGTTTCTGCTGTCGCATTCCTTGTGTCAAGCCACTCTTGAACCACAGACAGCGTCAGAAGCGTCTTGCCTGGGCTAAAGAGAAACAGGACTGGACTGCTGGTGAGTGGTCCAAAGTCATGTTCTCTGATGAAAGTAAATTTTGCATTTCCTTTGGAAATCAAGGTCCCAGAGTCTGGAGGAAAAGAAGAGAGGCACTTCATCCACGTTGCTTGAAGTCCAGTGTAAAGTTTCCACAGTCAGTGATGGTTTGGGGTGCCATGTCATCTGCTGGTGTTGGTCCATTGTGTTTTCTGAGGTCCAGGGTCAACGCAGCCACATACCAGGAAGTTTTAGAGCACTTCATGCTTCCTGCAGCTGACCAACTTTTTGGAGATGCAGATTTCATTTTCCAACAGGACTTGGCACCTGCACACAGTGCCAAAGCTACCAGTACCTGGTTGAAGGACCATGGTATCCCTGTTCTTAATTGGCCAGCAAACTCTCCTGACCTTAACCCCATAGAAAATCTATGGGGTATTGTGAAGAAGAAGATGCAATACACCAGACCCAACAATTCAGAAGAGCTAAAAGCCACTATTAGAGCAACCTGGGCTATCATAACACCTGAGCAGTGCCACAGACTGATCGACTCCATGCCACGCCGCATTGCTGCAGTAATACAGGCCAAAGGAGGCCCAACTAAATACTGAGTGCTGTACATGCTCATACTTTTCATGTTCATACTTTTCAGTTGGCCAACATTTCTATAAATCCTTTGTTTTTATTGGTCTTCAGTAATATTCTAATTTTCTGATATGATGAATTTGAGATTTTCATTTGTTGTCATTTGTAATCATCAAAATTAAACAAAATAAACATCTGAAATATATGAGTTTGTATGTAATGTATGAATATAATATACAAGTTTCACTTTTTAAATGGAATTACTGAAATCAATCTACTTTTTCATGATATTCTAATTTTATGACCAGCACCTGTATTCCTGTATTTTTCCTACTTTCATCTATCCTTTTATTATTGTTGTTTTGGTGTGACTTCATATCTTTTCTCATACTATTTCTAACATAATGAAGCCAACAAAGTGAGCCCATATCCCCTGCGAGCTGAAGAGGGAGAGACGCGGCAGCCATGCAGTAGTAAGGCGATACCACAAGGGAAGGAGGTACAGACCGGCCATCCTGTCCGTCATCATGGGCAACGTCAGATCTCTCTCTAAAAACCGTAATTGAGGTGGCGGATCTAAATCACCGTCAAAGACGCAACTGCTAACCTCACGGTGGGGAGTACAGTTTTTTATTTGTTTATTTTCTTAACTCTGTCACTTATTATGCTATTTTTATACATTTTTCCAAGGTCCACATTGGTGTGACCGTTTTTGCCATAACCTTTTGCTGCAGTTTTAACAACACAATTTCCCCATTGTGGGACAATAAAAGGATTTTCCATTCAATGCTGACCCCTATCTGGCGCTGCCCTGAGCAACTGCCCATATGGCTTCTATCCACCATGGTCAGCAGATTTCCAATGTTGACATACTGCAGATTTCCATCCAGAAAGAGGTCTGGACCTTGACTAAGTCATTGCAATACTTTAATCCTGTTCTTAAAAAGTGAGTAAGGATGTACCTGTGTGATTTTTTTTGAAGCCATAACTGTAGCCTTTCAGTTTCCTTTCCATTATTAAATACTTTTACTCATCTGACAGTGTCATTATCTGGGCTAACTAAGAAGTTGATCAGGATGCTGGCTTACTTTGCTGCTTCTCCTTCCAGCAGCTGCTCTGTAGGTGTTCGATATAGTCGCTCTCGATGTTTTTCTCCAGTTCTTCCAGCGCGGCTCCTTGGTACTCCTTCTGAAAGCTTTTGTCCACATAATACGGTACGCCCATGTGCTGCGTTTCTCTGGACACCACCAGCCCCATCGCCCTGATATCAAAAGAACACAAAAACACCAATTCAGATGCTCTCCCTGGATCTAGGGTGGAAAACCTGGAGGAGCATTGAAAATATTATCATAAACTCACGGCTTGTAGAAAAGACTGTAAGGTGGATTAGTGGCCATCATCTGAGTAAAAACCGATATGAGGATCAACACCAGCACGGGGAAAAGCTGCAGCAGAGCTGTGAAGGTGTTCTGTGGGAAGATGGAATCAGCAAAGACTGTGAAACATGTACTCCTTCTACTGCATTACATCAGCAATCCTGATGTCATCTTTTAATCCACCTGCAGCTGTGAAAAACATCCAGTTCATCAGGACTTAACGCTGCTTCTCCAGGTAAAGACAACATCATGCCACTGCAGCTGTAATGAAGGGATCATGTTTATCTTGAGAGAGCAGCTAACCTGGCTCTGGTTTTCCTCCACCACCTCCTCCCGCCTTTCCTGAGCCCGTCGACGACGAGGTTGGTAAAACTGAGAGTAGGAGGCGCCCTGGTTGGTGTATACATGAACGTTTCCTGCAGAGAATAAAACGATAGAGAATGCTCCTGACTGGGAAACAAATGCCACCTCTTCAAATAGCCCTCCACACACACACACACACACCTGTGGGAAATCTTCCACCAAAGAAAATGTTGAAGAGCTCCTCGGGTGAAATGTCGGCCTCGAAGTCTCTATAGAAGCTCCGGTAGTGTCCGGGTCGGCTGTGGCCGGAGTGATGGGGTACGTTAGAGGGTGGACACTGATCTCCGTACTGATCGTACTGCTGCCTCTTCTCTGGGTTACTCAGCACTGCGTATGCATTACCGATTGCTAGTGGAAGAAACAGAAAAACATTGATATCCAGCATAAAAATTAAGCTTGGTCTAATTGGACCTGCTGATCCCTCTTCCTGACAGCAGTGTGCCCAATTACTGTGACTAGAAATAATCTAAATTTTCTAATTCTACTACATGCCTTCCACCATCTTTTCTGATGCTCCTAAAGATAGTTGGAGAAAGCCTCATTAATAACTGGTTGCATAAAAACCATTAAAATCCTACTTCTCACATATATAGCCTAAATGGCTGTGACACCCTGCTGTCACACTCTGAAACTGTGTGGTAACTTTTACATTTTTCATTTTCAAAATGAGTTGCACATTTCATATATTTTCATAAGCCTGACTTTAAGTTAGCTTTTTGCAGTGCACACAATTAGTTAACTTTGTCAGGTTGTTGTTTTATTTTTTTTTTTGTCAAGATGCAACTGATTGCCAGTTTCCTTGGGATCTGCTGGTGGAGGGCTGCAATGAGCTCCAGCTTAACTCAATTGGTTATTGCAGGCTAATCAGCGGATCAAACCATTTGTAATGGGAAGGGAAATTAATTTTTTTATCATTTGTTTAAATATTCTTAGTTTGGGTAATTTTGTTAATTAGTTAAATTTTAAAAAAAATATTTAGTGTCTGGCCAGTATTTATCTGTTTAAATAAGTTTATTTGTTTATTAGTTTGTTAGTCAGTTATCCCCCCTTTGTGTCAACAGTGGTTTGATCAGCCACTATTTAAGTTTCCCTTATGTCATGTTTGTTAGGTCAGTTTGTGCTTGAGTTCTTTATGTTAAACCCTGAATTGAATTCTGTTTTGTTGACCTCTGTTTTTGGGCCCAGTTTATCATTTTTGAACATTTTTGGAATAAATTAAGACTTTTTTTGAAAAATTTCAATGGTTTTCTGGCTGGTTTGTGCAAATCCTTCACAATGGCCAAGTTCCATCTTATATCAGAGATCTGATTGTTCCTTATGTTCCTAACAGAGCACTTCGCTCTCAATCTGCAAGTTTACTACTGGTTCCTTGAATTTCTAAAAATAGAATGGGAGGCAGATCTTTTAGTTATCAGGCTCCTCTCCTGTTGAACCAACTATCAGTTTTAGTCCATGAGGCAGACACCCTGTCTACTTTTAGATTGAAGTAGTCAGATGCTCTCTTGGAAGTTGTTGTGACTGGATTTCATTAAACTTTTAAGCCTTTCAGTATAAAATAAATATTTTTATCAAGATGAGAAATCTGCTTCCTGGTATGTTTAAGTACTAATAGTTTCCATCCAATAATTTACTTAAACGGTCTTAGTTTTTGGTAATATACGAGATTTATGCTCTAATTTGTAGTTACCAATCTATCGTTACCATATTTTAATTTGACAAAGCGGTTCTTTTTCCTGTTTGGTGGGATTGCATTTGCGGATCTTGACCTGGCCCGACCGGGTCAGACCAAAAAATAGCTCGGCTCCGTATTTCGACGGTGATGGACGGAGAAGACATAAGTAGACGGTGACGTGCAGAGGAGTGGTGGTGGATGTGGAACAGTTGTCATTGATTAACATGACAGACACGTACTTTGCATGATGTACGTGAGTGGGGAGGAGCGGAGGGCTGACAGAGGATGTGGAATCTGGGGGTGAGTCTGGTTCTGCTGGAGGTTTCTTCCTGTTAAAAGGGAGTTTTTCCTCTCCACTGTCGCTACAAGCACGCTTAGTGTGAGGGATTGCTGTCCAGTCAATGAGTCGATGCAATCAGCTGGTTTCCCTTAGATAAAGAACTTTGAATCAATTTGACTGTATGACTTGGTTGAATTGTACAGTGCCTTTAGATGACGTTTTGTAAATTGGCGCTATATAAATAAACTGAATTAAAGCGCATAAGTTGGTCTTTACTTCTGCGTTTTATAACGCCCTTAGTAACAGAGTTACGTCATCTGTAACAGAGTAATCCAACTAATTACCAAGGTTATTAGTTTTAAGTTAAACTAACGAAATGACGTAAACTAGAATGAAAGAATATTTTAGTTAACAGTTAAGAAATAAAAATGAAAACTAGACCTTGACAAATAAAAGGAAAAGTGAAAGCGTAAAAAGAGTTTATAAAACCTATCCAAACCAAATTAATTTTCCGAGAGAATATGCTTAATTTCCCTTTATTATTTTATAATACGAGTTCTGGTTTCCAGTTTCTTTTTTCCCCACAGTACCACATTACCAGCAGACGGCAGGTACAGCATTCATGTCCGCCATGGAAAACTGACCGCTCTTATAGTCCCTCTGACACTATGATGCGTTTAGGTACCAAAACATGTTACTGTTTGATTTTACATGAACATATATACCTGGTGGTACTGGTGGAATTTGGTCAGTGCCTATAAAAGTACATAATTTGGTACCCATCTCTGCAAGTAATGCAGACGGGTATTCAGCCTGTAATTGTTGCTACGTTCACACTGCAGCCTGAAGTGACCCAAATCCGATTTTTTTGCCCATATGCGACCTGGATCTGATCTTTTCATGGCAGTCTGAACAACACAGATCCGATTTTTCCCAATCCGACCCAGGCCACTCGGCTATGTGGTCCTGAACCCGATACGAATGTGATCTTTTCAAATGCGACCTGTGTGTGAACGCCATTAATACCCGACAAAGGTCACTATTCTGCATCTTGCTACACAGAAGCAGCAAGAAAAACAACAACCATGGTAGATGATGATGCGGAGAGCAGTATTTATGTTTAACCGTATTGAAAAGATTGAGTTTTTAGGGTTGGAAATGATCGCTAGATGCACGCCGGTACTACCATCGACCTTTACTTCCGTAAACACAGAGCACGCTGGCCTGTGACATCATTGCGTCCTCTACTGCGCATGCGGGACACTTGCGTTGTATGACTGCAGTTCACAAAGGAGATCACATGCAAGTCGCATATATTTGGAGATATGAACAGCAAGGCAAAAACAATCGGATTTCACAAAAAAATCGGAATTAAGCATCAAGCCCTGCAGGGTAACTCGAGGTGATGGTGGAGAGATCTGCAGATTCAATCACAGGCTCCAAAACTGCAAGTGCTCTCCTTTTATTTGCTCATTATATCATTATAAAGATTTTACCCACTAAGCAGCTTTAACCTAATGAAGCACCTCACATAGTTTCAACAACACTGACTTACTAATGGCTGCCTTAGTTGCTCCTTACTTCTATTATTTTTGTTTTTTTTCCCTGGAACAATGACTCCAGTTTAGTATTATCACAAATTATACTTCTTTTTTAAAAATTTTAGTATTATTGTTATTGTAATGCCAGATGAAGGCCATTAATGGGCATAAATATCAAGTTCTAAAAGATCTACTTTACTTTATTTGGATATGAACCATAAAAAGTGTAGAAGCACATTTGTGGTCAATAACGTCATAAGGACTTGATGGATAAATGCTCTTAATTCCCTACTTACAACAGGAAGTCTGTCCTTGTGAACATAAACATTAAAAAACATGATGCAGCATTTCATCTTCTGCATCCTAACCTATGCTCAGCACTGCTGTCTAAAAGGAAGAGCCACTGAACATAGAGTTAAAATGATCTGATGTTTTAAGAGATATTATAAGTGAAAAATAAAAATATAATTTTTTTCCCCAAAAACTGTACATATGCTTTCCCTCTTTCAGCTTTCACTTTATTTCCGTTTATTAGGCATTCAACAGATGTTCGCTGAATAATATGTTTAAAATGCTTATTGTGCTCACTAAGTAGTAAATTAACTTTAAATATGATTAGGGTCACTATTTGGCAAGAAACCACTCCGTTTAGTCTGTTTTTTGCCCTTAAATAATAAACACTTATGAAGAAGATATAAGGTGTATACAGAATAATGAATAACATGTCTATAAACTATTAAACCATAGCTACCTCTAATTCAAAGTGGTACCATGTTTAGTTACATTGTAACCAAAATGAACACTAAATTATATTTGAATTTGATGTAACAGACCACCACAAAATGTATAATTGCAACGTTTTTACAGATATTTACCATAAAAATTTTGAAAAGTGTGGCATGCTTTCCTTTTTGGCCAATAAATTCGAGCACACCCAAAATAATCTAACAGGTAAATAGAGAATAAGTCAAATCCATTCTTTAAGATAAGAGCAGCAAAGAAAAGACATTATTGAAAGAAATGCTTTCTCGGGAGACTTTTTGCATTAAAAAAAGTGAAAAGATGAAAACAGGAGCCATACGGAACATTCTCACTAGTAACTGTAAAATGAAGGCTAATTTTTTTAAACCAAAAAACCCTTAACTCTCTGCAAATCAAACCAAGGCATAGTGGTGGGCGATAGGACGAAACAAGTCTACGGACGATAAAAAAAGTGTCTATAGCGCTAATTCTATTCTATCGTTTCTAACACAATTGTATCTCATATTCAAGCAAATATTTCCCATGGTAGACTACAACAAACATATTAGTGTAGCCACGTAGCCTACACACAGCTTATAATTGATAAAAAGATTTTTTTTTTTTATCCACAAAGAAGCGCCTTCCTGTGGTTTTTGCAACATGACGTTTCTTTATGGCATTTGACTCACACGTGGGTTTGCAACATTCTTTACGTTACTTAATCATGAGAGATGGAGACGCAGGAGGCTGAAGTATTAAACCTGTGGTCGCAAAAAATAGTGACAGCTACGCAGGCAACCCAAGATGAAGCACTTTTACCAAAAAGAGTGCACACATCTGTGATTTGGTTACATTTTGGATTTAAGAAGTCCAACACGAAGCAGACAACGGTCATTTGCAAACTATGCTACAAGACTGGTCCTACGTCGACAATGTCTCCTTTACGTTTGCACTTTTTTGATGGCTGATGCCTTAAACAGTTTACAGTTATATTAAACCCTGATTTATTTAATTTTGATCATTTATTTTGCTATTATGGTATACAAAACTTTGCACTACAAGGTTACAGATTTCAGAAACTTGAAAAACTATTTTTTAAACTATCCTTTGTTCAAAATGTGTACTTTTCTACTCAGAAATTTAAGAAACTAAACATTAGTGCACTTTGATTTATTTATTTGGGTAATTTAATTTAAATACCTGTAGGATTTTGAAAAAATGTGAAGGATACTGTAGCCATACCTCCACCTCATCTTATGCATATATATTGTTGCGCTACAATTTATATTTTTAATTTGTGACAGTTCTATAAATGTTAATTCAAAATAAACTTGAAAAAGTAAGCAATTATATTGTTTTGTCATATTTTTCAGAGATTTGCTGAAAACGTACTTAATTGGGGCATATATATCATTATTGTGATAAAAAAATAGTCCATATCATGATATATGATTTTTTCCATATCAACCAGCACTACCAAGGCATATTCATTTAATAGAATGGCCTAGTCATCCTAGTCCATGCCTATATCCAGATGAGTATTGAAGTTTTTCAAAGAAGAAACACGCAAACATCTTGAATTTAAACGGATGCCTAATCTTTTCGATTTTTATTTGGGAAAATCTAAATCTTAAACCATAGAATCATCTCCTCTAACGTCGTGTAGGTTTGTCACACAATACTCCAATTAATGGAAGTTTGTGGTTGTGACAAGATATGAACAGGGTTCATATGATAAGAACATTTTTGCAAGGCACTAAATGAAGAACAAAAACTTATAAGAATTATATATATTTTTCTATAAAGTGTTAAGGATGTTAGACAACTAAAATGACATCTGACCCCAAAACAACTGTTTTGTGTTGTGTTTTGTTGAGTACCCTTGAAAGCATCTGTGGCCCCTGGGGCAAAGTTCTTGTCTGGGTGAAACTTCAGGGCCAACTTCCTGTACGCCTTCTTCAGATCTTCATCACTGGCACCTTTGTCAACGCCGAGGATTTCATAAAAGTCTTTGCAATTTTTTATTCTGTGGTAACAAACATGCTGGTTGTTAGAAAAGAAGCGTGGGGGACTGTGGGAAGAAGATTGAAGTTTTCCAGAGTTTACCTGAACACACCCTGTCGCTGCTCCTCAGTGTAGGTCTTCTTTTCATCAGAATTGGCATTCCTGGTTTCTTGGTTTCCAAGGTCCTCGTCTCTCCAGCCTGAGGGCGGAGGGACGTGGTTGGCTTCTGAGGACGCACTGCCTCCATTTCTCAGAATGGCATCTATCAGCACTGAAACCAGCAACAGAAATGTTTGCATTCACCAGTGAATGAGTCAAGAAATCAGATAAGACAGATATGAATAAAAGAAAATATAAGAGAATCAAAAAACATTTTTATGTGCTTTTAAATGTAAGTTTTATTAAAGTAACACTTATCTGGTAATGCTTAAAGCTATTAAACAACACTGGTCAGAGGCTTAAATACACTCACTATAGGTATGAATTGGATGTTAATTGTACACTTTGAATTATTAAACAACAAGTCAGTGCAGATGTTTCTCTTTTTTTCAAAAAGACCCACAAAGACCCAACAACTTATAACCTGGAAGTGCTAGAACCTACATAACTGCTTACAGGGAAGCAGGTTTTACCATCAACAAGAACAAAGAGGCTGAAAACCAAAAAGGGAAAAAACAATTAACATTTTGAGGCATGTATGAAGTTTCTAACCACTCACATATAAAAGCAAAAGATCTTCTGAAGGCAAGATTTAGGGTCAGACGAGACGAAGATTAAGCTATAGAGACAAGGTGAGGCTTCCAAATCTAAGAACTGGAGGTGGCATTATGCTTAGGGATAATATTGGACAAAGTAGTGGGAATAGAGAGCTACTTGCTCATTCTTGAACTTAAACTTAATGTTCCTAATAAGTCTAGACTTAAATCCAGTTTGTGTCAGGAAACCAAACCTTTTATTAGAACTCTACAATCTATGATGAAGATAAAAAAAAAAGAAAATCATGAAAAACTGGTTGCAAGCTAAAAACTGTGTTCAACTTTTTAACCACCCATTAAAGAGCATTTATAAACAAAACACATGAGGTACATAGGGAAATCTATATTAAGTTTTGACCAGAAAAAATAAATTTAGGAAATTTATTTCGATCTAAATCTTGTCTCTTAAAACTATTTGAATTTGTACACTGTAACATCCCAGACTGATGGAAAACGCTGCAACAAATGGGAGATTATGCATTTAAATGATATATTAAGAAATGTAAAACCATTTTGTTAAATGTATATCATAGACTTTTATCAATAAGGATGTGAAAGTTGTATAAATTAAATGAAAAAATTGTAATAAACTGCTGGACATTATGAACGATTGCCAGCCACCCTCTGCACACTGTCTTCACCACTCAGAAGAGCCTGATCAATGAGAGATTGCTCCTCCCCAAAAGCAGAATCAACAGACTGCTGAACTTCTTTGTTCCCAAAGCTATATCAAGCTGTACAACTCCTCACTTGGGGGGAGGAGGAGGAGGTGATAAGAAGAGGGACAAGGGTCAGCACCCCCCTCCTTGGACACCTTGTGCAAAACATCACCTATTGTCACCCATGTGCAATATCCTTCTCTCTCACTGTGCAGTAACACATGCCAACTACTGTATAGTCTCTGTAATTTTTTACTTATATATATATATATATATATATGGTCAGTACATCTCTGCATTGCAATAACCCAAGTCAGCTACTGTGTAGTCCCACCTTAGCTCTCTACTGTGCCAATATTTTTATACCTAAAGGAAACATATCTATTGTATATTTTTATTTTATTTTTATCTTTAATGGCATCTTGCTTTAACTCTGCCCTTTGTACTCTATATAAACTACCAGAACCAGGATTTCCCTGAAGGAGTAATCCCAAGGGACAAATAAAGTTGAGTCTAAGTCTAAAAGAAAGCTCCATATTTTAATGTTCCACCATTGAATACATTAGCGTGAAGGATTTTGTTAATGATGAAAAGTTTGGATCTGAACTGAATTCAAAATGTATTTAAAGTGTGTGAATGCCGAGGTATGCCAGACAAATTTCTGCATTGAAGTACAGGGATCCTTACAATTGGGATGTCTTAGGTTTACAGTGCAGGTTAAGCCATAGAAGCACAGTGGGATTAACATTTCTACTTGCTGTTCTGCAGGAAATAAGTGTGGGGGGTCAAAATAAAGACCTAGATTCTGGCGTAGAGTACGGAAGAGGATTAGGGTGACTGGAAAAGAAAAAAAAAAGTTAACTAATTTTTAAATTTTATTTCAGGCTTTTTTCTCAGACTTCTGACTTTAATCTCTGAATTCTGAATTTCTTCTAATAATTCTGACTTTAATCTCAGAATTCTGACTTTGATCTCAGAATTTTGACTTCTTTCTCAGAATTCTGACTTTGATCTCAGAATTCTGACTTTAATCTCAGAATTCTGAGTTCTTTCTCAGAATTCAGACTATAATCTCAGAATTCATCTCAGAATTCAGAAATTCTTCCCAGAATTCAGAAATTCTTCCCAGAATTCTGACTTTAATCTCAGAATTCTGACTTTTTTCTCAGAATTCTGACTTTAATCTCAGAATTCTGACTTTTTTCTCAGAATTCTGACTTTAATCTCAGAATTCTGACTTTTTTCTCAGAATTCTGACTTTTTACTCAGAATTTTGACTTTTTTCTCAGAATTCTGACTTTTTACTCAGAATTTTGACTTTTTTCTCAGAATTCTGACTTTTTACTCAGATTTCTGACTTTAATCTCAAAATTCTGAATTTCTTCTCAGAATTCTGACTTCTTTCACAGATTTCTGACTTTAATCTCAGAATTCTGAATTTCTTCTCAGAATGCTGACTTTAATCTCAGAATTTTGGATGTTAATGTAGATGGGCACCATGAAGAACGAGACGTGGGAGCTCTAAGCTTCACTGACAAAGATGTGAGCTGTTTGGGAGGGCCAGTAACACATTGGTGGAAAATGACAGAATTAGGTGATTTTTTTCATGCCCGAGGGCTCCCTGGTGATGCTATTTCATTAATGGAAGAACAGAAGGTGATTAAAACAAGAGAGCTAGTCTCTAAAATAAACATGCTATGGCTTGATGCTAACATGTTTGTTAGCTGTCAGAATTCAGTGAGCATTCTGATATTAAAGTCAGAATTCTGAGATTAAAGTTAGAATTCTGACTTTTTTTCTCATATTATACTAAATTAAAATGTAAAAATCAGTTAACTTTTTTTTATTTTTCCAGTGGCCCTAATCCTTTTCCGTAGTAGAGCTCTGTCAAAACGGATCTAAATATCCTGAACAACTTCAAAATAGCCTCCCAGCAGCACACAGGCCGGAGCTCAGCTCCTCGGTCAGCAAGTCACGGAGCGGTTGTAGAAAATCTGCGTCAGCTCATTTTACCTCTGGCCCTGGTGCTGGGGAAGGTTCTCTGCGCCTCATAGAGCAGCTGCAGCGCCCGATCCTTCCGGCCCGAACGTAAACACAGTTTGGCCTTCTCTATGAGCCGGTCTGCTTCTTCTTTGTCCATGACGGGCAAGGGTTTTACTCAGCGGCTCTGAGCAAGAACAAGGTGCGTCAATATCATGTGGTACCGGAGAGAGAGAGAGAGGAAGAAGAAGAAGAAGAAGCGCCTAGCTTCGGTTACAGACAGCTGCGTAACGTTAGCTCGCTACAGCCTGCGGTCACTCACAGTCCTGATGGCCGACGGTGGTGCTCGGTGTCCGGCTGCAAACGGACCTGCCGCTGGGCCATTATTTCCAGATAGTCATAAATTAAATTTTTGTCGCTTTTAGCAACGTCTAAAGCGACATAAATGAAAATTACTTCTGATGTCCACAGCTAATGATGGACAAACCGATGGAGACGAGGCTATGTGACGTCATTTCCGGTTTAATGGACTAAATCTGGAGAGAAGCTCTGATGTTCAAGTTAAATTTTGATTAGTTCTTTGAGTTTGTAAGCGAGGTACGAAATTATCAGCATTCCACAGTTTTCTGTTTATTTAAACATGTTAAAATTGTTGAGGAGAATAAGCAGGTGCAGTATGGCAAACGCTCTTATCATTTTATATCACATCTGAATTCAATATCAATTCTAGTCATAACATTTTTTTCAGCAGAAACAAACGAGGACGTTTTAACAGAATTTATTTAATAAATATATCCAATATAATTTGATTATTCTGTTTTTTTTTGTTGTTTTTTTTACTTTCTGAAAAAAAGCATTTTACAGTCATCGGGATGACAAGTTTAATGCATTGAACTTTTGCATAAAATTGTGACTTGCAGTTGCTACAAGTATAAATCAGAATCAAAAACTTAGTCTGTGTCAATGATTTAAATATACACATGCTGATCAGTTTTCAAGTATTTATTGCTGTTCATTTGGACGGCTTTGGCTCACCACAATAAATATATATATATATATATATTCTCTGCTAAATGTTTTGTAAAATTGGGTTTTAAAATAGAAATATTGACCTATTGAAAATATGTCCATGTAACAAAGCTATGGTATATCAACTCAGCACTAGTCAGGGCTCCTCTTGCATCAATTACTGCATCAAAGCAACAGAGCATGGAGGTGATGCGTCCCGTGTCCCTGCTGAGGGATTAAAGAGAATGGTTTAGGATGGTTTCACTGTCTGAAAAGCTGCAAAGGGGAAAAGTTGTTTTGTATACAGTCTGTGTATACAAAATTACCATAAAGTCTAATATTGGCTTTCACCTTGTCTGGATTCCCTTTCCTCTTTTCAGTACCTCATATGATTTCTAATTTAAATTACTTCTTCCATTTTTAAATTGTTTTTTTACTGATAAAAGTTGGTCAGTTTATTTAGAAACCTTTAGACTTCTTGTTTCTCTGGGTTTTAAACGTGTCATGGGACAGGATCCCCCGTCATTCACAATGGGAAAGCAAAAAAAAAAAAAAGCATATTATTCAAATGAAACAGATGTATACTGGTATTTAAGTGAAGAAAGGAAACTCACCTACTCACCTAACTGTGCTCATATTTAGTCAGAGCAATATCTAAAACAGCTGTACCTGAGTTAAACACAAATAAACAAAAATAAAATAATTGCACTAAATAGTGTCCTATTTGGGTTCACCAAGTCTCAATAGCAACCTAATATCTTTTATCACAGTAAATCTAGACTAGATTGACCCAGATGATAAAGCCCCAATCCAGCCAATCCTCCAGCCAGACCTGAATGGATTCATAACAAATCTGTTAAGGGACGAAAAGAATAGGTAAGTATTAAAGAGTCATTCTAATGTCAAAGAGCTAAAGCTCATCAAAGTGTTAGACGACACATGTGAAAAACTAGTCAGCAATTATAAATGTATGACTACTACTATCAATGCCACTACCAATCATTATGACTTGCTTTTCTCTTTTTAAATCAATATAAATAAAACAGCTACATTGAGCTTGATTAATAGCTATTTTTACACCTAAAAAAAACACACTCAAATAATTCTACCTTCAATAGATTGCTTGGTAATGTAGAAGGGGATCCCAGAAAAACTGACATAGAAATAGTAACAAGTTAGAGTTCATCACTTCATTTCTAAATGGACCCTCCTGCATTGGAAAGGTCTCCTTGAATGTGTACATTTCGAAGCATCATATCATACCTTCATAACTAAGCATCCTCTACCTTGCTTACATATAGTTGCATCAAATTTGGGGTTCTGAGAAACCATTAACGTGAAAAAAAAGTTAAAATATAATTTATTTCAGTTTGTTTTTTGCTGTGCCAGAAGCACAAGAAATATTTTACTAGGGTTGTAAAAATTGCACAACAAAATTTGTTCATGCATATTTTATTCAAGAGTAAAAAAATGTGATTTGTCCCATAGGGCATGCTTACAGTGTGTGTATTATTTAGGAAGTCAAATGCCAAAACATATCTCTATAGATAAAAAATGTTGCAAGATAAAATCCATTATATCTCTCTGTTGAAGTATGCATTTTGACTATACGAGAAACCAAAGAATGAAAAGAACCATAAGCTAAATCGTAACAATAATAATATCAGCAGTAAATATAACCAGAATACAATGTGTCCTGTTAAAGATGTGACACCTGATTTTTCTGTGTGTCCAGTTCATTTACATTTGAGAAAACCATGCTATCATGCTTTGGCAGCCTGAAAGAGTAGCTTTTCACTGAGATTATATTCATTCACACTATTGAACATTTTCTGTACATCAGTACAACAGAAAAAATATGTATATATAGCACAAGGCTTCACACCTTAGAAGGGCATCTCTGCATACAAGAAATGAATATAAAAATTAAAAGCAGTGGTAATAAATAACAAACTTAAAGCAAAAAAATGGACCAAAAACAATCAAAGAAAGCCTATTTAGAAAATCTTAGAAAACAAGACAAAACTACAAATATAATACAAAAATAAATAAAATTCAAGTTTACTATATGAAACACAACTATCACAATTATAATCTCACATAAAAACTAGGAACTTAACTGCATGCATTGATGCGTTCCATACCATAGATGCTGTGTTAAGTCACTTTTGTCCATCTTTCATTCACATACCTTCATTGCTGAAAAGAAAGATGGGATCCAAACCAGGAAAAGAACAATGAATGATTAAAATTCTAGAAATTTGTCACAGGGGTTGCATCCCAAAAGTATTTCTAACATAGATCGTTTTAGAGAATGTTCACTATTCTATACGTTTTTCAGACTTAATTTTCATACATTGATTAGGCATAAGGATTTTGCATTTAGATCCCAGTGAGGTTTTACATGTTATTTGTTTTCTACTTTTCCTGTTTTGTTAATACCATACAGTGAGCATGAATGAAGTTAAATGTATTCTGAAATTTTGAATACATTTTTTTCTCACTTCATAAACATGACCTGCTGTATGCTTCTTTGTCACAAGGAAAGTACTACTGATTATTTTTACCAAATCAGTGATGGATTTTTGTACAAACTGAAAAGGCATATTTTCTTAGACCTTTCATTAAGGCCCTTCTAGACTACTTTGGATAAAAAAATTTTTAAACTGATCTTTTCCTCTTCATTTTAGTTTCAGACAATACAGGCTATGGGATTCCAAATAAAGATGCTGTTATATCTACACTGGGCCAGCAGGTGGCGGTGATGTTGGCAACAACGGCATTAAAATAATGTCCTGAGCTTGATTAAAGCAGTTCTAGGCTAAAGACTATTCAAATCAATCGTTTCTTGTATTTTCTTAGACTTTCCAAAAAAGAAAAGAGAAGAAAAGAAAAGGTTAACGTATTTCTCACCCAGGAGGACTGGGGGGATTGCAAATTCAGGAGACAATTTTAGTTTTGCAACATCCCATGTCAATATTGACAGGGTCTCAGTTCATTAATTTCACCTATCTAAGACTTTAGATTATGAATAACAGTACTGATATTGTTTATGATTAATTGAAACTTTTAGAACATACTTCATTTTACTTTTTGCAGGCATAAAATATAGGAATGTTTAAAAAAAAAAGCAAAAAGTGCAAAACCTCCAGGATGCTGATGTATGATTAACTCACTGTTTAAACACAGGGGAGAAATAGTTTACAAATATTGACAGCAGGGTGTCAAATACACATTAATTATTTTCCTCTGAAATTAGAGTTTTGTAGATGATAGATTATGTTCAAAAGGGAGTAAACCATTTAAACCTGAAAACAAACTGTCTAGGTTTTGTTTATTTTTTCTAGGGTGAGATCCGTATTCAATGAAGTGTCGTTTTAATGTAAATATGGCATTGGCTGGCTAGGATACATCAAGGCATAGCGAGTATCCAAAAACCACAATGCTTAATCTGGTTAAATTTACAATTGCACTGTTTTGAAGTCTGAACAGGAACAGAGTGATTTACTGCTGCCTGTCCCCTACAGTGGCTGCGCACAACTGGTCAGCTGGCTGAAAGAAAACCAATTGGCTAGATTGGAAATATTTTTGTAAAATAGGTTTCCTAGCTCTGAGCTGCTTACTGGTAGGCAGGAAGGCTCATACTCTACTACACGTTACTAACAAACAATCTAATATCTACTTCTTTTATTTATGTAACTCATTTAATTCTTTGTGATATGCACTTAAAACTAAGTTTTGTTATTATGTATACGTTTAATTGAATTTGTGAAGGATACATGTTGCATTTACTAGATGAAAACACCCTTTCTGCAAAATATGGTATAGTTACAGCAATGATATTAGTGTAAAAAGTCCTTGCCAAATACAATCAAATCTGTTCCATCTTTGTTTCAAATAATAAGAATTAGATCACATGTAATATCTTTGGGTCGCTACCTTGAGAATCTTATACCAGCCCATGCCTAAGTGAATTTCTGCTTTGAGAGAGGTACTGCAATAGAACCTTTAGACTGGAATTTGAAAGGAATAAAATAGACTTAATTTGATGTCAAATCTCTGTATTTTGCTATTCTAAAGTACCTTCTGGAAACCCCCTTCTTCTCCTCCAAGTTTCATCTGGGAAGATGGCTAGAGGAATGAAGCAATGCTGGAGTTTACTAAGACATAGCTGAGGTGGATTTGGATCTACACAGGTTTTTCAGTGGCAAGCAAACATGAGCACCCTGTCCTCTTTTTAACTTGCAGTTTGGCAGCATTTTACAACAAGGTAAATCAATAAATTCAAGTCCACCGGTAAAATGGCATGCTGCAGGTTTCAAAGAGGTACACATTTTACTTTTTTACCTCTCTCTTGTTTTCTTTCTTGTGTTTTCTCTCACAAAGTGACATGACCTAATACTAGCAAAAAACAATTAGATAAGTAGATTATTTCCTCTTGAAGTGCATTTGTGAGTGATTCATAATAAATACTTTATAAAACATTAAAATGATTTGTGAGGCATGGATACTGCACTTACGTCTTCCGCCAGGCCCTGTAATGAAGGAGCACATGTGTGTGAGAGCATTCACAGCAACAACACTCCCAATAATTCAGTCTGTAATCGAATTGAGAAGGGGAACTTCAGTCAGAAACAACTTCCAAAAGCACTTCTTTGCTGCAGCATTTGTTCTCTCTGTATCCCTGTCCCTTTGCTTTGAACCCCAGCTCCCCCCCTCCCCCTAACAGTGCAATGACACGCCGCCATGAAATAAATGACCTTTTTCGCCTGGTGTTAAGATTTGCTGCAGGTTTCATGTTCTAGCGGTGGGCCTGTTTGTTTTTTTGTGTTCTGAGGCCTTAATTTCCCATTAAGCAAAGTCGTGCTGCACGGCTGAAACAGTGGCACAGAGTCTGTGGCTCAGACAGCACATCACTGGATATTGCTGTTGTCTTCTGTGCCATTTGCCTCCGACATATTCATCTTGCCCATGGAGTGGCCCACATGGTTAACCCCATCCTTGCGTGGTGGCATGCGCTCATTGATGCGGTCTAAGCCCTTAGCCTCCTCGAAGCTGGTGATCTTGTGCTGGGGGGAGAACCCTCGAATAGCTGTAGAGGAGGAAACAAAGAATCAGGGTCATGTCATAAATATCTCAGGACACTCCAGGCACTATGGCAGGTTTCATAGCAACTCAAATAAGAAATGTACTCATCATGGCCATGAAAGTGCTTTTCATTATGTAATTGAAAAAAAATCTTCAACTAGGAGCACAAGTTGGAATTTTATGTGTATAATCGTCGATGCACAAATGTTCTGATGTATTAATGAACCATATCTAAAGAGGTTATCCGGCAAAAATAAGGCAGTTGATTTAAGGGGAAGCTGAAGATGTTTGAGGAAGTATTGTTGTCAAGACCAGACCTACTGAGACCAATGCAAACCCAACCTTTAGAGATCGAGATAAAGACAAGACCAAGACATTTAAGGGCCAAGACAAAGAACATATAAGGTCTTGGTCTTTTCTGCGTCTCTGCCTCAAAATATCTTGGTCTTGTCTTGGTCTAGGCCTCTAAAGTTCTTTGCCTCACCTCCGTACTGCTTGGTCTTGTTTGTTGTGGTCTTGACTCCAACACTAGTTTGAGGTATTCCTTTGGATGTTGTCAGGCTGTTGAGTCTGACACAAGTCAGAAATTGCATGGAGGTCATGGACAGTGCCCTTGGACTAGCAGACTGGTTTGGTGGTTCCCCTGCTAAAGGAGATAGACGGATGGGATTTTTCCAACTTGTGTGGGATCACACTTCTCAGCCTCCAGGGAAAGCTTATGCCAGGGTGCTGGAGAGGAGAGTCTGGCTGATTTTTGGACAAGGTCCTCATCAGGAGCAATGTGGTTTATGTTCTTACCGTGGAAAACTGGGCCAGCTCTACACCCTCTGCAAGTTACTCGAGGGTTCATTAGTTTACCAAACCAGTCACATGTGTTTTCTGGACCTGGAGAAGACTTTCGATTGTGTCTCTTGTTGTGCACTGTGAGGGATGCTCTAGGTGTACGGAGTTGAGCGCTGTTTACTAGGTGTACTAGGTCTCTGTACAAGCAGAGAAGGAGTTAAGCCTGCATTGCCATGTTCATAACCTTTATGGACATGATTTCTAGGTGTAGCCAAGGGCCGGAGGGGGTCTGATCTGGGGACCAGATAATTTTGTCCCTGCTTTATTCAGATAGCATGGTTCTCCAGACTCCCATATGCCAAGACCTAAAGTATACAATGAGTGATTCACAGCTGAATCTGAAGCGGCCTTGATGAGAATCAGTTCATCCAAGTTCAAGACCATGGTTCTCGAAAAAGGTTTCTTCAGGTTTGAGGAGAGTTCCAGCCTCAAGTAAAGGAATTCATGTATTGTGGGGTCCTATCCACAAGTGAGTGAAGAATGGAGTATAGATCAATAGATGGATCTGTGTTGTTGCTGCTATATTGTCTATGCCACACCGGTGTGTTGTGGTGAACAGAGAGAGCTGACCGAAAAAGCAAAGCTATTGATTTACCAAGAGCTTTTGGTATGGTCTATGTTCCTACCCTCCCCTATGGTCATGAAAGCTAGATCATGACCAAAAGAATCACAGATAAAAGCACCTGAAATTAGCTTTCTCCGCAGGGTGGCTGGGCACTCTCTTAGAGATAGGGTTAGATTCCTGATCATCATGGAGAGGCTTGGAGTATAGCTGCTTCTCCTCCAGTCAGCTTAGTGGACTCAGATCTCTTTTTGGATGCCCCCTTGAGGCCTTCTGTTGAAGGTGTTCCAGGAAAGGGCCATGGGGCCTTCTCCTTGTGGGTACCATGGAAAGACCTAGGACATGCTAGAGGAACTATTTCTGTTGGCTGTCCTGAGAGTGCCTCAGACTTCCCCCAGCAGGGCTCAAGAAGATTTCTTGGGAGCGTGAAGTCTGGGAGTTTCTGCTGAGACTGCTGCCCCCCACAACCGTGTCCAAGCTAAAGCAGAATACTGCAACAACTATTTTTCATTTTTAAGCCTGGCACAGACCCAATGGCTTTAGCTCTCTGCCGTGGTAGAAGAATTCAAGACCACTCTGCAGTATCTCTGTAACCAACTAGGAGACTGCACCCCTTATGTTGAAAATCTTTAGCCAGAACAGTAGTATTACTCATCATAGTGAAGTATGCTTAACACCAACGTGATCTAAGACAGTGCCTTAAGGAAGACTGTTCTCAAAAACTACCATTTACAATGTTGATGTTGATTTGCAGCTACCCACATATACAAATATTGTTTGGAAAAAAGTCTTTAACAAAATAAAATATGGGGATTGAGCCATACTGCCAAAATTACAAATACTGTTTGAAGAAAAGAAGAGACTTCCAAACGCACAAACACTGTAGCACCAGTCAAGCATGGCAGTAGAAGGATCATACTATGTGTTTGTTTTGCCACTTCTAATAATGTTGTATCAGTGAGTACTTCCCTGACATTGTTTTATTTCACCACATCTCAACAACTAATCAGTTACACTGGGACACAATAAAGAGCGTAATCTCTAAAACAAACAATAACTTGTTTCAGAATAAATAAAGAAGAACAGTAAGCCTCTTAAGTGTTTTTTACCTGAAAATGTATAGAGCACACATAAAATCTAGGTCCATGCTAGGAAATCATTCACATTAAAAATTAGTTCCCCCACTCTACATAAGAGGAGTGGCCAAATATCGATAAAAAAATATGGTGCAATGTTGCTGATCACTATGAAAATGTATGGTTTGCAAATATTTCAGCTTATTTTTGTGACACTAGTGTTTTAAGCTAAAGGTTGTATGACAGGAAAGAACTGAGACTATGGTGAAGACATGTCTCTGGGTTGAGACTTGAATCCATTACTGCTTTGTCCAGGTCTCAGAATGTTCTTTATAAATTACACTCTACCCCTTGCCACCACTGCCCTACTTGTATGGTTTTGACCCTGAATATATTAGAGAAATTCCTAAATGAATATAAACTTTTGAAAATTCTTCTCATTTTTAAAACCGTTTAACCTCGCATCTTGTAGTATCTGCCCTCTTAGAAAAGAAAATGTATACAAATGACAAGGCCAGTCATTACAGTTTCATAACTGCCATGACAATCATGACCAAGATTAATAAAATAAAACTACCTGTTGCTGCTATATGTGAAAATAATCAATAGGCATAAGATTTTCTACTGTGTATTCAAGCATATGATTTAAAAGTGTTTCCTCCACCACATTTGGTAATCCTGACTTTACACTTTAAGGGCTCTGTCATCCTACTTACAAAACCAAAAAACAATTATTTATTTTCTTTCCTTAATTATCACATGTAAGAGTGACAATCGAGAATAATGACTACCATTCCCTATACCAATTTCCCTTACAGTATATCATCATCATTACACATTGTGAGGGGCTGCCCAGCTTGATTGCTGCATGCGCAGTCAATTGCCGTCTTCCCCTTTTTTAACTGTTTCACATAAGATTGCATCATGAGCAATGTTAAATTTGGACAACACTCAAGTTACAAAATTATGTTCAAAATTGTCTATGCTTATTAAAATGAAATGGCTTAATTTGACACAGCTTTGAAAATGCAAATATAATTCAACATACATTTGCTAATAATATTGTGGTTTCTAATAATCGACAATTTAATTAAACTGCAGAATGCTAGTAAAGGGCATACTGGTATCATGGCTTACATTCTACTCACATGTGGTTCAGTTAGGACAGCAACTCAAACCAAAAATACAATAGTTGATCTTAGTTTTCATTTTCAGCAAAAAGAGAACATTAATTAAATAAAATTAAACCATTTAGGTCTTTATAATTATATTTTTATAAAAAAAGAATTAAAACAATATTACCTGTTTTACTAACTTTTATTGTATAAAACAAGACAAAGCACAGAGCTTTAGAAATATGCAGTCTGGCTATTTTTTCTGGCTCTTGCATCACCTTTTAAGAACAGGTGGATGTCATTAATAATCCAATCACTAAACAACAACATTTTACTTCTGCATTCACTAGTAGCAGTTTTCTGGTTTTGCAGGGTTTTAATTTATCATGAAAATGAATTTTAATTTAGCAATTTTCCCTATTTCCAAGTTCAGTCCTGCTTCACATCTACCCTCTATAAAGCAAAGCCTCTGGTGGCGAAAGTTCATGGTAGTTGAAGCTTCGTTCAGCAAATTGTAATTTATTTTACCATCAATTCTTGACAGACCTGACTAAACATTTTATAGAACAAGCATTCCTCCCTGAAATGTAGCCACAGTGTGTAGCAAACATGTTTTCATGCATCTTCCGATTCTGTCTCATTAGCAGCATAAACACATTTTATTTGCAAACTTCATAAAGATGAAGTCTGCCATACTTGAAAATAAAACAAAAAAATCACTTTAAAAATGACTTTATTTATCTTTATTTTTTCCAAGTAACAGATGCAAAATGTGCCATGCATTAATATCCACCATCGGGCTGAAACGTGCCAGCTTTGCAGTGCAATGGACAAAATATTACACTGTATTCTTTGCAAAATAGCTAAAGTTCAGTTAGTCTAGACGAGGAGCATCTGTTAACATCCATTTTCAACACTTATTCATCTTTAAAAAAATACACATTTGGATCACATCGTATTCATATCCTGGGCAGATTAAGGTTTAAAGTCCAAAAGGATTTGTACTTCTATTCATTACTGAAAAGGCTAAAAGACATTTTTTTATAATATGTTAAAATAAAATACTTTGTTCCTTTACATTATTTTATTACGGTATCTTTTTGGACATTTCTGTATCATGTCCTTCAAGAAAAAAACATTTTATAGAGATATTATTTAAGTTTTCCCTGAAAAAAAATCTTTAAAATAGCCTTTTTTATTTTACCGTTAACAAATAAAACACTGTTTGATGAGCAGACTGAAAGAGGCAGCAGTATTGATACAGATCTGACAACCCTGGCATTAAAGGACTGGTGAGTGGCTAGATATACCTTTAAGAATATACTAGATGATTTCTTGTAATAGCTGTGGAAGATTTATTTGAAAATCATGTTCATTTAAAGTATTATATACTAATTTATATTTTATAAACTAATAACTGGTTACACTATCTGTACCAGAGGCATAGCAAGCCGTGTTTCCCTGCTGGGTGTTTTCTACTGGGGCTGCTGTGTTCATATTAGCCGTCACCCTCCGACTCAGAGTCTGACTCTGTAGGCTGGGGGTCTGATCTTGATGGCCTGTAAGGATGGATGCCTCCATATTCCTTAGCATCACTACCTTCTCCTGAGCTTAAACTGGCTAATGGTTAAACCACACAAACCAATTCAATGTTTCCATCAATCCCATTATAGAAGTTTGACTCATAATAACTTGGAACCACCTGGCATGTCCTGCTGTATGGTTTTAATGCAAATGAAATCAGAAACACATCCTCAACACTTTAAACTTCTCCTTTTTCCCTCACCTGTTCAGGAGTGATTGGTCCTTATTATACTGTCTGTGTTCAAATGTTCTTAAACAGCCATATGTGATGAAAGTGAATTACCCAAAAAGGGACATCTGAAGGTACTCACATTTCGTTGATTAAATGTGATTTCAAATTTGGCAAATTTTACTGAATTTTCATCAAACTACAATAAAATATGCCTTGAAATTTGTGAGTATGATTGTGATTTATCACCAAAAACATGATGGCATATAAATACCTTTTTAAAGCTAGGAATCAAAAATAACTTTCACCTTAACACCTTTATTGCTTTGAAAAGTAGGTTAAATCATCTTTAATCATTTGGCTTTATTTACATAACACCTAACAGCATTATTTTAAGAAAAATACATTTTCCATACGTCTTTGATTCTCATTAGTTTGATTAACCATTTTTTAGCTACTTCGCTTCTTAATAAGCAAAAGCAATTCATCCAAAGAAAAAAGTTAATAGTGAGCTCAATATTGTGTTAGCAGTTCTCCAAAAACAGGATTTTTAAAGCAGGACACCCTGATAACAGTTAAAGCAAAGGGAGCACTAGTTTTACCTTCTCTGTCCTCATCATGCGTCTCGATGGCTTCAATGGCTTCAATGGTTGCTGAAGGGGGGAGGAGGGGAGCAGGTTACTCCTGATAAAGCCATGCAAATGTACGATGCAGCCCCAGGGAGAAGGCGTCTCATGTTTTTGGCCAGATGAGCTGTACATGTTCATTATCACTGAAGCCAAACTCAGAGGAATGCCATGCATTTAAACTGTGTTAATGTCAATCTGGGGTTAGAAAGTTCTTATGAAAAGTCACACAGATAGATCCACAAAGAGAGACACAGACATGAAGTGACAGAAAGGTGGGGGCTGA
This sequence comes from Cyprinodon diabolis, assembly GCA_030533445.1. Taxonomy (NCBI): domain Eukaryota; kingdom Metazoa; phylum Chordata; class Actinopteri; order Cyprinodontiformes; family Cyprinodontidae; genus Cyprinodon; species Cyprinodon diabolis. The sequence goes on along the minus strand of CM060072.1, from coordinate 23,472,953 downwards.
GATGACAGACAAAAACCCAAGAGCACCTTACTTTTAACACTTTGTACCGTTTAAGGAGAGGATACTGTGTTTTTCATGCTTTTTTTATTGGGTCTTTGGATTAGACAATTTTTTGGATATAAAAAAACCTTAACTGTTCCCAACGAAGATCCTGATCCGAGTGAATTCATCTGGTCCTTATGATTATTAAAAACATTTATAACATAAAAGCTTTTTGCATTGCAAACAAAAAAAAATTCTTCATTTAAAAAGCGAGTTCTCCCGTTGGTTTACTTCCCTGCAAAATTCCAAGGAATAGCAATAATTACACAGTTATTATCAAGGATTTACCCTGAAAATCAGCTAGTGACCAGAAATCGATGAATTTCTGCCTGACTGGCCTGAATCAGAGATAAGCCAGTCAAAAACCAAGATAAAGATCTTTCTGTGATATTGAAATTAACCGTACATAAACACTACCACTAACCGCAGCACTTTTTGGAGTAGAAGAGTGAAATGTATCAAAATGAAGTTAGAGAGGAACCATTAAAAAATATATTTTCTAAAGAGGCATGCTTGCTGTTCATTCTGGTTGCAACAACAGAAAGTGGGACTTTGGGTGAGACTGGTCATTTTGTACTTTCACAGTTTAAGTCTTGTCATGCCTGGATTTTTTTAGGTATAAAAATATCAATTTAACACAGAGGATCAAATTCTGTCCATCTTCAGGATGTTTTGTCCAAATGTTGAAGGAGTGACTATCTCTGAACCAAAAATTAGTAGATAGCAGGAAGGCTAAATGCCCTTTGAAGCTCTCTGTCGGTCATGCAACATAAAATAGTTGGATATATTGTAAATATCTTTGGAATTTCAGGCTTAGAAATTAGAAAACAAATCTGTGCTAATCTCTAATATGGGATACTAAACAGCTCAAATGTTGACAAAAAGTTTTTTTTTAATTATATAACTGGCATTGGAAGAAAACAGAAGGGGTACATGGAGAATTACTTTCAGCACCGTCTCAGGGATAAATATAATTAGTGTTGAAAGTTTTCCGATACCATCCCCTTAAAAACAATAAAGAAGAACGAATCCAGAGTAGTGATCCTTTTGCTGACAGAGCAAATGCTTGATTCTATTTATCTCAGTTTTTCTTAGTGCTTAAACCCTGTTGATGATTGGAAGCATGAACTCATCATCACTACATCCATGCCTTGACCCTCTTTAACCTTGTGCAGTTTTGGATTAAATGTAATATGTAAAAGAATACAGACTGTTTATATTTTATTACAAACATATAATTTTTATTTCCACCACAAAATAAAACAAAATCCTTTAAAGCATGTTCATTTTAAATCTAATATCAAACAGAATCAGCCCTTAAGGCAACAAGCAGATAGAAGTTTCATCAAAATAATGGGAATTTGATTCTGCCTTCAAAACTACAATTAGTTTATTTCAATGTAAATAATATAAATTGAATTTGTTTCCACATTTTTTGGGGGCAATTGCGGGATTTGTTTCTCTTTCCTGAATATTTTCGATATTCTGGTATTTCTGATCCTGACTAATAGGGTCCTAATTACTCTACACTGATATGATTTTCTTCATTCATTTTATAAAGTTATTCATAAAAGATAAGTGTTTGATGTCTTTGTTGCACCGGAATGTTTTAACTCATCAATATCAATGAAGTACACCAAGATAACCTGAATAACAGTGATTTTGTTTAATAAGGGAAAAACACTGTACATATCTGCTTAAAAAGTAGTCATCCCCCTAAACCTCAAACTACTGCCAACCAAAGCTCTTTTCTTTAGCGCCGTTAAAAGACTTTCCAGGTTGGGTAATATTCATACCAAAGTCTTTCAATTAGATTTAAGGATTTATACCTTTCCCTTTCTAAAATATTCAATGGAGTATGCTACTGAAGATTTTTCTTAAACTTCTGGCAATTATCATGTTGTCCTTAGCTAATTCTCGTATTGATGAATCATGAAGCCAGACCTTAACTGAGGTTTGTGAAACCTGCAGTGCTATAGACCTTGTTTTTGATTTTTTTTTGTGAGGTTATAGAAAAGATTTCAGGGTATTGTGAAATATTTTTGATAGCCTGGCCACTGCTGAAAAGTTTTTTTACTGCTTCATGTCTTCTCTATTATGAATATTGGCTCCAATTCCCAACTTACTACTTAGTACCACCTTAAATATTGTATTTCAATAGGGGCACCTTAGACCCAAACTAATATCCAGTGTAAAATCTGATGATCAGGCTACAGCTCAGTCCATTTTACCTTGGCCAAAAATTCAAAGCTGATTCATTATATTTAGCTTTTAAAAGCTAAATAATCTAGCTAAATGCTAAGCTAATAAATCAATAATAACCTGAAAATCAGTAGAAAGATCCCAAAGCTCACTATTCCAACTATGGAGGAACAAAGAGATGGAGCGGCTTTTATAACCCACAGCAGCAGAGCTACTGACGCCAGTTATTTTGGTTCATGTCACAATAGCTTTAGATCCAACACCCACACTGATGTATGTGTGTATATAGAGCAAGTTTGCAAAAAGTAGATTTAGGGATAAAGTGTCCTTTAACAACAAATATATAGGCTATTATAGAACAGTTCAGTTGTACATTAAATTTACTATTAACTATTTCCACAGAGAGTTAAAATAGAAATGTTTTTCTTTTTTATTTCATTTCTGCTTTTCTTTATTGTGTTAATTATGCACATTAGCTTTAAGTATTACCTGGGAAAGAGAACTCGTAGCTATAAATAATCTTTCATTGTTCAGACTTTGTAGATTTATATGACCAGTTAATAAAGACTAAAGCTAATAAATATCCTATGTAGGGATAACCCCAACACATATTTTAACCATCTTTAAACAACTAATTTAAAACCTTTTCAGAAGGTTTTAATGAGATTGTAGTATTGGAAAGGCTTTCTGCAACAAGTATACAAGGTGCGAATTAAATCTTTACAGATCCCATGCAGAAAAAGTGCAAACTCTACATTGACAGCTCTAACACTTAAAATTCAAATTTTACTGCATAAGGTTCTAATGAATAAGAGGAGGAGACCCAACGAGAGACTAAAAAAGCATTCATTGGCTGCTCTCTGTTTAAGGAAGTGGGGAGAAAGACAGATAGGGAAGTAGATAAGAGTAATGGAAGAAATGAGAATGCTGATGAGGACAAGAACAAACAGAAAAAAAGAGTCAGTGCTGGAGGAAAAGGTTTAGTCTGGGCCTTGTGCTCACCGCTCTGCAGTGTCTGTCTGCCTCCAGAGAGAACTCCGCTTGGCAACATGCCAGTGGGAGTCAGGCCCTTAAGCGTCAACACATTTTCACTCTCCTCTCTGCAGGAACAACAGAAACAAGCAAGCAGGTCAGAGAGCTATGCTGAACCCGGATCAGACTGCAGAAAAAAAACCCAAAACAACTTTAACCCCCACATTCTACACATTCATTCGCAGAAAATTATGTTATATAAAGTCTGAGTTTCAATATATATACTTAATAATCACGCCTCCATTCACCAACAGACACTGAAACTAAACGTCTACCTGAGAACTGAGAACATTTTGGCCATTTTTCCAATAGCACGGATCTTGTTTCTGATCACTTCTTTGCGGGCAGCAGCCGCATTAGCTGTAAAAAATAAGAGAAAATCCATTAGATGCAGTTATTACAAACACACAATGAATTATTCAACTCTGAAATAACATTTCATTTTCTTAGTTTGTCTTAGTTAGCCAAATTGAAATTAGGTGACATTTTCCAGGATGTATTCTAGGTAAATGTGCTCCAATCAATAACCCAAGGTCAGATTCAGACTATTTTTCTCTGCTTGAACCTTATTGAAAAAAAAAAGCAGATTAAATGCTTATATTTTTCTTTTCAATAAATGAATAAAAGATAAACCCCAACATATTTACTTTCATTAAAACAAACTAGAAACAAGTAAGGTTAGAGATCTAAATGTATTTCCTAACATGTAGCTCTCAACCTTTTTGAAACCTTGTTTTTTTTTTACCTTTGAACAGCAATGTGGGAAGATTTTCATTCTGTACAGATCTAGGTCAACCCTGAACCCACAATGTACCCGTGAGAAATATAAAAGATGAATTATGAAATGGGTCTTCTTAAGACCTCTCACCATCAAATATCTCATCTTCATCATTCATGAGTTCATCATCAGAGCAGATGCTTAACACGTTCACCAACATTTCAGTGACTGTGGAGGAAAATATGGAAAGTAAACAGGTAATCACTGAGCAAAATGATGTCATGATATAGAGGTACACTGCCTAAAAAATGTGAGGAAGTTTCCACCTTTTTCTCCAACAAATGGCAGTGACCAGGTAAAGACATCCATGAAGTTGGGCAGCCAGTAGGGGTGTGGCGAACAGTTGAACTGTCGAATGTTCATGACGTTATTTTCATATTTCAGTACAGCAGCTGTAAGGGAAGCAAGAGAGAACAGGGGAGTAAAATGTTCCACTAAATCTGGATTCATTTTTACAACCAACGCAGCTGTACATGACGGCAATGAATGAATGCAGCTATTCACATAGTTATTTGGAATCTTATAATTTACTCGCAGAGGAAAAAATTGGTTTTGTACTTTAGCTAAATATTATAACAGCAAGAAAGAAGAAATAAAATCTACTTTTGTATGTTTTATAACATTTCAGAGAGCCTTTGTTCATGTAGTAACTGTGAGTTTCTAACAGCAGGAATTAAGGAAAAATCTATAACTCTGTAAATGACTATAAAACAGGCTGGTCTCCTATAATATTTTCACTATATATATAAACTATTTGCTAAATGCAATTTAAGTGGGGACGAAAGTGTAGGAGATTTAAGAATCTTAATATAACTGTATGCTGATGGTATTGTTTTTGAGAATTCAGCCCATCTTCAAAAACTGATTAAAACAAAATTGTATTTCTATTGTAGCAAAATTATGTTAAAGATAGACTTTCACAAATTTGAAGTTGCTTATAACCATTTTGTCTACTAGTAAGAAATTAAGAAATATACATACTTGGGATTGATTCTGGATTAATATTTAAAATTTTACGACATAATAAAAGCCCCCAAAAAAGCTATTAAACATAATGGAATTGAATAGATTATACATCTTTCCTGCTGTAGACTACAAATACGCAGGTTTGGTGTTAACTGTTTACAGGCCTATGGTCACAAAGTCCAGTACACAGCCTTTCCCTTTTTAGGTGGACATAGAAGCACCCCCAACTGGCTTTAAATGGAGATATAGGATGGAAACGTTAAGAGGTTTATGAACATGTCAGATAGCAGATCCTTAACTGGGACTTCTCCAACAAATACACCTGGCCTAGACATGTGGATAAGGTATTTGAAAAGGCTCATTAGACATTTAAGGGGTAAGCTGATGTAATATTTCTTACTTTGGTGTTGATAAAGTGTAAATGGGCTTATAATATGTTGTACAAACCAGAGTTAGGAATATATACTTTGATTTAAAAAAAAAATGCTTATACTTAACTTAGCTATAGATCAGTGTGTGCACAGCTCAGATCCACTACTTTACCTCTAGCATTAGAAATTGGATGATTTGATTCAGGTCCAGTGGAGGAGAGAAAATGTTTTCTGTGTGACTTAAATAAAAAGATTTTGCAATCCATTTTTTGTTTTGTTTCCTGTGTATACCACTTTAAGGGTTAACTGTTTGATAAAGTCTTTGGTGTTTGTCCAAATTTGCGTCTATGAACAACGGGTATCGAGGGTTTGGAACCTCTATAGTTTATAGAACAAAGGAAATAAACAACTACAACTACTAAAACATACAATCACAAACAAAATAGAAGTAGGACAAACTTTCTCTTTGTATTATTTGTATTTTTTTTCAATCACTTACAAAAACCTGGTTCAATTTCTGTTAAAATTTTTAAAAGTTAAAAAATCTCAATCTTTTGTTACGTAATACATGAATATAGTAGTAAATAATACATTTATTCATTATATTCTTTTAGTGGCATTCCTAAAATTCACTTAAAATCAATGTAATTGAAACACTTTTTTATGTATACCATAGACAAATCTGAATGTTAAGGAGTTTTTACTAGTGGACAGTCACTTTCTGTTTCTCTGGAGAAGAAATAAGATGTACTAAAAAGAACCCAACAAAATAGAAAAAACATTAACATGAAAATACACCCAAAAAAAAGGAGGGGAGGGCTATGTTCAGAAATCAGAAAAACTTAATATTACTTTCTGACTGATGAACCCCCCATATATAGAGTCAGAGCAGCAAAAAAAACAAACAAATCTATTACAATTAATGCGGGCGAAAAGAGGATCTGAATAAAAAAGAGGAATGCAAAGAAATTCTTAGTGCGAGATAATACGCTTACAATAATAGCTTAATTAATTTTCAAGGACATTAAATTGTGAAAGGGTTGTATAATTAGATTTCAGGTCAAGAGAATCATTGCCCTGTCAGATGAACTCAATTATAAGATGTCTGCTGAGGAACAAGAAGTCTGTCTTTTTAATTCTGTGTTCACAACTGCATCATGAAGCTATGTGGAGATTAATACGTGTCTTTGGAAATCAAATGTGAGGTTGAATCAAACATTAGATATGCTGATTAACTGCTATACACTGTGCCAAAGAGGCACTGTTAGATGACAAAGTGGAGACAACACAAGTGTAGGATCTGGTCAAGTTGAAGCATGTTGGAAAAACCTTTTATAAACCATCCCCAAAAACATTTTTTACAGTATGATGAAATTGTAAGTCATTTATATCTTAGAAGTTTAATTCACAGTTTCATCAAAAAGCACAAACAGGAAGTAGGGAAAGTAGGGAAAATAGCCTGCGGCTACAAGGCCAGGGGCCATAGTTTAACACTGTCTTCCCTGGATAAATAATCTTCAGTGAATGAATGAATGAATGCAACATGAGGCATTATTATTATTATCCAATAATTTATGTAAAATCAGGCAAAAAATTTAAACATTTTTACTAATGTGGGATATAAGTTTTTATCCAACTCTTCTGTAACTTTAATCTTGTGCATCAGTCCCTCTAGCCCTTTTTGATTTGGAGACCGAGCCTGGTATGCTGGATTAAACCCATAAGTCAACCTTATTGATGCAACCCCAGGCCGGATTAGATATGACTTTAAATAACCCAAGTTGTGCGGTTTAAAAAAGCAATTGATTAGAAAATATAATCACTTTTCAAACAAACAGAGAAATAACAGAGTAACACTTTTATTTTATATATGCCTTTACTCTTTTTCAAGATACATTTATATATAGATGCATTTTTTTAATTAACATTATTGTGTTCTCTGAATTCAGGTTTTCTCTATGATCTACAATAAAAACACTGCTTTAAAAAAGGTTTGACAAAATATCATTTGATGCACCACTTCAAAGCATGTGAGGAACTGCTTACATGTAATTTTAGAGGAAAATAGAAAGAAAACCCAAAATGAACAATCCTCCACTAGGTGGCCCTACTGAGGCCAGGGTTTGCTGACACTGTTACATCAAGAAGAATAAAGCCACATGGAGATAGTCAGCAATGCTGACAGTCCGTCCCACGCTCCCCATCTTCCATAGCCCATAGCAACCAAGACACAGATCTGAGAACACAAACACATGGGGGCTTCCTGATGCCTTCTTATGCCTGCTCACGGCTAAATGCACTTACATTAACTCCTGCACTTCAGTTTGTTGGATTGAACCATTTTTACAGGAAGTCTTCGTAATCATTAACAATTGACAGGGCCAGGTTTAAAAAAGACTCTTAACTGTCAGATTTGACTTCAATGATGCATAGGCCCAAAATTCCAACAATGAAACATCTGTGAAAGCCAGCAAAAAATAAAAACTGAACTCAAATGCAATTAAATCATAATTGGAGCAGCTATTAGAGAGACAATTGATAATTACGCTTCGCTTCTACAACATCAGCACAATATTTCACTGTTCTATATTTAGTTTTAACAAGAAAAATATATCCTTTGACCTTATTTAGTCTATTGAATTATATAATGCAGTAGCGATGACACATTTTAAAGCCTGCAATAAATACAATTCTGTTAATACCAGGTCTATTTCTGTGAGACAAAAATCTGCAGAAAACTGTTAATGTGCAGGGCGCAGTATTACACAAACTATTGTAAAAAAAAAAAAAAATTATATACAAACACCCCCCCCCCCCCCCACACACACACACACACACACACACACACACACACATATATATATATACAAGCAAGCAAGTAAATAAAAATAGGAAATTAGAAAACATTTCCTGACCTTTATTGTTGTAAACATCCAGGTAATTTGGTGCAGAGAAGATGGTTATTAGGGACGGGAATCCAGTAGTCTGACTTTTACGGTACATCCGGTAACTTAACCGTAGACAGGCAGAGGTGAAGGCAAAAAACAGTGAAAAGTTTGTTAAAAAAATGATAGAAAGAGATTGATTTGCTTTCAGTCAATAACTTTTGGTTTTGTTTCAACCTACCCAGCATCTTGTGCTTCATGTGCTCGGATAATCGATAATAGGTTATTGCTCTGTAGGAACTCACACACAGCGGGATAACTGGAAAACAGGAGATTGGAAAACTGTGTTTAGGGACATTGTATTACGGTAAATTAAACAGCATAAATAGCCACAGGCAACTAAAAAAGTTAAAACAAAAGTTAAAGCAAATGTATTTCAGAACCACAAACTCTACAAATCTTTAAGTATGAAACATCAAAATACATGTTACACAGTGTATATGTTAATACAGTGTTACAACATAGTATTTGTTTTTTGTTTTTGTTTATCCACAGTATAAGCTTATTTTAATTATGTTATCTGATAGTCTTTCAAATGTTTATTGTATTCTACTTCATTATCACCTTGCTGCTAATACCTGAAGTGGCACAATCTTCGCTTGAAAAACAATCTGAACTTGAACTGAAAGCTTTAAGGGCTTTAAGGAGGAATGTTACAATGGATTTAGTTTGATGGGATAAAAATTGGAAAAAAAATTACACATCCTGATTTGGTTTAGTTCATTTTCAAACTACATATTTGAAATACATATTTAAACATGTGTTTAAAATATAATAAAATTACAGCAGCACTTCCAGAGTGCGCAGCATCAGAGACGTGAGTTATCAGCATGTTTCTCTTATACATGATCAGAATGCAGCAGTAAAGAAGAGATGAAGAAGAGCTGCTATGGTTACACAAACACCAAACACTAATTACAAAAGGTAATTTCTATAAGTGACATCACTTCCTTCATTTGGGTAGTTTGCTTGCTAAAAAACTGTAAACTAAAAGCACAAACAATGACATGCAAGAAAAACAAAACCATTTTTAAGGCAGACCAGGGGTATAGAAGCAGACTATCTCAGGAAATAAACTCTGTTCTACACAGCCCAACTTAAAGAGCGGGTAAGAGATATGGTTCTCCATTGCCCCTTTCCAACTGGCTGAAAAATCTGTTTCAAACGGTTTCAATCGACTTTTAGCAGCAGAGGAAACACTTCAATGACACACGTCAACCTGGGCCAAACGACTTGGCAAGTGACCTGGTTTAAAATTTGAGCGGCTCGGCTCCGCTCACCATGCATTTGGAACATCAGACCTTGGTCGACCCGTTAATTTACGTGTATGTGATACCATTGAGCACAAGATACCGACGTCGCGTCTGATCTAACAAGCCGAAACAACCCTCCTCACATTCGATAAGCATGGCGCTGTACCGGTAAGAGAGATTTGGACAGACAGAAAGACCAAACAATAAAGCACACTGACTACTCCCTGGCTTCCTTACATGTCGCTGTCCATTGTTTACTCCCCTGATTTCTGTCACACTGATGACATCATCAAAACTAACCAATTGTGATGTCATCACCAGACACACAACTGCAGGGGGAAGGAGGCCACGCAGCTTGCCAGCTAGGGGTTAGACCCACCTTTTTTTTTTGCAAATTGGAAGACAACAAAATTCCAATTGTTAGCGGGTCGACCTGTGTTTGAAAAACCCGCGTTAACCTGCTATTTTCAATGGGAAGGAGGCTTAAGTCACATCATATCAAGCAAACAGCAAACTGTTGGGTTCCTAGATGAAAGTTCCTTGAAGCACTGATGAGAAAAACTTAAGACTAGTGTTGCACTAATACCGATACCAGTATCGGGCGGGGCCCAGATACAGCACTAAAATGGTGGTATTAGAGCCCTGCACTCCCGCGGGAGTCCCGCGGGACCCAACGCAAAGCAGTGCGGCGTGGGACAAATATTGAAAGCTCATTGCGGGTGTGGGCGGGAGGGAGAGCGCACAGTGCGGGCGGGAGCAGTGATAGGTGGCAGTCCCGCGAACTAAAAACGTGTTTTAAAATGTAAAATAAAGTAATAAATTATCAGTCTATGTCTACCATATATATACATCACAATTTGCTGAGTGGGGCTCCATCATATGGTGTTTAATATTATTCATTATAACTTATTATATTTTTATTTCATACGTGAACGTGATGATGAGTGGCATATAAGATTATGCACAATATATTATTCTTAATATCCTCAGTAGATTTTGGTGGGTTAGTTGGGTATTGCTGTGACAAGAACTCATAAAAGGCTTGATTTTTCAAATTGTTAGTGAGGGATTATGCCAGTTTTATAAATAGACATTATGTTTTTTTTTTTCATCATAAAAGGCTTTCCCTTATCTTTAGGGATGCTATAAATGCTGCTTTATACTCCCAGCCTTCTTATTACCGTTTGCACTGATTAAATTCAGTGTTTTCAAATTCATATACTATACCGTGAAGTTGACGATTAGGAGAACAAGACGCAGAAATACACTGTAATGTAATGTGTAGTCTGTAACTGGATTCATCAATGCAAAACAAAATGACTAATCATTAGAGCTTTGATCACTTACAATCTTTGGTCATTTCTGGCTGACACCAACCTTTGCTTCATCCGTTCATCTGCCTCATGTTATTTTGTTTAACCCAATATTACTGACGATTAGATAAATGTCAAAGATATCATTTCATTATATATCCTATGATTTCATTTAACTACATCTCATACTGTAACATCTTGTTCTATCTGTAAACAAAACTGTAAAATGATTACATGTGGACTGATAAAACATAAACCAGATACACAAACTGACAAAATTCCCAGTGCTGTCGTCTCCCCCTGTACTTTCATAAAAACTTTCAGAGATGTTTTAAATATTTAAGTGCTCAAAGATTTATGCCGAAAGACAAGCAAGAGGACTGCCGTGCCCTAAGCATTTGGCAAAACTGTGCCATCCTTCCCTTTTATTTAGGTCACATAGGTAACATCCTCTCCAGGGGAGATATATGCTTTCAATCACATGAGGAGCTCTGGAAACGTGCTCTTCAGTTTCCTCTGTGGCTGACATTTGAGTTTAACAACACAGCAAGATCCTGCACTCAAAGGAGTGTTATATAACTGTTTCTATTAAAAAACATCTATAGCACATTTTAACATCAGACATACGACTGAAACCTACCTTGTTTTAAAACATTTATAACAAGACAGAAATTACAGATAGAGCTTAAGATTGATCTCAGTCACTTTTTGTTTGCTCAAACTATGTTTGTCAGCTTAATGCAGGGGAAAACAGTATGGACTCCAACTGCCCTCTGAGGGTTCCTTCTCCTCCTTTGTGAAAACGCACAATGATATGTGTTGGCGAGCCAGTGACTGAGAACGGGAGAGGAATGTGACAAGTGAGTATGAGCGAAAGAGACAGAGCGGGATGGATGTGCTGCGTCGTGAGTGTGAAAGTGAGAGAGTTTTTTTCCCCTTCCTTCTTTCACCTAATACAATCCATCTGTGAGACTGCTGGTTATCCCTCTCATTTCCCCTATTATGTGTATATTAAATCCCCTTTAGTTAAATCTTGTAATCACTGCACATTAAATTGAATGCAAACACAGACAGAAAGTAAGGACAAAAGCTAAGTAGGCTTACTGTAAGTCAGACTCTGTTCGAATTAACTACCGTAATTTCTGGACTATAGAGCACACCCACTAATTTTTTTAGAAAAAAAGGCAAAATTACATAAATAAGCCCCAGCGGGCTTTTAGGCCCCTGATATCTACTGAATTGTCTCCCACCAAACCTGTAGGGGGGGCTCTACATATAGCCCCTGGAGTAGGGACAAAGATGAATGCTAGTACCTGTTAGTTTGTGGGCTACTTGCAGTAAGACCTTCTACTGAAAGATGGGGCTTTGTCGGCTATTAGGTTAGGAAAAATCCAGAGAAAGGCCACACCTTGTTATAAGCTGCATAGTTCAAAGCATGGAGAAAAAGTAGCGGTTTATAGTCCAGAAAAATGACAAAGTGGTATTCCTAACTTGTTCACATTTGTTTAGATTACAAATAAAAACTCAAATCGTACCTTATTGGAACTTTATTTGACAGGACAACTCAGTATAGGACACAATTTTGTGTGTTTAAGATTACTGTAGATTAAAATATGGTGACCAGATTTCTGAACTCCAATCTGGGGACATTTTCCAGCTCGTAGATAAAAACAAATGCATTTCATGAAAATTACAATAGGAAATGTGGACAGTGATGCTTTTAATCTATTTTTACATATTTATTCATATTTAAACAACAAAAATCAAGTGTAATACACTGTTACTACAAAATGACAATAAAAGTTGTCTAAGTCAACAGAATTCAACTTTTTTTGAGTAAGACTGTCAGACTGAGGCCTACTTCTTACTTACGTCCTCTTAGACAGTAAGTGATTCCCTAACAGTATTGAGTTGTTAACAATGATTACATTTCCAATAAATCTTTACAAACATGCAGGAATAACCTCTTACTTTTAACAAATTGCCTTTATTTTAAAGAAATATTGATGACAAAGCCTAGCTCTGCCCCTGTCTTACTACCTATTTTTATCATGTTTTTATCTTCACTTGCTTTTATTCCTCTTTTCTTTTGCTTCTATTTCAGTGTTTAAAATACTTTGCCTTGCCTTAACCCAAATTGCAGGACTTTTGCAGCATTTGACATATTTTCTTTCAGCATTCTATGCGAGAAACTCCATCAGTCTTCTTGAATTTCTGAGCAGTTTCTACTCTTGGTTAAAAAAAAAATAAAACATTACCACATTATGATGTTGCCAACGCCATTAGTTCAGAAGGACAAAAGGTAAACATGCTGGATTTCCTCCTGCTACTTTTGCATGAAGACTTGTGAATTGAAGGCCTAATAGAAGACTTTTAGTTGAGCTTTGGATCCATGAAGCTTGTTCAAAATTACTATGATGATCTACGCTGCTACTCTTACAAGGCTCTTTTCTAGGTACTATAAAGATGGGAGGACAGCCATGTTGTGTTGGTTTTCCATGTTCATATGACCAAACAAAACTTAATAAGATGCCCCAAACTATGAATATTGTTTTATAAAGAACTGTCCCTTTAACTGCTTCCCATCTTTCTTTCTGACATTTCAGCTCTGTTCTTTCGTCTTTGTCTAAAGCCTTTAAATAACTAATGTAAGTTATTCAGTAACTAGGTTGGAATTCAATAGTAGTTTGTATCAGGCTATACATTCCGCACATTTATGAAAACGTTTATCTTTTTCTTTTAAATCTAAAGTAATTTGCTATTCTGTGTTTGGCTGGCACATAAAACTTATAATGGTTATTGTTATAAAAAAAAAATACTTTTAGAGATATAAGAAGAAAACGTACCAGTTCTTTTGTCGAGTGTTTTCTATTATGACTCTTTGTGAATAAAATATAAGCTATAAAAATAACACTTCCAAAGCCTGTTGAGCCCCTGATTCTAAATTAGCACAAATCCAATCAGTCCAGACTGTAAGAAATATATAATATAGACTTCAGAATTTTTACAACCTAAGTAAATCTCCTTATGAGGTTTAGCTTGTTCTTTAGACCAGCGGTCCCCAACTACCGGGCCGCGGAGCGGTACCGGTCCGTCGGTCATTTGGTACCATGCCGCACAGAATAATTTATCGACGATCAGAGTCTGAGTGATGTTTTATTTTGAAAAATATCAAAAATTGCGGTGTTCTCTCCCATTACATCAGTCAGTGCATCTGTGCCTCTCGATACAGGTAAAGACTCATCCTATAACATCCTATCTTTGTGAAGCGGGATTTTCTGCAGTTACAGCGACCAAAACAAAGCTACGGAGCAGACTGGACATCAGGAGCACACTTCGTGTGTCATGGTCTCCGATTACGCCTCGATGGGACCGGCTTGTTTTATTTTTATGCTGTTTGTGTCATGATGCGATGGTTTTACTAGCCCAGATGCAGAACTCACAGACAGAGAGGCAGGGAAAAGTCCAGTATTTTATTGGAACCGGTTGACAGACTTACAGGTTGGCAGATTCAGACAGGCATGGTGGCACAGGAAACACAACGATCCAGCTCAGAGGGGAGTTCACACTCAGCTTATATAGGGAGCTTCCTAATCAGCAGATAGAAAACAGCTGTCCATGCTGAGCCCAAACTCCCCAGGCATGGATCCACGGCGCCCCCTGGTGGACAAAGCCCCGGATCCTAACAGTACCCCCCCCTCAAGGGCGGATTCCACACGCCCCAAAGAAAAAAAAAAACAACTCGCCCATGGAGGGCGAAGGGCAAACCAGCAATGCTAGGAAGAGTCTCAGGTGGCCGGGCATGGAACCGGCAGCAGAGCAGAGTCTCAGAAGCTGCAGGGGCCTGGGAGGAGGATGTCACCTCCGCTTCAGCAGGAAGCACCAGGAGAAACACTGTCTCCGCTTCAGCAAGGAGCCCAGAGAAGGACGCCGTCTCCGCTCCCGCTGCTCTGCAACAGGTCCGCCCACTACGGCTCCACATCCAGAGCAGAGGAAGCCGCCGACTGCGGCTCCGCATCCGGAACAGAGAAAGCCACCAACTGTGGCTCCACCTCAGGAACAGAGGGAACCACTGATTGTGGCTCCACCTCAGGAACAGAGGGAACCACCGATTGTGGCTCCACATCCGAAGTCTCTGGAAGACGCAGAGCAGGCTAAGGGGTCTCCAGACGGCACAGAGCGGGCTCAGGGGTCTCCAGACGGCACAGAGCGGGCTCTCCAGGAGCGCGTAGAAGGAGTCTGCTGGGCTAGTCTGTTGGCTGAATCGTTCTGTCATGATGCGATGGTTTTACTAGCCCAGATGCAGAACTCACAGACAGAGAGGCAGGGAAAAGTCCAGAATTTTATTGGAACCGGTTGACAGACTTACAGGTTGGCAGATTCAGACAGGCATGGTGGCACAGGAAACACAACGATCCAGCTCAGAGGGGAGTTCACACTCAGCTTATATAGGGAGCTTCCTAATCAGTAGATATAAAACAGCTGTCCATGCTGAGCCCAAACTCCCCAGACATGGATCCACGGCGCCCCCTGGTGGACAAAGCCCCGGATCCTAACATTTTGTATTTGACTTAATGCCAGCAGTCCTATCATTTTACTTGATGTTATTTAGACACCCGGCCAGTCCGCGCGGGGTGGGGGGTGGCGGTTGGGGGGGGGGATTTGAATACGATGAAGTAAAAAACGGTCCACCCCCCCCACCCCCCAAATTGGGGAACGCTGCTTTACACTATATTCAGCCTACAATGTTTGCATAATTTCTCATAAATCTAGAATTTAGGACTTGGTGCAGCATCCACACAGGATGGATAGAGAGAGTCGTCATGATGGAGAGGTAAGTTTGAGAGTGAAGGCAGAACAAAGCCAGAGGGAGATAGATGACTATAATAGCAGCATCCTCCACACATGTAGAGAATAATCCTCGCCAAGCTTCCATCTTACTGAATAGCAATGGGTGACCATTTCACACTGGTGGAAGACAGAGCAGGTTGTCCTTTTTCTTCTAAAGCATCTGGATTGTTTTGATTGCTGTTAACTCTGTGCTTTGATTTTTAGGTACAGTTTTGCTAAAAAAAGGGTCATTGATGTTCATGCTTGTCCTGAAAACACATCTTGGAAAGTTTCACCAATACAGTTGTTTTCATTAGCTAAAATAAAGAATAAAAGATAAAAACTATATGAACCAGAAGATTGCTTTATAGATCACAGGCTAATGCAAATTTGATTCTAAAAATAAAAGAGCATAAAAAAGCTAAAAATGTGCTATTTGAAGCAGGCAAATAATTTTTTTTTTCTTTGCTGAGTTTGTAGGTTACTGAAATATAAAACCATCCACTTTTCTATAGTAGTTACCTCAAATAGTAACCTCAAATTTACTTTGTTGTAAAAAAACGATGCAAATATGGTTTAAATTTCTCGACAAGTAAAATGGATCAAGTTTGTTTTTCTTTTATGCTACCATCCAGAAAACCCTTAAAGTGTTGATGACACGATATTGACATTTTCCTGTATTTGTGTTGATCAAAACATTAATATCAATGATCAACATAATAATTTACCGGGTTCCTACATATAATAGTTTTAATCAAAAAAACCTCTAACGTTCAGAGGACTGTAGCGAGGCTCAGCGACTGAGGGAAAAAACGGGAGTGATGTATAAAGGAGAACGACTGAGAATGGGAACAGTGGTTTTGTTATGGAAAGCTGCAGAAGTTTTCATGCTATCATATACACCTATGTCTTCGCATCTGGTAGCAGCTTTTTTGCTTCCACCCCTGTGAGTATGGCATGGACCAAGTGTGGAATGGGCATATTTAAGTTTCCTAAGTATCGACAGCTGCTTTCAATTTGTTTGAAAAAGGTCAGAAGATCAGAAAAAATTGTATTACTTCACGGTGTCTTTTCTGTGCTTGGAACATTTTAAGAAGGATGTGCTTGTCAGATCCACCTGCTTTAGTCTCTATTTAACCAGCCTTCAGACCAGCCATCAGTGCTAGATTATTTTCGAGCTGTTGGTCAGAATTATTCTAGCATTCCTGTGTCCTGATAACATGATCCTGACCTGTTACACCTCTCAACCTCTGAGTCTGCTTGTCCTCGTTCTGATCTGTTTGCCTGACTTGTCTTCTCACTCCTGCAGGAACTCTGCCTGTCTGTGTACCATACCTGGAACTGTTACCCAACTCTGTCCTAGATTCTCCCTCAGCACCTCACTGAATCTCTTACCTCCTGGCGCTGACAGCCGAGCATGTCACCGACATCGGCTTTGCCCTCTGGATTATCCCGCCCACCTTCGTTTGCTCGGTTCTGATCTCCTGCCTATCCTCTAACCACAGATAAATCAGCGTCTGCAACTCTCTGTGCGGCAACCTGCTGTGTCATGTTGGCAGCCGACCAGTTAGAACCAACCACGCCCTCTGGGCTCAGACTGAACTATAAGACCAGTTTAGTGACTCACATGTTCGTTAACATCCACTTCCAGAAAGACATGGTCCCTTATCTGTTGTATCTGTTCAGTTCAGTTTCCAATAAAAGTTTAGAGAAATCAAACTGTTTGTTCGCCTCGAATACTGGGTCCTACTGTTCTCAGCTTGACACAACAAGCTGTGTTTCACCTCTCTGTGTTTGCTACTGGGGCTGCTGCTGTCATATTCGCAGTCCCCAGTTGTTTATTTTATTTTTTTATTTTCTTAAATTTGTACTTTACTAACTTGTACTCTACTTTAAATCCAATCTTGTTACTTTTGGTATGTTGGGCTTCAACACACATTTACACTGCAAGCAAACAGCTAAAGAAAGGATATGGATGAACCATGCCAACAACAGCAGTTGTAACCATGCCATGGTACAGTTCTCTGGTCTGTTGAGAGTCCAGAATCAGTTCCCAATGGTATGATCTCCTGCATAAACTGGACTCCTCCTGGCCGGTAAGAGTGATCTAAAGGTTTGAGTTGACGTAATGTTTGGCGGCTTTTTTTCCAAATAAAAATAAGATTTTTTTTCTCTCCTCCCCAACACCAAGCAAGGGCTCAATAAGGCCATTCATGTGGATATCGCTCTTGGTGATAAAGTATAGAACTCATATTTAAAATCACCTCTGGATTTCATCTCTTAAAAAACCTGCAAGCTCACCTGTAGAAGTAAGAGCAGCCTCGCACTGTGTTGTGGCTGAAGTATTCCTGCGTTTTCTCATTTCCAAAGTCTTCCAGAGGATCTGACCAGAGCAGGTCACACATGGGCCCAAATGCAGGGGGCTCCTTGAACCGATCCAACTGAACACAAAAAAGCATTATTATTAAGGACAGAAAAACTACAACAAGGATAAAGCACTGGATTGTCAGCGTCATAGTACCTTTTTAATGTCATCTAAGGTGTGTATTTCAGGTGAGAGTCCTCCGTGGACACACAAAAACTGCTGGTTCATGAGTGCAGCCAAAGGGAGGCAGTCAAATGCATCCATACATGAGTCATACACCTGCTCTGAGTACTTGATTTTACCTGTCAGACAAAAAGAGGGGGTCAGCTGCATCTTTGTCTAGTATGTCAAGCTATATTTTGCACAAAACATTTGGCTTCAATTTTATCTGCTAACCCAAAACTTGACAGAAAGAAACAGGTGGATTAGCTTCTCTAGACACACTGCACCATATATAAATATATATATATTTACCTCTGTTAAGCCAAGGGAAAAAGAGAGTGGAAAAAAAGCACATAGAAATCTGTGAGGTACTTACATTCTTGTTTGAAGGTGAAATATTCTGTCAAATGTCTACATTCATGATTTCCGCGAAGTAAAAATAGTGTCTTTGGATAGAGGATTTTCAGCGACCAAAGGTATAAAACACACTGTCAGAACAGAGAAGCACAGATTTTTTGTCTTATATTAGGGCTCACATTAATTCATAATTACCATGGTTGTCATTGTTTGCATGTTGACAAAAAAATATTCCAACCTCAATACTGAAGTAGCCACGGTCAACATAGTCCCCGAGGAATAGGTATCGCGTTGTGGCCGGCGATCCTCCCACTTCAAACAACTTCATAAGATCAAAGAATTGCCCATGGATGTCCCCACAGACTAAAAATAAAGAAAAAATATGTCACCAAATTTATACTATAATTTATTAACTGACTCTTCTTTTTAGAGACACAGACTAAAAAAAACAGCTTTTTGGATATCTTTAAAGAAAGGAAGCCTGATTCTGCCACTCATAAAAAAACAAACATATATCTCATAATTATGACTTAGCTATGACTTAGCTTAGATAGCCAGGTGATAATTATGCGATATAGGGCTTTTTTCCCCCTCAAAAGTGGCAGAAACGGACTTATATAAGAAACAGAAGGTTATCAGCATAAAATATTTGTCAAAGTCAATTACAGAATTATCTATGTGTAAAAAAATCAGCATTAAAATTTGAGATTTATCAGTAATGTTTCATGTGTTTAAATGCATACATTTTATTTCTATAATCATTAATTTCGATAATTATTTCTTCTTGCTCTAAGAATATTGAGAACACAGACCAGGTTTTTTTTGTCACATATCAACTTTCTGTGTTAATTTAAACCAATCACTTATTAACCCCAAAAAGAACATGGAACAATGAAAGAATTATGTATTTCGCATTTTGGTTAAATCAAATAAAAAATATATAACAAAATAGCATTTTCTTATTCAGAGTGTTGATTAAGTATCACTCATTGTGTCAGAGATCAAACAGTGCTTATAGGAAGGAGAAGCAGCTGTTTCATCTCTTAATGCCCAGCAGTAGGAGAACTTGCAAAAGAAATCATTGTGACTCCACCTGCAGTCTGTCAAGAGTCTCCATGGTAACAAACCGATCCAATGGTCAATGGGTGGTAAGGCTTGGACTGGAGATATGCACTTAGAACATTATCCATTTTTTTTTGTGGTATTTGAAAACATGAAAAATAAAAGCATTAACATGATGTGTTTAAAATGTATGAGTTTCCTGCTGTATGTCTGGAGAGTATGAGATTCGATTCATATGATATCTGGAGTCAACAGAACGCCATTTCTGGCTAGCATGTCTGCCCTATAGGGCCAATTTATAAACTTCATTGCCATGACTATTTTACACCCAAATTAATTTTGAAAGTTTATAGTCTTCTTTTGTCATATTGAAATATGTTTTGACTTAGAAAAATATATTTATGAAACATCCACATTAAAGCATCCAAAACCAAAGGCATCTTCTCCATTTTCTGATGTAACAAACAAAAGATGATAGATAGATAGATAGATAGATAGATAGATAGATAGATAGATAGATAGATAGATAGATAGATAGATAGATAGATAGATAGATAGATAGATAGATAGATAGATAGATAGATAGATAGATAGATAGATAGATAGATAGATAGATAGATAGATAGATAGATAGATAGATAGATAGATAGATAGATAGATAGATAGATAGATAGATAGATAGATAGATAGATAGATAGATAGATAGATAGATAGATAGATAGATAGATAGATAGATAGATAGATAGATAGATAGATAGATAGATAGATAGATAGATAGATAGATAGATAGATAGATAGATAGATAGATAGATAGATAGATAGATAGATAGATAGATAGATAGATAGATAGATAGATAGATAGATAGATAGATAGATAGATAGATAGATAGATAGATAGATAGATAGATAGATAGATAGATAGATAGATAGATAGATAGATAGATAGATAGATAGATAGATAGATAGATAGATAGATAGATAGATAGATAGATAGATAGATAGATAGATAGATAGATAGATAGATAGATAGATAGATAGATAGATAGATAGATAGATAGATAGATAGATAGATAGATAGATAGATAGATAGATAGATAGATAGATAGATAGATAGATAGATAGATAGATAGATAGATAGATAGATAGATAGATAGATAGATAGATAGATAGATAGATAGATAGATAGATAGATAGATAGATAGATAGATAGATAGATAGATAGATAGATAGATAGATAGATAGATAGATAGATAGATAGATAGATAGATAGATAGATAGATAGATAGATAGATAGATAGATAGATAGATAGATAGATAGATAGATAGATAGATAGATAGATAGATAGATAGATAGATAGATAGATAGATAGATAGATAGATAGATAGATAGATAGATAGATAGATAGATAGATAGATAGATAGATAGATAGATAGATAGATAGATAGATAGATAGATAGATAGATAGATAGATAGATAGATAGATAGATAGATAGATAGATAGATAGATAGATAGATAGATAGATAGATAGATAGATAGATAGATAGATAGATAGATAGATAGATAGATAGATAGATAGATAGATAGATAGATAGATAGATAGATAGATAGATAGATAGATAGATAGATAGATAGATAGATAGATAGATAGATAGATAGATAGATAGATAGATAGATAGATAGATAGATAGATAGATAGATAGATAGATAGATAGATAGATAGATAGATAGATAGATAGATAGATAGATAGATAGATAGATAGATAGATAGATAGATAGATAGATAGATAGATAGATAGATAGATAGATAGATAGATAGATAGATAGATAGATAAGGTAAGATTAGGTAAATGCCAAGCCTAGTTTATGTGTCAGTGGCCCTCAGCCTTAAAACTGTTGCTGACCCCTAGCTTATGCCAGGTTACTGCCATCGATCAAAGCTACAAAAATATATATACATGATGTAGCTCTGATCTCATCGCTTAGAACACCGAAGAATTCATTGTGGTCGAAACACTTTAGTATTTTGTCATAATCTGTCAACCACAATATTTTCCCAACACATCATAGTGAGAAAAATAAGGCCAACATCACAATGCACCCATTAGTTCTCCACATAGAGCTATAGGAGATTCTTCTACAGAGCTTTACCCATTCTCTGCAAATGATTGCTGCGTCATTTTTTTCTTGTCAGCATTAGAATGACACAGGCTGCCAACGAATTACAATGACAACAGATGAGGTGTAAATAGCAATTCTGCTCCGTCTTGTGAATCTGTCGGCAACATAAAGCAATGTGTAGAAAAGGACATGTAAATCTGTATGTATCTAATCAGAAGATTCCTATTCTGATACAGTGACAACATCATGGTGATGTCTGTAAACAACAAAGATAAGGACATCCAGTTGTTGCTGAGATCATAAACACTACAACAACCTTTTTGCACACAATGTTTTTGTTTTGAGAAATACATTTATAGTTTGGACATAATGAGGATTGATTAAATCCTAAAATAATCGTAATATTAAAGTTCTTTGAGCAATTATATTGAGAACACGATGGTAATGAGATATCCCTGTGGTCTTTAAGGCCTCCTTTCTCTGCTTCTCAGAAATGAGAAGCTGGAACCTCAAAGGGGTAGAAGAAACCCAAGCCCCCAGGGAGATGTATGCTTTTTTCACAGTGAACGCTATGGCTCTAGAGTGCAAACCTACATCTCATTTCCTTACTGCCTTCAATTTTTCATTATCAACTTGCTCTGTCTTGTTCTCTCCTGCTCATCCTCCATCTCCTCTTGCTTTTCTGTCTCCCCTATCAGCTCCACAGTGGCCTTCGCCCACTCAAAGCTTAGAGCAATGTGTGTGGGAGACTGCTTGTGTGACTAAAGCAATCAA
Organism: Cyprinodon diabolis; assembly: GCA_030533445.1. Classification (NCBI taxonomy): domain Eukaryota; kingdom Metazoa; phylum Chordata; class Actinopteri; order Cyprinodontiformes; family Cyprinodontidae; genus Cyprinodon; species Cyprinodon diabolis. Next base: position 23,450,381 of record CM060072.1, on the reverse strand, counting down.
ACACACATGCGCACATAGGTGCAGCCCATACACAAACACCCATGTATGACATGCAGGCAAAAGCCGCATTTAAATTCAAATGCAGTCGAGCTTACAAAGATACGAAACAAATGTACAAATGGCTGCATAAAATACTTCTACAGATTTTCACCTCAATGCGTTCAGCATCTACTTAGAACAGTAGGGTGAGGTCGGCAGGTTTGTTCTGTATCGACTGAAAATGCTTCTCTATATTATTTAGAGTTGATAGCAAGGTAATTAATGCATACAATTTTCTTCATGTATATTTAATATTGTGCTACTTATAGATTTAGCAGGCATGTGAAAGTAAACAAAGCATTAATAGATCAAGAAAAGTGGTCTCAAATCAAATGTCTACAGCACTAAACCTTTAACGTAATTTAAGCTAATTATAAAACGATTTTAACAAAATGATAAAAATGAGTTTTATTGCAACCCATTTTATGTAATCTTTATTAAATACAGTATGCATTGGCAGGAACTGTCTTAAAACGGAGGTTTAAATTTAATAGGAATTCCTAAAAGGCTGCAGTAAAAAATGTCTTTTTCTGAAAGGGTTTAAATCTGTTTGCTTAATCTACAACTCAACTGATGTTGGTGGCTGTTACATCTTAATTTCTTTTTTAAATCTCTATGCTTTTTTTAAGGCCTTTTTGGGCTTAGTTCTCTTTTTAAATACATTGTTGACAATATATGCAAAGAGAAAAGCAAAGTGATGTTCACATTTTAAAGATATATATGCTATCATTTATCTAGCCTTTAAAAGCTGGAAGTCTTTGTGTTGGTTTTTCTCTGTATTTATTATCTTTTAATTATAATGGCCTTTTAGTGCTCTGACAGCCTCTGGCCTTCAGAGTCAATAAGTGTGCATATTTTCTAAGCTGACTCAAGTTAATTTAAAGCAACCCGCGGCTCCAGAGCCAAATGCAGCTCTTTAGCGCCCCTCTTGTGGCTCACTGGAGGTTTTTCAAAAATGTATGAAAATGGAAAGAGTTGGATTCTTTTTGTTTTTTTGTTTTAATGTGGTGTGCAGGTCAAAAAACATCCCTTATGTTTCTAATGCTGAAAAAATTGTATAATAAATACATTTAAACAATAAATGCAAACATTTTTATTAAGGAAGATTTGCGTCATAGCCTGCAACATACGTTTCAGCGCGGCACAGTGCCAGGCAGGTGGCTTTTGTAAACCAAGCAGTGGGCGTGTATCGCGCCGTGGATCCCAAAGGGGAAAAAAGGAAGATAGCCGATGAAAACAGAGGATTCAAAGAAGAATGGTCCAAATCATTTGCTTTCATTACCAATGCGGAAGAATTGCCTGCATGTTTACTTTGTAATGAAAAGTTGTCAACTAAAAAGAGTCATTTGGAAAGGCATTTCCAGGGAAGGCATGCTAAATTTGCAGCCGACCAACAAGTTGGGAGTGAGGCAAAAAGTGGGACTGCAGGACTTTTGGATAAATAACAGGAGAGCAAAGATAGATTTAGCAAGTTAATTGCAAACCCCAATACTGCTGCTAGTTTTGTTGCAAGCATGGAAAATCGTTCACAGATCTAACAGGTAGCGCTTTTATGTAGGTATGTGAATTTTCTTCCATTTTTTCAGCCAAATCCTCAAAATAAAAAACAAAAATCTGATTTGTATATCGTGTTTCTATAATTTCATCAATGCATAAAAAAACCTTATATTGTAATAGAATTTAAATTTAAAGCACTGAATATCATAAAGCAGAGTAGTCACATGATGTGACATTTGCTCCATGATAAACATTTAATCATGAGTGTTTATTTATTATATATTTAAGCCCAAGTAGTCCTTTTTTATAGTGGGCTAATATAATTAAAGCCTGTGTTGCCATATGAGGCTTATAGAACACTTTTACATTTTTTTGGCTCCAGACAGATGTTTTTTTTGGTCCAATAGGACTCTTTTCAGTTTGGGTTGCCGACCCCTCATCTAAACTAAACCCAGAACAATGTTCATTATTGAACTCAACCAATAAAAATGCAGGAATCAATTGACCTTTATCATACAAAATTGAAGTCTAAATAAGTCTTTTTTTTCTTAAAATAAGTGCATTTTTTCTTAATTTGAGGAGGTAAGTGAGAAACTTTGCCAATGGAATAAGACAATTTACATTGAAAATAAGAAATAACAATTGCATTGTCTTATTATATTATTGAATTATCTTATTTTAAGAGTTAAAATACTCATTTCATAGGCAAATCATCTTATTTACCTTCTCAAATTAAGGGTAAATACACTTAATTTAAGAAGTGTTTTACTTATTTCTAGATTGTTTTTGCACTGTACCTCTTGCACGTATTTTCTTTCATTATGTACGGGTACAAAAACAAAATAAATTCTGTCAAAAAAAGCTGTCATGCTGTTTTTTGTTTTGTTTTATCTAATATATCTATGTAAATGAAAAAAATATTTTGTGTGGGTTCAGACAGGAAGAAATAAAACCCAATTCCAGAATGATGCAGTCTATAAATTGCCTTCCTATCATATGCCCCTCTGCATATACAGTCATGGAAAAGAGAAGTGAAATGACTTTAGAACTAGGGTGATGTTTTCCACTTAGTATTAGTGAGGACACAGTCAGCGGCAAGCTGGATTAACTGCAGCTGTTTGATCAACTTTTCAATCAGATCTGTGAAGACACCATTGCAGTGATCAGTTTTACTACAGATAAACAGTTTCTTTTTAAGTTCCTCTTGAGATATTAGTCCTTCATTGCTGGAGATGTTCTTTATGTGATAGAAGGACGGCTTTGTTACTGTCTTTATGTTCAGGTCTGAGTCCAACACTTCTATGTAAACTGAGGCTGAATTCTAACATTTGATTCCTCTTCCTTTGTTAAAAAAATTATTAGTTCAGTTCTGATTCAGATGAAGGAAATATTGGCACAGCCATGCACTGAGTGATTATCATAGTAACCTCTGCATACTGTATCTCAATATCTTATTGAGAAGGGAAAATATGATGGAGGGATTTTAAATCATTTATAGATGGTATCCTTTTAAACTGCTTAGTCCCAAAATCACCTTTATCATACACTGCAAAAAATGGAAGTCTAAATAAGAGCATTTTTTCTTAATTTGAGGAGTTAAGTGAGACATTTTGCCAATGGAATAAGACAATTTACATTGAAAATAAGAAATAACAATTGCATTGTCTTATTTCAAGTACATATTATTGAATTATCTTATTTTAGGAGTTAAAATACTCACTGGCAAATCATCTTATTTACCTTCTCAAATTAAGGGCCAATACGTTACTTATTTCTAGAACATTTTTGCAGTGTCCAAGCACATGACTTTTATATGTTAGGTGCAACATCCCTTTCAATGATTAACTTAATCCACTTTATAATTCCATATGCATAAATCAGTAGTGCCTCCCATTCTTATTTTAGAAATTCTAGGAACCACTAGTAAATCTGCAGATTGAGAGTGAAGTGCTCTGTTAGGAACATAAGGAACAATCAGATCTCTGATGTAAGAGGGAGCTTGGCCATTTAAGGCTTTATATCTGAGAAGGAAGATTTTAAATTCTGTTCTGGATTTAACAAGAAGCCAAAGAAGAGAAGCTAAGTTAAGAAAAACATGATCTCTCTTTTTAGTTTTCATCAGAACTCTGGCTGCATTTTGGATCAGCTGAAGGCTTTTATCTACAATTTGTGGACTTCCTGACAGAAAAGATTCACAATTGTCCAGACTTGCATGGACTAGTTTCTCAGCATCATCCCTAGATAAGTTATTTTAAGTTGGCAATATTCTGGAGATGAAAGAAGGAAATTCTAGAAGCTTCTTTGTTATGTGATTTAAATGACAGGTACTGAAATTGTTCCAAAAATAACACCAAGATTTTTTTCTCTATTATCTGGGATCAATTTAATCCCCTCGAGATAAAGTAACTGAATAATTAGCTTATTTTTTAAAGACTATGTTAGAAAGACTACAGTATAACTTCTGTTTTGTCTGCATTCAGGAGCAGAACGTTAAGGGTCATCCAGGTTTTCATTTCTTGAAGACATGCCTGTAATCTATGTAATGGGTTAGCTTCATCTGGATTTATAGATTTAGCAGAGTATCATCAGCATAATAGTGGGAATTAATCTCATGCTTTCTAATAACCAATTAGGAGCATATATATATAGTGAAAAGAATTAGTCCTAGCACTGATCCCTGTGGTACTCCACAGGTAATCCTGGAGCATGAGGGAGATTTATTATTAACTTGAACAAACTGAAATCTGTCAGATAAATATGATTTAAACCAGTCTGGTGCTGTTCCTTTAATTTCTACAAAAAAATTAAAGTCTTTTTTTTTAATATTATGATCAACTGTGTCAAATGCAGCATTGAGTTACAGGACGAGTCGAGTCCATTATCTGAGGTCATGAGAATATCATTATGGACTTTAACCTGAGATGTTTCAGTGATTGGATGAGCTCTAAAGCTTAAATTGAAACTTTTCGAAAAGTTAATTATGGTGTTAGTGTTCACACACTTGTTTGGCAACTACTTTCCCAAGAATTTTAGCAGTCATTGGTTTAGTAACAAAAACAATACAACATTTCCTTGCTAGCTATCCTTGCTAGATCTTTTATTCTGCTTGGATCATCTAAATAAGTGGTCCTCCTAATTGTCAATCATCCTTTTTATATGTTTACTTAAGGCCATCCTACGTGCTCATCCCAGTTAGCTATCTTTTTTGCCCATGCGCATTTTCAGGCATATATCTGTGGTGAGCTCACCTTTATCACCGCGGTTCTTTGAAAATGGCCGAGGGTCGTAAGAGAAAGTGTCTACGAAGTGAATGAGAAGAAAAGAAAGGCCTCAGAAGAGGCACATATATCCCCGAATGCTTTGCGTGGAAAGCTCTCCTAACAAAGCATTATGGGATTTGCTATCAAAGCAACCCGCCGTCACCATAGGCTGTCGCTACCCGACAGCGCCGACTTATAACAAAGATGGCGCAGGCACTGTGCAGTGGAGGAGGAGTTACGTAATCACGTAATCAGCCAGTAATTTATGGATTAGGGCGGACATACTGCCACAGTAAGCTTGTATGAGCTACGAGAACAGCAACTTGTAAACAGAGCGTGCAGAAAAAAAATCCTCCACAATCACTTTAATTGCACTACTTCTTTTAAAATGTTTCGAATTAATCTGAACTGAAGTCCTAGCCCCTGTATTAAAGCTGAAGTTGCATAAGCTTCAATACTGGTTATACTGTACTTATAATATATTGATTTTATGTTCTTATCTAACCTTATATGCAATTAAAACTTCCCTATATTTTGGCTTTGTTATATTTTTATTCAATACATTTCACTCTGAACTATCTGTTACAATGTCCCTCATCCATTTCCTGACCATGGTCTCGCAAATTTAAATGCTAACCTTTAGTACAACATACTGATTAATTGATATATTGACAGCCAAAGCATCTCCAAGTATCCATAACTTTGATTCCTCAAGTAAATGAAATCCTGGTGCTCCATTGTCTTAAAATAAACGTGTCTATGAGAGATTGATACAAGTTTTTTTGCCAATACCAATTATTTTGACATTACTCTAACCAATCCCTGATATATGCTGCCAAATTTTTGGGACTGATTTTTGAAGCCAAGGTTTTTCTTCCTCCATTTACATGACAAAAATTACACGAATACAGTTACACAGTTCTCAATAAAAAAAACATATATATTAATAATCAAACAAAATGTAAACAATGGGAAGCATGCGCTCCTCGGCTGATGCCAATACAAGAACAAAAAAATGTATCTCACTCAAAAATATAGGCCATCCGCTGTATGAGTCTACCTCAATATTCTATTCAAATTTTTCCTGAAATTACCTCAACTATTTACCTTACATCCTGTTCGCCTACATCAAATAAATAAAGCAATCAACAAAAAACACTACTTAGGTATACTTAAGTTAGATCTGTGGTTTAATTATGACCAGGATCAGCACCAAGAGAGTTATCCTATTTGAAAACAACAAAACAACAGCAAAGAGCAAAATAGTACATACTTAACATGTTCATCCTAAGAAACACTAAAGAACTGACTGTGTAGAATAATTACCAACCAAACTATTACCCCCGGGCAAAATTTTACCACAAAGTGATGTATGTTTTTTAAGTTGTTTGAAAAATGTGTTTTTCTCTGGTGTCCATTAATTTCTTTTTAGTATAACATTTCCTATGAGTTGAATTGCTCTATAATTCAGCAACTACACAGGCAAATACACCCAACAAATGCGCAGGCCATTCCATATGTTAAGGCTCCTAGTATAAACACCTCAATTTGTTCATTTTGTTCCGTCATTTTAAACATTTGAATTATCAATATGGGTAGGTTTTATCTAATAAGTATTTGCTATCATTTCCTGACAAATGAAGACATACGTCTGTCTAATTTTCTTTACATGATCTCATTCCCACTTTCAAGGGTGGTAAAGTGAAGGTGTTGAGACTAACTTATTAAGTAATGGGTTACATCATCTGTGTGACACTAACTAGCACTAACCAATTACTTTTTAAAAGCCAGTTACACTTTACTCATTACGCTTTAAACAGATTTGTTAATCCTTACTCAACTTGCATAAACAAGCATAACAGTCTTCTAGTGTAAGAGCATGTGACAGCAACGTGCACATGTAAGCATACATGGTTCATAGAGACACACAACTTCAGCATTAACACAGAGCAGAGACAATGGTGCAGAGCCAACCATTTAACTCCTAGAGAAAAAGCACTTGCTGAATGATAAATGTTTCTGTGATTTTTTCAATATCTACAGGAACTTTACAAATGTCGGTTAGAAGCTTTAATTTAAAGAAGCTCTGCACATCATCTTAATACTGACTCACAGCTGCTGCCTTTAATTGAGACATGTTCTTTACATTCTCAGGGCTGAAATGATTTTACTTGCTGGTAATGAAGGCTGTCAATGTCAAAAGAACTTAATGCCATAAAATCTTTTTTTTCTTTTTATTATAAACGTCTTCACATCTATTGATTAATATTGCAAGTTAGTTGTCTAACCACACACTCCAATATATTTAAGATTAGTTTTCATAATTTAATATCTGGAGGCCTTTTAAATAATTATATAATTTAAATTAAAAACAAACACCTTACATTCCATAATTTAACCTCCAGTAGTTTTTAATAATAATAATAACAATAAAGTTTTCAAAATTCTTCAGCATTGTAAAACATAAGAAATAACTGCAAGGTTACTTTGGCTAGTAACGAGTTACTCTCAATGAGCTGTAAAAGAGAGAAGGAACTAAAGAAAAACTTTTTTTAAGTAAATTGCCCAAGACTTGCCCAAGACTGGTTAAGTCAAAGGGTCAGTTAATTTATACAACCAAAGAAAACTAAGCTAATTGATTACTGATCAAAAGCTCCTCAACACTCTAAAACGTACACAGACAGATAATCAGCATCAGTTGTGTACCTGACCTGTACATCCCTGCCACTGTATATTGTGAGCTGCATATTGGTGGAAACAAAAACATTAAAACTCCACGGGGAAGTATAAGGATCAGCAGTACTGTACATGAAATATGCCACCATTTAATTCATGCATTCATTCGAGTGCTTTAATTACGACTGGCACTCCTTTATCTGTACTTTGTCCGTTTTTTTGTTTTGAGTGCTAGGTCTTACAATCTACCATTTATAGACTCTTCAGCAAGTAAGTTAAGTGGAGCTTTGTATAGTTATTTTCACAGATTCCTATTTGACTTTCACAAAGTGCAAGTCAAATAGGTACAAATATAGGCCTAAAAACAAGTAAGTAGAATGTAACCCACGTGGGTGTTTAACATAGAAATACATTGAATAAAACTATTCATTCCTCCCCTCCCGTTTCATTAAATGCAACACTTATACTACGCGACTCTACCTGCACGCGTGCCTTCTGCTCCTTTGACGTTCAGCCAATCCAGTGACGTGTGGCTCCTGATACAGACTCTGCAGATTACCCGTTTGTTTTTGTATGTAAATGCTGATTCAACACAATGGTGTTGAACCTTAAGTTGTTCTGGCTCGGCTATTTTAAAGCCTTGCTTTCAAATGGCTGCAGTCAACAAGACAATGCTTCTGGAGCAGCATCGAAGCTTTCTTAGGACCCAAACCAGGGATCTTATCACACTAATCACAGCCCAGGAAAATGCAAAGGTCAAGAAGCTCCTCATGGCTGAGTTGCAGGTCCTCTAACAGCTTATCTAATGAGTATTCAACAACTTCACTATCCCTCTTGGCATTCAGCTGGCAAATGAGAACAGCAGTTCCAAAGGCCAGTGTGTCAATGTCCTCGGAAGCCACTGCATTGATATCTGACAGAGAGAAAGTGGAAAAGAAAGACATAGCTCTTCATCGAGAAGGATAGGGATCACAAAACAGGCTGATGTCATTAGCTCAGATGCTCCAGGTTCAGTTTCCTATATCAGTTACATCAGTGACTATACATGGAAAGTGATTGCCTTGGGTACCTTGGTGGTTCTTAACCAGTTTCAAGCTGCAACACTTTACTGACCCATTCCAACTCGACTCTTCTTCTGTACGCTGGGCTAATACACATTACAATCGAGATATTTTCCTTGGTCGCTATGCATTCTCGAATGCCACAGTAAATTCTAAAATTTCCCATAAACTGTCTTGGCTCTTTGATTTGAAGTGGGAATGCTCAGCGAACCAGCGAAATTGGTGAAGTGATCGGTAAGGACAAGGATATCACGTGTGTCACTGGAATCTGGATTGAGGCTCAAGAAATCCAAGCATAGATGTTCTAACGGTCCCGATGTTGTGATGTTTACCAACAGAGCAGTACCCTCTGGTAAAGCCTTTCTTCACACAACAGCCACAGGTCTTTATTTTTTGCTCTACGTTCATTGCCATTTTGGCGTTCAGGACTAAACTACGTAGCGCCTCAGGAAGGACAAGCTGGTATAAAGGGTCCTCATTTTCATGTTTCTTTGTTTTCGAATTTCCATCAGTCAGCTCTAGCCTTGACCACTCCCTTAGCAATAGTGGTCACTCTGGCAGATGGCTTTCATGATTTCCTCAGATAGCATTGGCATTGGCAATGTGCTGGAAGACGAACTGGTGGATGAGTTCAGAATCATTGCTGGAGCAGGGGTGTCATCTACTGCATCAAAGTTTTGATTGCCAGCTCTGGAAACAGTTTAAATGAATAAGTAGACAATATAGCCAACAAATGATTTCCAGTAGCATATAATTTGGCTGTAGTAAGTATGTAGGTCAAGAGGTTGCTGTCGGTTCCTACAGTGCAGTTGACACCATTTACATGAAATAATAGAAAAGAAAAGAAATTGAAGTTTGTGGGTGGGATAACAGGCCCGGCTGTCATAGGCTATGTTTCCTTCTTGTTCCTATATATATATATATAAGGCAGGCATCACCTAGTCCAGTTACACTGGCATCAGTATGCAGGACATTAAGGTGATATGGTTCAGCAAACAAGCTGGAGCTGTTAGTTTTTTAATTAAAGCGTCAAAGGCAAGCTGCCAGTTGTGATCCCATCTTAAAGGGATCACAACTGGCAAACAGCTGACTTCTTTGTTTCATGGGTGCTTTTGTTTTGGGGAGGTGTATACCCCCAGGATCAGAATATTGGATCAAATGATCCCCTAAGCCCACAGGGTTTTAGGAGCAATTTCCATCTGAAATTACATCTGATTAAATCAAGTGTAGCTAAAAGGTTATAATTTGTATGGAACCACTATTTTAAGTGTGTTGGGATCCTGAGGCTTGCCCACCAGAGGGCGCCGAGGATCCTCTTCTGTTTTTTATTTTCTTTTAGGGACTGGGTTACTGTTGTGATCTGGGGATGTACCACCTTTCTCCAGCAGAGTGCGCCATGGGTCTCCTGGGCTGGAGCTCTCCTGCACAACTGGAGCTCGTCTGCTCATCAGGAACCTTCCTTACACAAGCAGCTGCCAGACCTTCCTTCAACGCCGCAGTGTTGACCTTAGTTTGGTTAGCAACCTGAGCCTCTGTTACCAGAAAGAATCTTAGTTGTCTCAAGTGAGAAAACTGATTCTAATCCTCCTCTGTCATTGCTCACAGGAAACCTGTCTCAAGCCTGAAGCTCTGGGTGAGCTTAACCTGCCTTCCAGCCCTGGTGAGCCAAACCTGAAGATTCCTATCTGGATTTCCCCTGCTGCTCTCAGAGAAGAGCTGGAAACTCTGATCAAGGTCTGCCATTTAAAGTCAGAAGCTAGACGCTGCAGCTGCTTGTGTACTCTGCTGAACCAACAGTCTCTGGACCCAACGGTTCCCTCTCTCACAAGAGAAACCTGGACTCCGTCAAGGTAGACTCAGAATTATCTGGATAACCTGGACTCCGTCAAGGTAGACTCAGAATTATCTTAAAGGACTCATTAATCATCTGTCTGCCCAGCTAATCAAACTATCAATCTCTGCAGACTTCAGTGAACCCAAACCCGACCAGTTCCAGATCCTGTTCATGTTTTTGTGTCCACAATCTTTAATAAACTCTGTTAAACTTTTACCCAGCCTCCGTTGTGTTCTGCATGTGGGTTTGATTTAAAACCAATCATGACAGAACACTGCGGCCATTAACAAGACCCAGCAGATCACCTCCGGAGGAAGCTTTAAGAACAAGCCACCTGATCCAAGGACAGACACAAACCCTCCGTGAGTTAAAATCCCGTTTTGATTTAAAGAAAACACACGTTTCAAGATCCCACAGGCTTCGTGGGAATCACAAGATGGCGCCAGTTCAACTTCCGGTTCCGGAGCCCGTTTCGTCACTTCCGGAATTCCGTCCGTCACTTCCGGTTTCAGATCCGCTTCTAAGGTCAGAATCTGCTCCGTCATTTCCTGATTTCTGTCCTTCACTATTTCCTGGCGAATCTAGTGAATGTAAAAGTTTTCTTAGGCAGTGTAAATTGTTTTTCGGGCTCAATCCGTCCAGTTTTCCCGACGACGAGAAAAAAATAGTTTTCATTTTCTCACTTTTATCCGGTAAAGCCTACGAGTGGAAAGAGACCCGTTTTTCTCCAAAATCCAGTATAACCTGTACTTTTGAATAGTTTCAAGATGAATTTATTCGAACATTTTCTGATAAACCTGCTGAGTCTCATGGTCTGTCTAATTGCAAACAAGGAAATAGATCCGTAGAGGAGTTTTCAGTCGACTTCCGGGTTAGAGCAGCTGCTTCCTGCTGGACTGATCCTATGCTAAAAAATATCTACCGCAACGCATTAAATAAAGAGATTAGGGACAAACTAGCAAAAATGGGTGAACCTGAAACCCTGGAAGAACTCATCTACACAGCTCAATATTTTTATCATAAACTACGCACAAGAGTCAAACCCAGGTCTAGGAAACCAGTTCAACCCAGCTTAGTCCAGTCCAACCCAGCTCAGCTCAGTTCAGTCCAGATCTGTCCAGTCCAGTCCAGCCCAGTCCAGCTCAGTCCAGCCCAGTACAGCTCTGTACAGCCCTGTTCAGTCCACTTCCGCACAGTTCAGTCCAGTTCAGCCACCACTTACATGATCATCAGTTAGCTCCATCCATCAAGAAACTCAAGATCAACCTACAAGTCACCACCCAAGCAGCCAGAGCTCCCATTACCCATGAGTCGGAACTCTGGAATTTCTATTACGGGGATAGAGATGATCTGTTCCCCTTCTTGTCACCTTATCATGAACCAATTAGCCCTACTCCTGAGCCCGTTAGAAATTCAGCTAAACCTGCACCTGAACCCACTTACACACCAGTTAGCCTTTTGCCACAGTCAGCCTGTGAACCCGTTAGCCCAGCTTCTAATGAACCCCGACGTAAGAGACGGCGGCGCCGTAAGCCAGCTCTGAGCCGTCTAGAGACCCCTGAACCAGCTCTGAGCCGTCTAGAGACCCCTGAGCCGGATCTGAGCTGTCTAAAGAACCCTGAGCCAGCCGTGAGCCGTCTTGAGTCAGTTCTGTGCCATTTTGAAACCACTGAGTCAGCTCCATGCCATATTGAAACCCCAGAGTCAGCTCCATGCCATTTTGAAACCCCAGAGTCAGCTCCATGCCATTTTGAAACCCCTGAGTCAGCTCCGTGCCGTTTTGAAACCCCTGAGTCAACTCCGTGCCGTTTAGAGACCCCTGAACCTGCTCCAAGCAGTCTAGAGACTCCCGAGCTGATTCTTAGCCGTCTTAAGACCCCTGAATTAGCTCTGTGCCGTCTAGAGACCCCTGAGTTAGCTCTGTGTCGTCCAGAGACCCCTGAGCAGAACTTTAAAGAGATGTCAGAATTCGAAGGATGTGGTTTTACCCCTCCTAGGACCTCTCTACAGGCACCATTGACCGCAAGGAGCCCTCTACACTGCAAAAAATCTAAATCTAGATAAGTAATTTTTTCTTAAAATAAGTATATTTGTTCTTGAATTGAGGAAGTAAAAGAGACATTTTGCCAATGGAACAAGATAATTTACACTTAAAATAAGAAAACACAATTGCATTGTCTTATTTCAAGTGCATTTTATCTAATTATCTTATTTTAAGAATAAAATTACTCATTCCATTGGCAAACTATCTCATTTACCTACTCAAATTAAGGGTGAATACACTTAATTTAAGAATTTTTTACTTATTTCTAGATCGTTTTTGCAGTGTACAAGCACCACAAGCCACTTCAGAGACTGAACCTTTGCTGCCATGGGCGGTTTTCCCCATGCTGGATTGGGAGCCACAGTCGGTGGTCCCCCCTGTTCCTGATGTGGAGCCACAGTCGGGGGTCTCCTCAGTTCCTGATTGGGAGCCACAGTCGGTGGTCTCCCCTGTTCCTGATTGGGAGCCAATGTCGGTGGTCTCCCCTGTTCCTGAGGTGGAGCCGCAATCGGCGGGCTCCCCTGTTCCTGTGGTGGAGCCGCAATTGGCGGGCTCCCCTGTTCCTGTCCAGGAGCCGCAGGTCGCGGTCTCCTCTGAGCCTGTTCCTGAACCACAGTCGGTGGTCTCCTCTGTTCCTGACCCGGAGCCGCAATCGGCGGGCTCCTCTGTTCCTGACCCGAAGCCGCAATCGGCGGGCTCCTGACCCGGAGCCGCAATCGGCGGACTCCTCTGTTCCTGATCCAGAGCCGCAATCGGCGGGCTCCCCTGTTCCTGATCCGGAGCCGCAATCGGCGGACTCGTTTGTTCCAGTCCAGGAGCCGCAGTCGGCAGTCTCCTCAGAGCCTGTTCCAGTCCAGAGCTGCAGTCTGCGGTCACCTCTGAGCCTGTTCCAGAGCCACTGAAGAGGGGACGGGGTACCCCATGGGGCTACCTACTGAAATTGGGGCGTAATCCTCCTGAGAAGCTGCTTCGCCTCCGGCCCCGCGGTCGACCTCTTGATCGTCAGCTTCGCCTCCGGCCCCGCGGCAGAACCCCAGAGCGTCAGTTTCGCCTCCGGTCCCGTGGCCGGCCCCCAGAGCGTCAGCTTCACCTTTGGCCCCGCGGCAGACCCCCAGAGCGTCAGGTTTGCCTCCGACCCCGGTGCCGGCCATCTAAGACTCTGCTCCGTTGCCGGACCCTCGGCCGGCCTCCAGAACCTCTGCCATGCTTCCAGCCCGGCGGTGGTCCCTCTAAGAAGCTGCTTCGTCTCAAGCCCCGCGGTGGTCCTCCCAAGACGCTGCTTCGTCTCCAGCCCCGCGATAGGCCTCCGGAGCGTCAGCCTTGCCTTCTGCCCCGCGGTCGGCCCCCTGAGCATCTGTCTCGTCTTCGGTCCAACTGCAGGTCACCAAAACTTCAGCCACGTCTTCGAGCCTGCAGTCAACCTTCAGAGCACCGGCCTCGCGGCAGGCCTCATGAGCATCTGCCTCGCCTCCGGCCCAACGGCAGGCCTCCTGAACATCTGCCTTGCCTCCGGCCCAACGGCAGGCCCCCTGAGAATCGGCCTCGCCTCCGTCCCAACGGCAGACCTCCAGAACTTCTGCCACGCCTCCGGCCCCGCAGCCGGCCCCCGGAACATCGGCCATGCCTTCGGGTCCCACGGCCGGCCACCTGAGACTCTGCCCCGCTGGCGGCCACACGGCCAGCCACCTGAGCCTCTGCCCCGCTGCCGGTCCCACGGCCGGCCACCTGAGACTCTGTCCCGCTGCCGGTCCCACGGCCAGCCACCTGAGACTCTGCCTAAGAAATCATCTGGGATTTCTTTTGCTTTCTTCCACCGTAAGTGGATCGTTTTTTGTTCTGGACTCAGTTTTTGTTTTTTGCCCTCCTGGCCTGTTTCCCCCTCCGCCCACCCTGGGTGGGTTGTTTTTTGTTTTTTGGACTCTATTTTTGTTGTTTCTGGCCCTCCTTGCCCTAGTGCCCCCTCCTTCCGCCCAGGGTAGGTTGTTTTTTGTTTGCTTTTTTTTTATGGACTGTTCTGAGGGCGTCTGGAATCCGCCCTTGAGGGGGGGGCTCTGTTGGGATCCTGAGGCTTGCCCACCAGAGGGCGCCGAGGATCCTCTTCTGTTTTTTATTTTCTTTTAGGGACTGGGTTACTGTTGAGATCTGGGGATGTACCACCTTTCTCCAGCAGAGTGCGCCATGGGTCTCCTGGGCTGGAGCTCTCCTGCACAACTGGAGCTCGTCTGGTCATCAGGAACCTTCCCTACATAAGCAGCTGCCAGACCTTCCTTCAACGCAGCAGTGTTGACCTTAGTTTGGTTAGCAACCTGAGCCTCTGTTACCAGAAAGAATGTTAGTTGTCTCAAGTGAGAAAACTGATTCTAATCCTCCTCTGTCTTTGCTCACAGGAAACCTGTCTCAAGCCTGAAGCTCTGGGTGAGCTTAACCTGCCTTCCAGCCCTGGTGAGCCAAACCTGAAGATTCCTATCTGGATTTCCCCTGCTGCTCTCAGAGAAGAGCTGGAAACTCTGATCAAGGTCTGCCATTTAAAGTCAGAAGCTAGACGCTGCAGCTGCTTGTGTACTCTGCTGAACCAACAGTCTCTGGACCCAACGGTTCCCTCTCACAAGAGAAACCTGGACTCCGTCAAGGTAGACTCAGAATTATCTTAAAGGACTCATTAATCATCTGTCTGCCCAGCTAATCAAACTATCAATCTCTGCAGACTTCAGTGAACCCAACCCGGACCAGTTCCAGATCCTGTTCATGTTTTTGTGTCCACAATCTTTAATAAACTCTGTTAAACTTTTACCCAGCCTCCTTGTGTTCTGCATGTGGGTTTGATTTAAAACCAATCATGACAAAGTGTGATCATATCTGATTTATAAGTGGTCAAACAGAGCAAAAATCAAAATTTTCAAGCCTCACCAATATGTTTAAAAAAATAAAGACTGCAAAACATGATAACCTCTTTAGAAACTCAGGAAAAAGCCTCAGAATGTACAGAACCACACCTTGACAATGACTGCAGCAAATTTTGACTGAATCAGTTCAAGCATATTTGATCCAGAAAGGTTTTAGTTAACAGTGTCCCAGGCGGATCTTTGACTTTGGCATAGACATACCAAAAGTGTCCAAAACTTTTTAAATTAAAGATTTTCCTAGTAAAAAGGAATCTGATCTAATACAAGTGCTGAATTTCATGGTGTTGCTACTTCAGCATATAAAATAACTGTTTTTTCATGAGATTTCACTGTGTTTTAATCACATTTTAACATTATACACAGCATATCAATAAACTGAAGAAAATTAGATGTATTTTATATTTTTTTTCTGATAACACAATATCTGTGTCCAACTATACAACAAAAATAGAGAAAAAGTACACATTGTTCTGCAGTAACTAAAGTGTAAACGTAAAGTGTGGATAATGTAAAAGCTTTATAAAGTTGCCTAAATTAATTCCACATACGGTAGTTACAGTGAGGAGAGGGTGTATCTGAAACTGCAGTCATTTTAAAGTTTTTTTTGTTTTGTTTTTTTATTACAGGATCAGCATTATTTCCTAATCTATTAATGTATACACTTTTTGAAATAGCCAAATAATTAAAATAAACTACATAATATAAGACAGCAGAACATATTAAGCAGATATCTATGGCTCATTTCATTATCTCTGTCTCAAAAATATAAGTGTTGTAAAAAGAGTTGGAAACATGATTTATAGCAAAGATTTTATTACCAGATCAGATTTATTTCCTACTCTATTCATGAGCACACTTTTTGAAATAGCAGACACATGTAAAATAGCTAAAAATGTAAGATTACAGCAGATAATTTGATCATCTCTGTGTTGTAATAGAAGTAATGATTCTTTTTGGTATTCATGAAGGTGTTGATAGAATAAAACAGGTTATGTAGTCACCAGTGATCCAATGTCAAGCAAGCACTGGTAGGTCTGACCAGCAATACTGATTTAAGATCCAATAACTCCTCAAGGCAACATTTCTGGCCCCTCTGGTTTGTAGTAGCTTTGCACAATCAACATTCCTCCTCCTCTTCTTTGGTGCAGGACAGGGTGGGTCCTGCACTGTTCCTATCTTTCCCTCAACAGGAACCAACTCTTGTTTAAATACTGATGGGAGGAAGGAT
Organism: Cyprinodon diabolis; assembly: GCA_030533445.1. Classification (NCBI taxonomy): domain Eukaryota; kingdom Metazoa; phylum Chordata; class Actinopteri; order Cyprinodontiformes; family Cyprinodontidae; genus Cyprinodon; species Cyprinodon diabolis. The sequence continues at coordinate 23,433,839 of CM060072.1, read as the reverse complement.
TTTGTCTTTGCCATTTCTGTTTTCTTTCGTTGATTTGTGTGTGCTTGGTGTTAACTGTTCGGTTCTGACTTTGTAGTCTTACATGTCCATCTTCTCCACAACAGAAGCAAGCTTTAGAATTAAAGGTGGTACAGTGTCTGAGCGTTTCATCGAGTAAATGGCTGAAAGGAGATGGAGGATTGTGAGGCAGTTAGAGTGGCTAATTGCTATTGTATTTCAACCATCAGTTTTGTGAGAGTGGACAGTGCAGCACAAACTCCTTTCCTTTCTTCAACTGCTGTCATGCACAGAACCTTTTTCTTTTGATGGTCCCAGACTTTTCATCCGTTCAGCTTTACTGGCTTCCGTTCTTCTGTTCTAAACAGTAACAGCAGCTCAGCAAAACAGGGTGGGTTTGGCTTGCATTACTTGAACTAGAGCTCTGAAATTAGGTTGTTATTCCAGCATCCTGTGTTTTACTCCCCCATGCTTCACAGCCAGACTAAGAGCTTACTTGCTACTTGCAGGTAAACAGATGGTTTCTGTAGTGCATCTTTCAAGGTGTCCATGAATTTGGTGTATAGCTCGGACCTGTCCTGTACAGCTCCATAGGTAAAGCACTGGATGTAAAATTTCAGAAGGCAATTCTGGGCTGAGATGTTTAACAATGTCCAAAGCAGGTGGCAGTAAGCTTTCAATAATAAATCTGGACCTGGATCTTTAAGGATGAGAACAGTTAAATGGCATGTGTCGAAATTCACTTAATGTTGTGGGCTTGGTACAGCAAAAAAAAAAAAAAATATATATATATATATGTATATATATATATATACACATATATATACATATGCCTGGATAGTGTCCTCCGACCAAATTTCAATGAGAGCATCGGTTTTGGCATCCTCCCATGTCGCACCACGCTTGGCTACTGGAACAAGACATAGATGGACTAGAGCAGAAAACTTGGTACTGATGAAATGCAACTATACAAGCGTCCCCAGTGAGAGAGGTTACATGCAGAGACTATGGGAATTATGGCAGCTCCAACAACCATCATCCACACTGACAAAGAAACAACTACTAACTCAGTGTTCTAACATCCGCAAACGGCAGCTCCTATCACAACTAGAAATTGATGAGGTACAACTGACATGCTGCAGTAAGGAGGAGTCAGGACAACAGGTCCGTAGGGAAATATCATCATCCCAACACACAGAGATTGGGTCCCCAGCCCCAACAACAACAAGCCCACTAAACGTAAGGGCAGCTGACCTACGACGGCTGATCATGACCAAACTGGATCCCCTAGTACGACGTCCAAGACTGCCAAGGCTAAGTGACAGAGTACCCTCTGAAAGTCTTCTAGAAGATGTAAATGCAGCACTACATACTATCCCTACTAAAGAGATAACTGAGACCAACGAGCTGACCTATGCCACAGCTACAGTGATCCTAGAGATGCTTGGCTATAAGATAAACACCACAGGCCACAAAGCAGAGCCCCCATGGAGGAGAAGGCTGGAAGCCAAGATCAAGGCAACACGAAGACAGGTTAGTCAGCTCTCAGACCTGCAGAAAGGTGTAGGGAAAAGGTTACCTAAGTACAACAAGCTGTCCATTCCTGAGGCTCTAGAAACTGCCAAACAAAGACTCGCCGCCCTGGCCACCCGCCTAAAGAGATACAAGGGAGAAGCAGAAGCCAGGAGAATAAACCAGGTGTTCTCCACCAACCCATCCAAAGTGTACTCACAGTGGCAGGGTAATTCAAGATCAGATCCACCCAGGGCTGAGACTGAGCAGTACTGGAGAAACATATGGGAGAAGAAGGCATCCCACAACACCAATGCTCAGTGGCTAGAAGATCTTAGAACAGATCACAGCAATCTCCCAGAACAAGAACCAGTAACCATTACAACGGCAGATGTCCAAGAAAGAGCGGCAGGTATGAAGAGCTGGACAGCACCAGGCCCTGACATGATTAAAAAAACCTACTGGCTGAAAAAATTAACCGCACTTCATGCACGCCTCGCAGCACAACTGCTGACGGATGGGACCCACCCAGAATGGTTAACCCAAGGACAGACAATCCTGATCATGAAGGATCCCCAGAAGGGAACAACCCCATCCAACTACTGGCCAATAACTTGCCTATGTACAACATGGAAGCTCCTGTCAGGCATCATAGCGGCTAAGATGAATAGGCACATGGCTCAATACATGCACCCTTCCCAGAAGGGAATAGGCAGTAACACCAGAGGAGCCAAGCACCAGCTACTAGTGGATAGAGCAGTCACTCGAGACTGTAAGACCAGGCAGACAAATCTGTGCACTGCCTGGATTGACTATAAGAAAGCCTATGACTCAATGCCACATACATGGATACTGGAATGCTTGGAAATGTACAAGATCAACAGGACTCTAGTAGCCTTCATCAAGAACTCAATGAAGCTGTGGAAAACAAGTCTGGAAGCCAATGCAAAGCCAATAGCACAAGTCACCATCAAGTGCGGCATATACCAGGGTGATGCACTATCCCCGCTGCTGTTCTGCATAGGCCTGAAGCGGAACAATAATCAGTCACCTCCTCTACATGGATGACATCAAGCTGTATGCCAGGAGTAAGCGAGACATCGACTCACTGATCCACACTACCAGGATCTACAGCAACGACATTGGGATGTAATTCGGACTGGACAAGTGCGGTTGCATGGTCTCAAAGAGAGGGAAGATGATCAGAACCGAGGGGGTTGAACTACCAGAAGGCCACATTACAGATGTGCAGGACAGCTACAAATACCTTGGGGTGCCACAGGCTAACGGAAACCACGAGGAGATGGCAAGAAAGACTGCCACAGCTAAATACCTACAAAGAGTAAGGCAGGTCCTGAAAAGTCAGCTGAATGGGAAAAACAAGATCCAAGCCATCAACACATATGCCCTACCAGTCATCAGATACTCCGCTGGTATAATAAACTGGCCAAAGGAGGAGATAGAGGCCACTGACATCAAGACAAGAAAGCTCCTCACAATGCATGGAGGGTTCCACCCCAAAGCCAGCACCCTGAGACTGTATACCAAGCGTAGAGAGGGAGGCCGAGGGCTAGTGAGTGTCAAGACCACTGTCCAGGATGAAACAACTAAGACCCAGGAGTACATCAGAAAGATGGCCCCCAAAGACAAATGGCTTGGTGAATACCTCAGGCAGGAGAAAACCGAAAGCAAGGACAAGAAAGAGGAAGGAGAACCATCATGGAGGGACAAGCCACTGCACGGCATATACCACAGACAAATAGAAGAAGTGGCTGATATAAAAAAAATCCTACCAGTGGCTGGAAAAGGCTGGACTGAAGGACAGCACAGAGGCACTAATCATGGCAGCACAAGAACAGGCACTCAGTACAAGATCAATAGAGGCCAGGGTCTACCACACCAGGCAGGACCCCCGATGCAGACTGTGCAAAGATGCCTCTGAAACAATACAGCACATAACAGCAGGGTGTAAAATGCAGGCAGGAAGTGCATACATGGAACGCCACAACCAGGTAGCTGTCATAGTGTACAGGAACATCTGCCATGAGTATGGGCTGGAAGTCCCAAGGTCAAAATGAAAGACACCTCCTAAGGTAGTTGAGAATGACCAAGCTAAGATCCTATGGGACTTCAAGATCCAGACTGACCAACAGGTGATGGCTAACCAACCAGACATCGTGTTGATCGACAAACAGCAGAAGAAGGCAGTAGTGATAGATGTGGCAATCCCAAGCGACAGCAACATCAAGAAGAAAGAACACGAGAAGCTTGAGAAATACCAAGGGCTGAAAGAGGAGCTAGAAAAGATGTGAAAAGTGTGAGCAGCAGTGGTGCCAGTGGTAATTGGAGCACTGGTGGCTGTGACCCCCAAACTGGGAGAGTGGCTACAGCAGATTCCAGGTAAAACATCAGAGGTCTCTGTCCAGAAGAGCGCAGTCCTAGGAACAGCTAAGATACTGCGCAGAACCCTCAAACTCCCAGGCCTCTGGTAGAGGACCCGAGCTTGAGGATGACACATACCACCCCACGAGGGGTGAGAAAACAGTTTTTTTTTTTTATACACATATATATATACATATGCCTGGATAGTGTCCTCTGACCAAATTTCAATGAGAGCATCGGTTTTGGCATCCTCCCATGTCGCACCACGCTCATTTGATGGGGTCCCTGAGCATGACCCTTAACCTCAGACTGCTCCCCAGATGTCTGTAAATAGGAGCAGACGAGGTCTGCCAATGCGCTCTTTGTTATCAGAGAACCAAGCCACAACTTAACCATGCCAACCATTGAACTAGTATCAGTTTAGCAGAGTTCATTAGTGGCTTGCATGGTCCAGTTCAGTTACCGTGTTCGGACCATTCTCTCTGCCCCATTTATACGCCAGTGACTATTTCCGGGGACTATTAACAGTTTTATTTTACTTATTTATTTTTAACATACAATTATTGTTGTAGGTTACAAAAACAATAAGTAGAACCATCAACAAGAAGCTTGACTAAATAAAAGTGTTATGCTTTTTCTTGTTTCTTAATATAAGAAATATGGATATTATACACAGATGTTCATTATTGTCTCAGTGATCAACCGCTAGTACTAAAATGAAGAATACAGGTGTATCTGAAAATAAATTATCCATTTAAATTTACTTTATACCATTTTATTGCTATTGTGCTCTAAATGATTTTTCCCACCAAACAATGTGGGAGTATCCCTACTGAATAAATTTACTGAAATAAATTCTTAGATAATAAAGTATATATGTTTTTCATATTTGAGTATAAGCTCCTCAAATATAACATAAATGTAATTAAAAGCTATTTACACATTTCTACCAAAGGTAGTGATACATATCTGGGGACAAGTAAATGATTTATAAAGGTTGAAAAACAGTTTCACCTAATAATAACAAGTGTGGTTTTAACTTGTGACCATGCAACTTGTGAGAAACCTGTGCAGTGAGAGAGCTCCAATGTCTTAAATTACTGTAGGGGGAAAAAAACAGCTTTTTTCCTTATTGAGTATGTCTAAAATATCTCAGAAGAATCTCTACTATACCTGTAACTGGTGCCTCGATGTCAAGAATAGTTTTCTCCTGGCGGAGGATGGCTGCACCCTCATTGATGATTCGAAGTGCCACAGCTTCCTCCACGCGGCCCTCCTTGGTCAGGTGAGCTTTCAGGAGATCGACACGAGGTTTGCCTTCACAGTCAAACACTTCCTTCATTGTAAGGCGGTGGCTCAAGGGAAAGGGGACAGCTAAGGAAAGAGCACAGAGGCAAATATTGTCATTTAAGTAATGGGCATATGACAGAAAAATCATTAACTGCTAGAGCTTCCAAAAATCCAATTCTTTTAGTTCAAAAATATATAATCTTTGTAAGCAGATAGGCTATTTAATACATTTTATTGTAGTGCAGCTGAAAAATTATCTGATTTCTACGTAAAACAAACAGTTCACTTTCATGGTTCTCTAAGAGTGCAGTAATTAAATCTACCCAATGGACAGTCTGTGAAACTGTGAAACCCAAGCACTGATCATTACTTAAGTGATGACAGGCAAGGGATATTTCTTTTATTTTTTCTTTATTTTGAATTGTCTGATTATCTCAGTTTGACCAAAAGTGGCTAAGCCCATGCACAAACATTAATCTAGAAATACTCTGGCTCAAAACAAATAAATCCTTCTAAGTGTCAGAACCATGAATAATTTACATGGCGAGAAAATGTAAGTCCAGTTGCTAATCTACCGCTGTGCGAAATATATAGCTACAATAATACACACTTATGAGCAACATGAACATATGTTATAATTCAATAAAAGTATTAAACTCAGTGTAAAGAGGAGCTTTCTGTCAGATTTCTGTGTTGTGCAACAAACAGGACCACTCAGCAGAGCCGAAGGAAGAAGAGACAAAGAAAGAGACTCTGAGCTCAACATGATGAAGATGGTCGTTAATAATAAATGTTAAACTAGAGAAATCTCAAAGCCACTACTCCTGGGATAATGAGGCAAGCCCCTGCAAGTGTGGTTAGAGGGCCTAAAAATTTTCACAGAATCAGTGTGTATCTGTGATGGCAACGTGTGCTTTAACACTTAACCAGCAAGTACAAACTCGGCAGCATTGAACGCACTGCAGAGGAAGTGAATGAACTCACTACATATAACAACACAGCCTGAAAAGTGATCAGGACATGTCATTAAATCCCATATCAAAGAGGTTTCTAGAATTTCCTTCTTTTACCTCCAAATTATTGCAAAAATGAGAAAAATCCTATCTACTGTAGGGGTGATTCTGAGAAGACCAGTCCATGCATTACTTCAAGGCTTGACTATTGTAATTCTTTATTATCATGAAGTCAACAAACTAAGCCTTCAGCTGATCCAAAATGCTGCAGGCAGAGTACACATGAAAATTAAAAGGAGATATCATATATCTCCTATCCTAGCTTCTCTCTATCGGCTTCCTGTTAACTCCAAAATAGAATTGAATAGAATAAACTCCAGAAGAATTCCCCTCTCACATATAAAGCCTTAAATGGCCAGGTCCGCCTTATATCAGAGAGCTGATTGTACCTTAAGTTCCTAACAGAGCACTTCGCTCTCAATCTGCAGGTTTAAAAGTGGTTCCTAGAATTTCTAAAAGAAGAATGGGAGCAGATCTTTTAGCTATCAGGCTCCTCTCCCGTGGAACAAACTACAAGCTTTAGTCTATGAGGCAGACACACTGTCTACTTTTAAGGCAAGGCTTAACATGTTTTTTGATAAAGCTCATAGTTATAGTAGCTCAGGTTATCCTGTGCTATCTCTATAGTAATGCTGCTATAAACTTAGACTGATGGAGGGCATAGGGACCCCTTTTCCCCCTTCTGCTTCATTCTATTCTCCCATTCTGCAGTTTTTGTTAGTTCAATCTCTAACGTTATGCTCCCTGTTTTTCCTCATCATAATAATTTCATCTGACCAGTTCCTGTTTGGCACCATCCTGGAGAGAAATATCAGCTGTGCTGATGCCATCAACACCTTTGTTTATAGATTTTGGAGCCTGGCCTGTTTTTCAGTGTAGTCCTGTTTCTCAGACTGTAATGGTCTGTATGTGCTCTCATTCATCCTCTGACATGGTAGCTGGATCGAAGCTCATCTGCCTGGCTGTGTGTTTATGGGAAGGGGCCGCCCGTGGAGCTGGTTGACAGTTACATTTTGGATCATTTAATCTCAGTGGGCCTCTGCAGATGGCCGCTCACACTGAGCCTAGTTCCGCTGGAGTATTCTTTTTGTTAAAAGGGAGTTTTCCTCTCCACTGTTGCTACAAGCATGCTTGGTGTAAGGTATTGCTGTCAAGTCAATTAATCCAAACAGTGGGCTTTCTTGCTTAGATTAAATACTTTGATCCAATCTGACTGTATGATGTGGTTGAACTGTCTTTGTAAAGTGCCTTGAGATGACACGTGTTGTTAATTAGCGCTATATCAATAAACTGACTTAAATTGAATTGTAAAGTCTGTGCATTTTATTTCAAATATGTAAAAAGTGTTTATTATCAGGTGAAATTTAAAAAAAATTAATTGAAGTTACCCAATATTTTCAAATTAAATCAACAAATCAGAAAATAGAGTAACATGAATTTTACACTATATAGTCCTACATCTTCTAAATAAATCATTAGCTTATCAAGCTTTGAGAAGTTTCTTCCTAAAGTTAAATGGAGACAAGGTTTCCTATATAAGCAAAGGCTCTAGCAAACCTTAATGTAAAATACAGTTTATGTATCTGGAGGCTGAGCAAACAGCTTGTCCAAAATGCTAAGCTAAAAAGGAAAAAGGAAAAAATAAATACTTTTTAGTTTTCTTCCATTTCTCATGTCACGCCCCTTAGAGGGAGGAAAAGCTCTTTAAGCCCCAAAAACTGGAAAGCCTTGCTAACTACTCTTGACCCCTTCACTCTCACTCCAAACCCAGAGACACAATTCTAGTTTTCTATTAAAAACATTATCGATTTATTCATTTTATTAATTTTAAGAAAATACTACCAGTGTTAGGAGAGATATTCCTGGCTTTAACTATGGATTTTTGTTGTTAAATATGAATACACTTGTGAATATAAATGAAACTGTTGCTTTCAATGTTTCCTAATTTCATCTTGATGAAATGTACTTTTTTTTAATCTATGAGCTGGAAATGTCCCCAGATTTGATTTCACAAATCTGGTCACCTTATATTCCAACGAGCTAATCACAGAAATGCCAGGCATATAGTCTAAAATAATTGCTAGTATATGAAGAGCAAACTGATGCTGTGAAACTAATGGACACAGGACAAGTTAATGGTTTGGTGCCAACAGCAAAAGTAAAATGTCTCAAGTTAAATGCCTAGTTTCGAAAAACTACTAGGCTAATGCTCTGGTTCTCAAAACAACCTTATACATATGACAGAGTAAACATCATAAAAACTTAATCTAAACTTTCCTTTTTGTCATAGTTCCTTAACTAACAAGAACTATTTCTCTCTTTCTAACAGCAGGGCAATGGTTTTGGAACTAAAATAACCATTTCAATGAAATGCATTGACCAGAGGATGAGCTTTATATAACAACACCTATTCAAATGACCAATTAAGACGTTTGGTAATTAAATAACAGCCATTACAATGTGAACTGTACCTACTTAGATATTTCCTAGTGCTTTAGCAATGACTTTTAAAATTATAGGCCTACAAAGTGTTAAACAAAGTGAGTAGGATATTTAGTTTATAGGTGCATAAAAAAATAAAAAAAACGCTTTTAAGGAACGTAAGTGAAAACATGCAAATAAAGAATGCATAACAGAGAACATGAACTAAAAGTACCCTCATTGGTTGCCGTAAGTCACCAGCTTTAAACATGTTTTATAAGTTTTAACATGTTTTTTTTTTATTTTGGAACAAAGATCTCTTAAAAGAAGTAAAATATGAAAAAGATGAGCACAACATATTTAGCTGAAAAACTGTAATTAATACCGATATACCTCTGAGGAGAAATTAAAACTGAACCTGGTATGTGAACTAAACAATATGAATGTGCTTTTTAACAGGCACACAAGATACAGAAAAATCCATAACGTTCATACATTTCTTTTTCCTTTTGAATTAATTGTTTTGTGTAGAAATCCCATCAATCTATGGTCCAATTCTTCAAAAGGATTTAATTATTAAATCAATAAAACTGAATTAAAAATTAAATGAAATGAGTAAAACAAAAATATAATCTATGTAAAAATGTAATCTATATTTTCCTAATAATCTTCTTTAATGGTTAATAACACTGAAATCCTAAATAAATTATTCCTGCCCCTTATGCAATGTTCTTCAACCAAACCTTATGAAGAAAAGGCTTAGTACAAAACTACACTGATATAGATATGTGGTGCAGAGATGAAACGCTGACTTCTGCTCAGCGCTGAGCTCAGCTGAGCTATGAAATACTGTATGTTGCCGGGCAACAGCAGCAGCAGGGGCAACAGCAACAGCAGCTGACTGTTGGAGCGCAGCCAGTGGTGCTCCAGAAAACTGCAATTTGCACTGGAGTTTCATATGGGTACAGAGATTTATTAGACAAGGCCGTGCAGCTGACAAAACAAAATCAGCTCTCAATAAAACTCATATTGTGTTCATGATGCCTAAGAAATAATCCGATAAGTAATTCTTAGGTAACAACATTTTCAATTCTGTATTGCAACTGAAACATGTACCGTGGGTAGAAATGAAACTGATAGGTGTATTCCTATCTTACCTAACAATGTCATCACTGTGGATACTCTTGAGTGATTTAAAGATGAAAGGAGGAGGGGCTCCGAGAGGAAAGATTGTGCACAGGTAGAATTACAGCCTCATGCATGTTGACGTTTACACTGCTGCAGAAAACAAACTGCACAAGCCAGCAGAAACCAAAGCTTTCTGTGCTCTGTTAGGTCAAAGAGTGTATGTAAAAAAAAAACAACAACTGGAGATAAATCTTGTGTTCTTTAGGTTACCTCTATGCCCATAAGGATAAAAATATCCTTGTCTCATGTAGTGTGAACGCACCTGAACACACTAACTCACTATTTTCTTGAGAGCATACTTTGATCAACTGATGGCTGTTTGATTCAGTTCCTAATGTTTTTTTTTTCCCCACCGGGAACTGTAAAAGGAAATGGTTGTCTCTACAAAGCTGGATACCAAAATAGCAAGAAAAGATAAAAGTCACAAAAGGAATATCCACAAGCCAGTCAAGAAATGACTCTATTAACATACAAACCTCCAGAAAATAACTAGATCCTGGATTTAAAGAAATGATTTCTTGTTTTAATCAGTAATTAATGCAGAAAAAATGGAATTTAAAGAAAGACAGGTTTGTATACCATAAGCAAATAGTATAAACGAAACAAATACAAAACACTTTCAGAGTTCGAGACTCCTCAAAGTGCTTGGTGTTACATGATCATGTTACAAAACCAAAGCAGTTCAGCCAGAAAGCCTGGCTGGGTGCCATGACTGAGATGGACCTTCTGTTTGCATAACACAATTTTAAGCATTGCTGATAAATTATTTTCTTTTGTAATTTTGTTCTTCAAGCTGCCATACATACTTAGAAATAAGTCAGTAGATGTAGAAGACAACGATATTAGTAAATAAATCATCTAACGTGACATAAGTTTAAATGAATCACCGTTTTCATTTTCTTTCTCATTTGTTTCCAACTCGGAAGAGTTTGGTATTTTTGGTGCTACCAACTGTGTCCAACACCAAAAACTGCCACTCAAATTAACCTTCTTGTCTCCAGTTACTTCCTTAGGAATTGTGCCACATTTGAGGGTTTAGTGAGCAGGTTGGTTTTGCATATTCACACTTCTTGTTTGACCTTCTCATTTTCTTGAGTGATTTAAGTTATAAGAAATGACACATAGCCTTTTTTTTTCCAAAGAAAGGCTCTTTGAGGTCTGAAAGAGCAGCTCAGGACCAAAACACCCTAGAACCTCTTTTCCATGCTGGTCCCATGTTTGAACTTGGGATCTGATTCTTTAACCAACATTTTTTCACAAGTCAAACCAAACTGGTTGTGTTGTGCTCTTTGGGGAAAAAAAGGTATTAAAGATGTTTCCATAATGTTAAATATGTTTTAGGTAAGGTCTACAGGCAGAACCTTCTATCGGTGCCTATGGTCCCTGAGAGTTGAGATATGGGACGCTGCTGGTTTCATCTTGATATTTATCTGCAATAATGACATTGTTATATTAGCACAACATTTAATGCTAATGAGTAACATTTAATCATTAAAAGAAAAAAATAACAAAAAACAAAGAGATTTTATTTGTTTTTGTGCTAAGAATATATTTATTGGTTATATTTTTTGTTTATTATTTACTCATTTAATTAATAAATGTCCGTATTTTTTGTACTGTTTATTACAAGCAAGGTTTATCCCCTGGGATTGTGTGTGTGTGTTTCTAGTGCATACAGTCAAAACATCAGGATATGCATTTAAATTAGGTTCATTTTTCAGATCATTGGGTTGCTTTTAAACATACCTTGTTTAAAATATTTAATATTGAATGTTTTCATAACCAGATCGATAGATAGATAGATAGATAGATAGATAGATAGATAGATAGATAGATAGATAGATAGATAGATAGATAGATAGATAGATAGATAGATAGATAGATAAATAGTGTGTCATTATTTTGCATTTGGTTCATTTTTAAATTTTCTTATTCTTTATTAAAAGAACATTTTCAATAGTTTAGAATACCTTGTATTTGTAGCTATAAAGTGAAATGGCTTATCGAACTATGAAGCTGTTTTGTCTATATGCATTAGCTATCCTTAATATGTGCAGATCAGTTTTTTTTTTTTTTTTTGCAAAAGGCAGCATGGCTTTTGAGCACATAAAAAATAAATTTTATTGATATCACAATGGAGAAATTAATGGGGGGTAGTGGGCTGGCACTGTGCAGTGCAATAGGGGGTTAAGGATCTTGCTCAGGGACCCAGAGTAGCAGTGTGTTGGAGTGGGTTTCAAACTCACAACCTCAGGATTCCAAGCCCTATGCCCTAACCACGCGGCCCCACATCCCTAGTTGGAAGAATATTGTTGTTCATCACACTAATTGCACAAAGGATGAGATATTTCTTGTTATTATGAACTGGCCCTAAATTTAAGGATAATTTTTGGTGCGTTTAATTTAGAAATCCAGATAATATCTGATCATATCTATTTAAACTCATACATGTTTATCCAGGTCAGGATTTTTAAGGTCACACTGAGCCTGGTTCTGGTGGAGGTTTCTTCCTGTTAAAAGGGAGTTTTTCCTTTCCACTGTCACTACAAGCATGTTTAGTGTGAGGGAATGCATTCGAGTCAATGAGTCGATGCAATCAACTGGTTTTCCTTAGATAGATAACTGTGAATCAATCAAAATTTGAATCAAACACAGTATGATCTGGTGAACTGTAAAGTGCTTTGAGATGACAAGTGTGTTGTGAATTGGCGCTATAGAAATAAACTGAATTGAAATTAAGATATTCTTTTAAGTTCCATATGAGGGTTTAACATTTATTGCAGTTTTGCAAACATGGCCAAAATATTTCCAGTGCTGTTTTTGGCTTCAAGGTAAACTGGACCAACAGCATTCTAGAGATTATTGATGTTTCATTCATTTCTCATTCTATTTTCAGATTGTTGTCAGGAAATAGCATTTTTGGTGCATGTTTATATTTAAAGTCAACTAAAAACATTTGATGCTCTAAATAATGATTAGAACATCTGTGAATCAGTGTATATTGTGAATCAGTGTATATTGTCCCATATTACTCCAACTTTTGAGCCTTAAAACATGTTAGTTGTTTAACATAGAGAAGCAGCATTTAGTTCCTATGCTCCACTTATCTGGAACAAACTTCCAGAAAATTGTAAAAGTGCGGAAAGCCTGAGTTCCTTTAAATCAAGACTAAAAACACATTTGTTTAGGATTGCCTTTGACTATTCTAGTTAAACAGTTCAACAAAAACATGTTTTCTTTAATCCAACTGTTTTTAATATCCTTTTTTTTTGTTTCTGCATTTTTTTATTTTATTTTATTTATTTTTTTTTCCCTACTTGCTTTGATTCTGTTTTATCTTCCTGTATTTTAATCATGTAAAGCACTTTGCATTGTCTTTGTACTGAATTGTGCTATACAAATAAATTTGCCTTGCCTTGCCTTGCCTATACAGTGTGATCTTCTTGGTCATCCTGATAATACACTGTACTCTATATTATCCACAGTGCAGATGCCTGCTCAAAATAAGCTGGCCCAAGTCAGCAATGGGAACTGTGAGGACCTCATCATTCACCTCAATCAGTTTCTCACATGCTCTTTTTCCCCCCTTATCAAATTAAAACGTGACTCACTACTGGTAAGTAGTATATCCTCCTAAAACGTCAATTTCATGTCCTCTTCCTCCTCTGCTGCCCACGAAATCCTGCTACATCACCCAGCTTCAGCCACAGAGCTCAGGAATAGGGCTTTTCTCCCACAACCTACACGCTATGCTACGGTAAAACCGAGCAATAACAAATTGATCCAGTTAGATCATATAATACATGCGTCCTTATACATCCATATGTGCTCCCTTCCTTTAGGGGAGGGCTTATTCAGCAGAGAAATAACCCAGGATTGTTTATCAACATCAAAGATTTGCTTCTGCACAATAGGGTAAATAAAATCAAATATCACAGCACGACATAATGAATAAATCTAAGAGAATTCAGAGGCCAACGTTTTTCCACCAAGCCGCATCACTTGAGATGTTATGTAATTCATCCACATCCGTGCGGAAAATGTAGGCTGACTTACATTTTACCACCCGATCGGCGGGGTTTAAGACGGTGTCAGCGTTGGACATCTTCATGGGCAGTTGCCGTCTTATTTATAAAATTTCCTCTCCCCTCTGTCTCCTCTATGGAAAAACTCTCAGTTATTTCTGGTCGAAATGCGGATGATGCTGTGGCATCACGGATTCAGTAGGTTGTTCTGCGCCGGGTGCTGCTGCTCCAAGGCAGGCAGGGATGGGTGCAGGGATGCTGGATGCTGTAGAAGCTGCTCCTGCCGCGTTAAGCTATTAATGTGGGGGAGGATGGAGCGAGAGAGTGAGAGAGAAGGAGAGGGAAGCGCACCATCCCGACATGGCGGTGGAGGGAACTCCCACGCAAACGCTTCACGGGACTGCCTGATACTGCCATCAGATGAGCTGGGGTTGCCCCCCACGCACACAGGCAGAACCATTTAATTCTGTAATCCTGGTTGCACGCAGTGGGGCACACTACCTATTAAACACCCCGTCACTGTCAGCACCTATTTTTATTTATATTTTTTTATGTAAATTTTCAAAAGAAGTTGAGGTTTACATCATAGCGCACTCCAACACACCAATTAAATTACAAGCCAAAGATGTTATCTTACACTATACTAATAATGATAGGAAAATGCAACTCTTGGTTAACTTGATTATTCTAATTGCAAAATTCTACATACACAAAACCAAATTTTCCAAAGGTCCGACCTTTTTCCCCTGTGTATGAAAATGATTTTAAAAGTTACTTCAATTGTATTCAAAGAATCAACAATAAAAAACGTATACACACTGTTAACGTAATTCAGGAAATATTTGGAGAAATGTAATATATCTTGCCCCCTTTTTTGTTGTTGTTGTCGTTGTTTAAATCTCTTAATTCTAATTGTACTCCATCATTGAACACTTATTTTGGAGATACGGTTCTATATCTTGTGATGTTTTGTCAATGTTTTGTAATTTGCAACTTTTCAATAAAGTTTTGGATTGAAAAAAATAGATGTCACTGTCATCTGGTTGGCTCCCTACGTAACTGTGGACCAGGACATCGCTTTAAAAATGTTACAGTGCGAAAATTCCTCTTAATCCCACCTGATACTGATGAAACTGTCTGGCCGAACCTTATTTATACCCCAACACAGACAGTGGTACTTTTACTATGTTAAAAACTGTGTATAGTTCATTAGACATGAAAATACACTCATATAATATGTTTCAAAACGCAATAAAGATCTTAAAGGAACGATGTATTTGAGTATTTTATTTTTTACCCTACCACTTGGAATTATGGGTAATCCAGAGCGTAGATTAAAACCATAACCGTTACTACAATGTCTTAGCGACGGGGAGGGGCTGGTAGGGGGTGGGGGTGTTGTATTTCATATGGTTGCATGCCTGATCACCTTTTACAGTTCGTTTTGATTTTAATTGAATCAGTTAAAAAAAAAAAAAAAAAACATTTAAAGTACACGCAAATTGGCTTTTAGTTTCCTGCCCTGCGTGCGCACCTGCACGCCAGCCTCCATATACTAGCAGACATTTTTCTCTTTGTGGCGCCAACATCACTTGTTCTACATAGTATCAGAAACGTTTTTTACACCAGAACCTTGAAATGCGTTCTAATTGGATGTTTGTTTTTTTTTCATAGACAAACATATAGTAGTGTAGAAATATAAAAAAAAGCCTCATGCTTTATGTAACAGTTGGAGGGTTTGTACAGTACAAACTGTACATCAGGGGTCAGCAGCTTTAGGGTATAGATTGGCCCTGGTTAATTAATTCTTATATTTACTAAAGGAAATTTGTTTTAAGGTTAATAAACATAGTTTTATTTCAATTTCTGCTATATAAATAAAATTATCAAACATTTACCAGTCGGTGTCATAATGGGTGAGGGACTCTAGCCCATATGCAGAACCACTCAGAGACTGGGTAAAGTTTAAAGGTTTATTTAAGAGAATGTAAATTAATAAAACAAGTCCATGGTTTGGGAAACTGATCAGGATTTGGTTTTCCGCTGGTCTGGGGATGAGCAGAGCTGCGGAGAGGGGGGGGGGGGGGGGGGGGGACCTTGTGGATCCAGAGGTGCTGACAGTGCTGAGTCTGAGTGCTGGCTTTTCTGGTTGGGAACCCTGTGCAGGCAGGAGGAGAGCTGAGAGCTGGGCAGAGGCTGTCAGAATGCTGGCGGGCAGATTCCAGGCTTGGCTCTCTCTCTCTTCCTCTCTCTTGAGGACCAGACTGAGGTGGGTGACCTTGAGGGTCCAGAGGCTGTCGGGGGGCTTGGCGGAGGCAGAGCTTGGTTTGAGTGTTTGCTGATTACTGGTTTGGGTTTCCCTTCTAGATTCTTCAGAGAGCAGGCAGGCAGGTCCTTGGCAGGAAAGATTCTCCAGGGTTCTTCAGAGATCAGGCGGGCAGATTTCCAACAGAGAAACTCTTCAGAGTTTTCAGGTTTTTGGGCAGGTTCAACCTGGAAAGCGGAAAGGAGAAAACGGATCAGGTTCAGACTCAGGTTTCAAGGTGGTCAGAGATTCAGACAGGCAGGTTGGCTCAGGCTTGCTAACCATAACTGGCAAACACTCTGGCCCGGAGTGTAACTCTCTGCCTCCTTAAGTAGGGACCTCTTGATGAGCAGATGGAAAACAGGTGTTGCAGGTGAGCACCAGCCCTCAGGAAGGGATCCTTGGTGCCCTCTGGTGGGCAAACAATAGTCGGCTGACCTGTGGAAACAAGCAGCACAGAAGATGAGTTCAAATGCAAAGGGCTGTAATGCTAAATATTAGGAAATTACACTGATGGTTGGGTTGGCACTAAAGATGACAGTTTGTAAAACTATATAGTTTTCTTTTGGCCCAGGAAGTCAGAACGTGGTTTTCTGTATGACTGCACAACCCATCCAAATTTGTGGAATTCAATCCCCTAAAAATGCCGTTTAATGATCATTGCTGTTGGGCAGAAAACTTTGATTATTAGAATTCCTTTAAACTTTTTAAAGAATGAATGCCCTACTTTATGAAAAAAGTGACTCACAAAATCTGCAGATCTAGTTCAACGCATCATATTGGTTAATATAGCAGACAGACAAGCTAAGAAAATGTACAACAAAGGAATGGTTTTAGACATACAAGGTTTCCACTCAAAAGCAAACACTTCCTGATCTACTATGAATTATGCATTGCACACAGATCAATAAAATATTCATTGCTCCAAAAAAGCAAAGAACAAAAATATTCTTCTATCT
Organism: Cyprinodon diabolis; assembly: GCA_030533445.1. Taxonomy (NCBI): domain Eukaryota; kingdom Metazoa; phylum Chordata; class Actinopteri; order Cyprinodontiformes; family Cyprinodontidae; genus Cyprinodon; species Cyprinodon diabolis. The sequence continues at coordinate 23,416,747 of CM060072.1, read as the reverse complement.
ACTTTGGTAATTTTGGCTTTATTTGGCCCCTCGGTTACCGCTGCTCAGGGGGTCAAAGTAGATTTAAATTCAGAGGGTTTTGATTAAAAAAAATACAGAGAGAACTTACATAATTACCTGGTAATGCCATGGCAATCCAGACCTAAATTGAATGAATATGCTAACTAAAATGTTGATATATTTAAAGGAAAAGGATAAAATGTTTTAATGACAATACAAGGAAACATTTACATCATATAGAAACAAGAAAAAAAGAAAGAAATATTCAAAGATCTATGTACCCTTTCACCTGGTTCTTTATCCAAAAATAAACATTATGCATTGAAATACTTTCCTTCAATATAATTTAGGGAATCCTTTTGCTAGAAATTAAAGAATGTTTAGTACCACCTCCTGTAAGCTGGAAGAAATAAGGTCTTGATAGTTTAGACAAAGGGATTTTTTGCACTTGGCTGAGGATGATCAGCCACATAGATTATTAAGTAGCGAGAGCAGGAAGAGCCATACTGCAGAGAGCGAACCATCAGTGTGGAGCATAAAGCGCAGACTCTGAGCTACGCTCATGCAAAGATGCATTTCTGGACAAGCACAACTGGAAGATCAGAGCAGTTTGTCAGAGTTTAGCACACAGTATCAGACCGTTAAAAGTTATTTTCTCCCCTGCTTCTGCTGCAATGGTTCATCTGTGGTCATGTAGAATGTGCCGCACCGCTCGCCAGGTGGGCTGCGTGACCAAACAAGACGCAGCTGCACGGCTGATACTGCTTAGCTTTTCTATCAGATTACAGCACAATGATGCATTTTAAACGTCTGACCAACCACCTGCTAATTGCTATTTAGTCTCGTCTCGTCGACGAAAACTTAAATCTATGTTTTAATCATCAAAGCCATGTTTAGCTCGTCAGTTTTAATTATCATCTTAAAAAACATAAGTTCAACGGAATAATAATAATAATTTGGTCGTCATCGTTGACAAAAACAAAACTGGTTATATATTATCATTCATTATCATCTATATACTGAGTCTCAAGTTTTATGTTTTCGTTTTCTTAGAAATTGCTATTTATAATTACACAGGAACAGATCTCATATTTATGGAGCAGCAAAGAGCTAACAAACTAGTGACTGTTGAGATCACCATTACGCTAAAATGGGATTGTGGCAAGTTAGACATATAAAATCTGTTTCTCAACAGAAGTTGACTTCAGAATCCAACCAGCATCCTCTTCAGTGTCCTCAGTCCTTCAAGAAGCTACTTCAGATCTGGCGCAAGACAGACCGCTAACAAAAAAAAGCTGCCCATGAGTTACTATAACATTTAATATCCTTTTCGTACTAATAAAGTATTTTTGAATTGAATTTCCCTAATATGGTGCATTAATATTTAGGATACTGGCAGTAATATATTAGTGGTTTGCACTGTCATCTTCTATATCTCTAAATCAATACTTGACCCTTAACCCTTAAGGTTAACCCTTAAGGCTAACCCTTACAATCCGGCGTGTTACAGTACTAGCATATAAAAAAATAACAAAACAAAAAACTGTAGTATATGTATTCAGGCTCCCCTTAGTAAATCAGTTGTCCCTTTAACTTCAGCTTGCCTATCACTGCAGAAGAAAAAACACCAGAGCGTGATTTTGAACCCCCGTTTTTTAGGTGTGTTCAAACTGCAATCTTTATTAAACAAAATGATGCTTTCTTCTGTCTGAACTGCAATGCCAGGGATGAAATAAAAAGCTGTGTTTTGAGAGGAAAAGCATTGTAACAAACCACAGAGAAGAGACAGATGTTTGACTTAAGCCTGATTGAGTGCAGAAAAGCCCTGAAACTGGAAACAGCACAATAGAAAAAACTGACTGGCTGGACGTCATATCATTGACGGTCTATTACTTTAATGAACTGAGGGACAAGCCATAATTACAGTGAACTGAAAACTGATTAAAAAGCAATCTAGCAAAAAAGTAATTGTAACGTATACTCCCCCCGCAAAGCATCTGAAAACTATGCCCCTGAATCAAAACAGGAACTGAGTTTGCCTGACTTTTAAATCTTCTGGCCTGGTTTATTTTTGCATTGGTCGCTGCTTGAACTGCGTCTCAGTCAAACCAGTAACCCGAACTGTAGCGGCACTCCAGCTTTCCACTTTGGAAATCAGTCTATAGCATCAAGTATTGAAACACGAGCCAAATATAATATTATTCAGCTTATGAAGGTTTGATAAAAGAAAACCAAAATGAAAGAAAATCAACATGGTGAATTTGGTCAATCAACTATGTTGCTTCCAGCATATTTGTTTCCCCCTTGTTCTTACAGTATGTATGTACAGAAACAAACAAAAAAACACATTTGGAATTACAGCATGTAGAAAGCCCAAAAATATGCATGACTTCAATTCAATTCAGTTTATTTATATAGCGCCAATTCACAACACATGTCATCTCATGGCACTTTACAGTTCACCGCTGTCGCTACTATGAGAAAAAGCAGAGAGAGCACAATGTTAGAGATTGAACTAACAAATTCTGCAGAGTGGGAGAATAGAGATAGAAGCAGAATGATGAAATGGGGGTCCCTATGTCCTCCAGAAGTCTAAGCCTTTAGCAGCATAACTATAGAGATAGCTCAGGATAACCTGAGCCATTCTAACTATAAGCTTTATCAAAAAGGAAAGTTTTAAGCCTATCCTTATAAATAGACAGGGTGTATGACTCACAGACCAAAACTGGTAGTTGGTTCCACAGGAGAGGAGCCTGTTAACTAAACTTTGCATTTCTATTTCTATCTTCCATTTCTATGCTTCCATGCATAGGAAAGTGTTTGTAAACTTAAATAAAATTAGTTTTCAACAAAAAAATGTATTTATTTTGTATTTTAACCTTTTTACAAATCTCAATGAATTTGCCTCCAATTGGCCCTTAGACAAGTGAAATTCCTCAAACAGGAAAGATTGTCATTTGCACTATTATATCACAAAGTTTTAACAGTTCTGAATAAAAAAAAAAATGCTTTTAAGCGTTTAGAGGGTGAAATTGATATAACAAAACCAAAACGTCATTAATTTTGGAGACAAGAGTTTGTTGTAGAGGACATTTATTATGGATTTTCTCTAATCCACACGATGTCCAATATTTTCATTCATTCTCACAATGTGTTAGCATGTTGCAGAGAAGATAGATGCTTTTTATAGCTATCATTAAAGTTCTTGGTTTGATAATTGCTAAGTATTTGACTTGGTAGAATTAGTTTTAATTAGTTGGTTTCCTTTCATGTAACAGTTTTTCTTTTTTTTAAGTTTAGTCCAAAAATCCCTAATAAGGTAGAAGCTGAAAAAATTCTGAATCTTTGAGGTAAAATATTTTATGTTCTTCTCTTATCAGACACAACGATTGGATTTGATCAAAGCGGACATATTTTAAAAGTGAAACTCAGCTACTGATTACTGCTTCATCTGTTTCCCAATCACAGCCCTTCCTGGATCCCCTGCCGTTCTCATGCAGAGCCAACCTTTCTATGGATTATGCAATAAACATGGCTTTCCACTACTTCCCAGCACCTGGACTCTCCTGGAAGTTACACCAGGATCCTGCTTGTAGAATTCAGATCTGCATTAAATACCATCACCCTGCCCTGCTGGAGGACAAGCTCTCCAAGCAGAGTATGCATGACTCCATCTGCAGGCGGCTCACAGACTTCCTGAAGGATAGGAAGCAGCTTGTGAAGCTGGGAAATCAGGTTTCTGTCTTGCGAGAAAATGTTCTCTTGAAGTTATTTGACTTCTTTATATATAAAGTATTTTGCAGCAGTTCACTGTTAAGTCTATACATTAAAGTAACTTAACTGGAGATAGTGACTCTGGTGTTCCAACATCTTTCTGTTAAACAAATACTTTAGCTTTAATGTGTCTGGGTTGTTATTGAACATCCAGATTGAAAAAATTCAGAAGTAGAGAACCTTGCAACAAAAAAGCAGTGTGATGTTCAAAATTAGTTCCTGTGTGTCATTATAATTATGTTTGCTTATTTTTCTATCCAAAAGTCACCATTTTTGATTCAGATTACTTTTGAAGCTTGGAAAAGCAACCTGGATGGTGGTGCAGTTTGTAAATCTGCTACCTTGCAGCACAGAGGTTAGGGTTGAATTCCAGCCTGATGCCGTTCTGTGTTGAAAACGTATAAAGAGTTCAGTAGACTTTACCTAATTTTTCTTGGTGCTTAATAGCGATTGGATGTAGATTTACTTCACTAGTAACATTTCAACAATTTTACTCAACCAAAATCAGTGCAAATTGTTACTGTTGGGTTGTGTGGAGGGTTTTTGAGGACCCAGAAGCAGAGATGAGTTTTGCTGATTTAATAGTTGATTTAATAATCCAAGAACACTGAAAAGAAAGCAAAAAGAAAGGAGACACAAGGGAGAAACACACATGATGAGCTAAGCATTAAAACAACAACGCAAACAACCCTTTACTATAGGCTTTTATTTTAAAAATGAAATAATTTACAGCAACTTAACCCTATATGTTTTACCAAGAAGAATCGTCAAATATCTAGTCTGAGGAATTAAAGTACTCGGTTTAACCTGGGCAACCAATTCTTGATTTAAAAAAATAAGTTAATTTGCATATTTTAAAATAATTTAAGCCTGGATGAAATGTATCATCAAAAAATGAAGAATAATCTATGTAATAATCTACGTGTAAGAAAACTGTTATCTAACTATTACAGAAAAGGCACAGATTTTGATCAGTTTGTTTTTCACAGCTGGATCAGCAGTTTTCCTCCTGCTGAGCTCACTAAGTGTGCCGTAACTGTGCACCTGTGTGGTCATTACTGTCAGCCACATGACAGCTGCTCCGAAACATGAGAAGGCCTTTTTTTCAGAGCTTGGGATGCTCAGTAATTACTGCTCTTGGAAAATGAAGCTGAGAACACAAAGCTGTTTTTGTTAACAATTTTGAGCTTGATTCTGCTACCTTACCTGGTGTTAAAAGAGGCTGCGGTTTTTGCAGCAAGCATAACATTGCCTTGATATGAAAGTGAACAGACTGCTTTTCCTATCTATGCAATTGCTATGTCATAATAAATTCTCTTAATATACTAGGGAAACATAGAGCTACACAACAATGTTTTCAGATTTTGAAATGTAGGAAACTGAATGATTTCAAAAGCTTCTGAACAGCTGATAGAAATCCTGCTGCTGTCCAACCAAAAGAACCAAACGGAAGCTGAAAGTCTGTTATTGAATTTACCCTGGGCAATCAGTGTTGCACCAGCAGGATAGTTGGTTTGATATTTGGAAGCTTTGATTAAAAAAAAAAAAAGAAACACAAACTCCTAAGCCACATTCTGAAATAGAAAAAGAGACAGGAAGTGCTTTGTTTAACCCTTGGAATAGCGAGGGGTGAACTTTTTAAAAATAACTGAAATATCCCTTGTGTTATGTTTGAGGATGGTTTATGATAGATATACATTTTTTTACTTTATGATAAATGGTTTTACCATATATGTCATTCGTTAAAGCAATAACAAAATTCACACAATCGCTAAAATAAACTAATTTGAATAATTTTTTTCAAATTCACAAATGAAGTCAGTAGAAATATTGTCTGATTCAGTCATTCAAAATTTAATACTTAATCACTAGCAGTATGTTTATCTAATTAAGATAAAAGCTCTCCTAAGATTGGAAAAAGAAATTATCAGACAATTCTCCCTAATCTACCACTAGATGGCGAGCTGACCTTGGATTTACCTCCCTGCAACAGCTGGTGGAGCTGGTTCTGCTACAGGAGGGGCTGTGAGTCATCATCATCATTTTAGACACTTAGAAAGGTGTGACTGAAATTATGAAATACTGAAGTTTTCTGCAAAGTGATGAGTTATAATATCAAAGTATACAGCCCAATACTCTATAAACAAAAAGTAATGACATCATTAACATGTTCAAATAATTAAAAATGTTAGTATTAAATTAAAACCATTTGATATGGTTGGCTAACAAGCGGTAGCTATATCTTAAACTATATAGTGTTTGCACATAATTAAAAAATAACCTTTTTTCTCAAAAGAAAAATTTCAATCACTCTACTCCAGCCATTATACTGTTCGGAAGGAGACAGTTTCTGTGTCCAACAATGGAAGGTTGTTTTTTTAATTTGTGAATCAACCACAGAATAAAATCCAAGATCTTTTCCAGATGTTGACTGAAACTGATTTCCCTTTGGTTTGATTGCAGTGTTAGTCCATAATTTCAACCATTACATTTTAGCAGCTTAGCAGCACCGTTCTTATTTATATAGTACGAAGGTGGCACCATCATGTTGTGGAGGTGTTTATGAGGACAAAATAATCACAGGAAAATATTCAGGCATCATAAAACTAATTGACTTAATGCTCTGCAATAAACTGGTCTAAAGGTGCTTTGAAAGAGTCCCATTTGCATCATGGTGCATCTGATTAAAAGGTTCCTAGTCCCGTCATATAACTACCCAAAAAACGGGAAAGCTGTTCTTGCACAGCTATGGAAGAAAGTGGCATCATAATAAGGACCGATTTAATCACCTTGTTGGCTGGTTTACATCCTAAAGTCACATCCTGAAAGTAAGGCAAGCATTATTGCATCTGTTTATGTCAGTTTAGTCTCGTATTGATGTGATTTAAATATTATGCTTAAAACTATTATAAATATGTTTTGCTCTATAAAACCTTCAGAAAATGTTCTTTAAAAACACAGAGGCTTTATTCATTTGTTAGTTTTGTATTTTTTCAATTCTAACTTTCTTAGCCCTTTGGAAATAACTGTTTTTAACCAGTTGTAATGTTTTCCAAATAATATTCAACAGGCCAAGCATTTTGCTAAGATAATGCCTACGGCTGAACTTCTGCATGGTCACTCAAACAGATGTTGCCCCAAGTATGCAAAGCCTTGTCCTTTGCAAGAGCTTCTTCTTCTTTTTTATTTATGTATTTATTTTTTGCTTTATATTTTATTATTCTTGGACAATTTAATCCTTTTCTAATCCCAGAACTCCATTTTGAACCCACATCCTGCCAGTTTTCTGACCTCTAGCCACACACAAACACACCAAAAATAAAAGCTTCATTGGAAAATGTATTAACTATCCTGTGCAACTTCTCAGTCATCTCTGTTGCGACTACTCCAGAAAACAGGCTTCAATCAGAGGCATTTCGCGTTTAAGACTAGCTCAGCATTTCTGAAAACTTTTTGACACCTATCCAGGAGTCAGAAAACCAGAACGAAAGTTATCTCTGATTGAAGCCTGTTTTGAGATTATATAATCTAGCTACTGCTACTAAGAAACCTAATCAAACAATGTAAATAGCTCAACTCAAGTAAAACTTACAGCTGGTTTCTCCAAATCCAGCGCATAACGCCATTCTAAATGACCAATGTAGTCTTAACCCCTTCATAACAAGTAACTGTAGTGGTTAGTTGTGCAGCCTTTTGTTTTGTTCCAAATGTGTTTTACAGCCATGCGCCAGCTTCTGTTTCTGAGGAATCGTAGCTGCCTCCTTGGTAGGGAAGGCCACAGGAAGTGAGTTATTCATTATTGGGGTTATTTGCAATGCAACTGTCCTTTTTAAAGCATGACAAATGTAGTACCATCAGCAGTAGAGTGCTGCAGAGGAGCTTAGGGTCTCTTTCTAATTTTGTGTTTTTTACTAACTTATTTTTCTTCTTACAGATTCCTTCTAATTTAGCTTTTTTTGTCACACTTTTTATTAGAGAATTGATTTGTCAATTAAAAAACCTGAGAAGAACCTGGAACCTCAAAATAGGGAAATTTTGACTTGAATTTTTTGCATTTCACTCATAAATTCAATAATTCCCACTGGCTTTTGTTTGAAGCATAGCTTTACCAATAAAAAAAAGGCTTTTAATTTAGCCAAAAAAAACAAATTCATGAAATATTTCCTTAACCTCTCTTTATTATGCTACTCCATACTACATAATTATCCCCATGCAGCACAGATTAGTTGATTTTTTCATATTAATATATATATTTTTTTAAGTCAATCTCAAATTCTTTCACTTTTCATTAGGTAAATTATTTTGCATTTAAGTAAATGCATATAGATTTCTAAAAGTGACTTAAAACCCACCAAAGATAATAAAACTTCAAATAATGATGATGACAGGAAATCTACATAAGCTACTGATCACTGTAACCAAGTATTTGAGGTCAAACCACTATTTATTGATGGGGAGTTAAAAAAAAAGAGACCAAACAGATTCTGTAGGTAAAGTTTAGGGGGAAGCTCCATTGTCCAGACCTTAAGAAAAAAAATCCTGTACTGAAAGGTCGTGTTGCATCACCTGTTGCAAAAAAAAAAAAGGCTAGTTTGTCGTAAAAACAAAAAGCCATCAAAGATCGACAACTTTAAGTTAAAATCTTGCAACCTTAATGTTAATCTATTTGTAAATTCCAGTGGGAGCTACATCCATTAAAAACAACTAAAGAGTTTTATTTGCTGTCATTAAAGAAAGTATTTTTTGTTTTTAATGTATTGTGATCCTCCCTATTAGAGCAGATGCTGGAAATAAATGCTGGTGTTATGTCATAGAGGATGTGCCAGCGTGTCAAGCATCTGTGTTGAATTTTCATAGGGATTTTCCTTAAAAACTGAAAATACATTGCTGCTAAACTGATACCACTGTGTAATGACATTTAATGTTATGGGAAAAACAAGTTGCCTAATGAATGTCTGTGAAAAAGGGTGAAAAATATAGATTATACAGCCGGAAAGAAAAAATTAAGCATTGAAGGAAAAAATGTATTTATGTATTTATTTAGAAAGCTCACAGTATTGGCAACATTTTCCAGTAATTTACGAAAGACGGTTGTTCCTTTTCTCTCCCTGCTCTCTTCCTCCCTGACGTACCTCTTTTTGGGCCATCATGCGGGGCTTTCCTGCAGTGCTGGTCATGTGTGCAGCTGGGGATGGAGGCCATGCAACGCTAATCCTCCTCCCCGGCTCAGGAAAGTACCGTGCCTGGCTGTGCAGAACGAAAACAACAAAGAGCTGAGTGTGGCTGCAGCCTCCGGGGTTCAGCGCACCCACCAGAACATGTCCAAGAGTCACAGCTTGCTGCTCCCTCCAACCCATCTATCCATGCATGACTCTCCTTCTCTCCCCTGCTGCCTCTTTTAAACCCATGAAAAGCACAGATGATTCAAGATTGTAAAGTAGGAGTCTGCCTCTTCCACATCATCAGACTGGATCAAGAGTAGAATTGAATAAAATATGTATTTTGTTAGATAGTTTCACACATTACCTTTTACGAAGCAAAAAAAATACAATGATAGAACAAAACAAAACAAAATGCAAATAAAAAAACAAAAATATTAGCAAAAAATTATGATTCTTAATAAGAAAGAGTATTGCAGTTACCCTAGTAATGTTCTTGGGCATGTTGCAGAAAATAAATGTCTTAATGGGACCAACTTATGTTTTCTTCTTTGTTATAGTTCCTATATTTCTGATCCATCTTTTTTTCACACCTCGTGCATATTTTTTCAGCTAACTTGGGCCACTTACTTTCAGGATGTGATGATGTCAGCACAGCTGGGAAGCGATCTGAAAAACCACAGTGAATAAAACCTCAGGCAGGTTGAAGCGATGCAGTTATAAAATGGATCGGTTTGTCTAGTCAGACTTCTCAGATTTCAAATAGGTTTATAAGCAGAGATCCACGGTCTCTAAAGACAATGTATTCATTCTGCTCTTAATATTGCATTTAAAAGGATCTCCTTAACCACACTGTGGGTTTAATCAAACCACATACAGCTACTTACAAGCTTATAAGCATTACATTTTTTTTATTGGATCTGGTTTTGCCTTTTAACAAAACAGATTTTGGTTGAATAATGTCGAAAAGAGTCATCACATTAAAAAAAATGCCATTGATGTCTTAATGGAGACTTAAGGTGGTTGGGGTCAGATCAGATTCACAATTCTGACTTTCAACGTCAACGTCTTGTTTAGACTAAATTTTGATGGCACCAAATATCCATTTTATGGAGCTCTCAAGTTGTCTATGGGATTTAAATAAGAAGTTTTCATAGCTAAAAAATGGACTTTGTTTTTGTGTCTGATTCTACCAAACCCTTAATGTCTTTTTTGTGTGTTTTGAAATATTAACCTGCTGAAATGATGTATAATTTTCAAGCATCTCTTTCATTTCTATGGATTGTGACTTGAAATCTCTGCTCTGAATTCTCACGAGGTTTCCGAAGTCAACCTCGTGAGAATCCTAGATTCTCCACGATACTTAACAGTGAACAGAAAATGCTCTAGTAAGACAAACATGACGTTTTCCTGCTAAAGAACAACCATATAAACACCCTGTGGTAACTCCAAAGGTTTGTGATGTTTTTATTTTTGTTCTTCTTAAACCCTCTTAAACACTTAGTGGTATATAGCTTATTGTTGTTGAGAAGATTTGGTGACCTGAAATGATATTTGGTGGTAATAATATCAGGTTTAATTTCAGTCCTTAATGTAGCCTTGTGAGTATTTGCTTAAGCCACTGAAACATATCATGTTTAAACCCCAGGGAAACAAAAAGATCATAGAAAGAATAAAATATTTCAAAACATGTAAAAAAATATATAATAAAATTATCTATGGGGTATAGGATCTCCTCAACATTAATTGTCCTAATCCTTTCAGCTACTCCCATATTTAGGGGTTATCGCAGTTTTTACACCAAATACCCTTCTTCAAGCAAACTAGATTCAAACCCCCATTAGAGTTGAATAGTTTAACTGCTTTAAGATCAGTCAATAGGCATTTACTGCCAGGTGCTTCTTCCTTCAAGTATTTAAAAGTGCTTTAAAACTTTACTAGAAGACCTTTATTATTAGGTTGTGTCCTGCATATTTAAATTCCCTTTTTTTCCAATTGCAGAGCATTAATTCAGACAGAAGAAAATTGGCAAATAACAATTATTACCCAGAATGTGTATGGTCTGAGAATATTCTTGCATACAATTTGAAACACCATCAAGATATTAAAAGTTGCAGCAAAGGTGTAACTTTTAAGGGGTCTAAATCATTTAGTTGCATTTATTTTCTACTAGATGAGTCTGCTACCAAATGTGCAGTAGCTTTTACAGCCTGTTTTGTCACAGGGGGGCAGTTTATATATATATATATATATATATATATATATATATATATATATATATATATATATATATATAGCATTATCATTCTTACACTAGAATTTAAAGATACAGGATTTTATGTATTTTTTAAAGATTTGTCTGTATTTAAACATATGATCTAAAATATAATTTAAAAAATATGTTATTTTTTTTTAGTCTTTTTACCAAGTACTTTTTCACTCATAATAAGTTTTAAGTTATTGATGCATGAGTATTTTATTTTTTTTGTTTATTTTATTTTATTTTGTTTATTGCTGTACTTGAATTCAAATTTTGGATACTCTGTCAAGCTTCAGAAGACAAATAGCAAATAATTATGCAATAAATACAATTTGAACTTCCCTATACACATTTGTATGTTAAAATGTAAAAGTATAAAAGTTCTACAATGATCTCAAGGTATCTTACTTACCTGGTGTGTAATTAGTGATATGGAAAAAAAAAAAGTAGTTCTAAGGATGTAATTTATCACATGGATACTGGAAGTGGAAGGCTGATATTTGTTGTTTGTGTGATTGCAACATATATTGTATAGTATTGGAACACCTGCAAAAACAAAAAAACTTGATCCATACACATTGTTTAGTCAAACTTTCTTATTGTAGTCTTTTGTCATGCGTTCATAACGTGAAATAACCTTCAGAGTAAGTGCGCCTGGAACTCAAATCCCGTGCGTAATTACGCACATGGTGACTTTCTGGCTCTTGTGTTTGCAGAGTGAGCGTCATGTTTATGAGGGTCAGAGCGCATTTGTTTGCAGGGATGTTTGTTGGCTAGAGGAACAGTTTAGTTTACCTCCTCTTTCTCTCCCTCTGTCTCTCCCTCTGTCTCTCTCTCCCTCTCTCTTCAGCTGCCGCGATATTTTCCAGCTCTGAAGCCTCAGCCGCGCAGCTCGATCGATTCGCATTGATTGTCCCTGACGAGCTGCTCCACTTTCCAGCCAATGTCAGCCAGTCTGCGATCGGGAAGGAGAGAAATGAAGGAAAATCTCTGCCGCCCTGGCGGTGTCATTTCCACACACTTGGGTTGGCCGCCTGCCAGCAGACAGGACAGTGGGAAGAAATGGAGTGGAGTGTTTGTGAAAGCTGGAGGAGAAGAGTGACAGCTCAGGTGCTGTACTTTTATCACCTTCTTTTGATTTACAGTTTATCCCGTTTCCCTTAAAAGAACTGTTCTTATCTCCAAACCACATCCAGTCTTGTGCTTCACTGTTTGTGTTACCCATAGTTGTTTTGTTGTATTCTTCATTACAATTTAAGAACCAAATAAAGACTGAAATAAAGACAACTAGTCACTCTTCTTTTAACACAATTGGAAAATGGCATATTAGTGCATTTATTATTATTTATCTTTGTAACCTATTGGGCGTTTCCATTTTTTTTCTGCAGAAAAAAGAAAACAGTTTAATGTGCAGAGCATTTTTTTCCCACCTCAGAATTTATATAAGGTACTGAGTTTTGATTGGTTAAAAGGCATCATAAAATGGACAATACGGTAACTGCTGCTGCATAATTTCTGTTTCTCTTTTTTTTTTATAAAGAAGCACTTATTAGATATCAGCTCCAATATCAAATATTGGTGATTTTATATTGGATATTAGGGATCCAAACCAGGGCACTTTACACTGACTGATATTTTTGTTTATTTGTTGTATACTGTACCGTATACTGTACATACACTATATTGCCAAAAGTATTTGCTCACCCATCCAAATTATTGGAATCAGGTGTTCCAATCACTTCCATGGCCACAGGTGTATAAATTCAAGCACCTAGGCATGCAGACTGTTTTTACAAACATTTGTGAAAGAATGGGTCGCTCTCAGGAGCTCAGTGAATTCCAGCGTGGAACTGTGATAGGATGCCACCTGTGCAACAAATCCAGTCGTGAAATTTCCTCGCTCCTAAATATTCCACAGTCAACTGTCAGCTGTATTATAAGAAAATGGAAGTGTTTGGGAACGACAGCAACTCAGCCACGAAGTGGTAGGCCACGTAAACTGACGGAGCGGGGTCAGCGGATGCTGAAGCGCATAGTGCGAAGAGGTCGCCAACTTTCTGCAGAGTCAATCACTACAGACCTCCAAACTTCATGTGGCCTTCAGATTAGCTCAAGAACAGTGCGCAGAGAGCTTCATGGAATGGGTTTCCATGGTCGAGCAGCTGCATCCAAGCCATACATAACCAAGTGCAATGCAAAGCGTCGGATGCGGTGGTGTAAAGCACGCCGCCACTGGACTCTAGAGCAGTGGAGACGCGTTCTCTGGAGTGACGAATCGCGCTTCTCCATCTGGCAATCTGATGGACGGGTCTGGGTTTGGCGGTTGCCAGGAGAATGGTACTTGTCTGACTGCATTGTGCCAAGTGTAAAGTTTGGTGGAGGGGGGATTATGGTGTGGGGTTGTTTTTCAGGAGCTGGGCTTGGCCCCTTAGTTCCAGTGAAAGGAACTCTGAATGCTTCAGCATACGAAGACATTTTGGACAATTCCATGCTCCCAACTTTGTGGGAACAGTTTGGAGCTGGCCCCTTCCTCTTCCAACATGACTGTGCACCAGTGCACAAAGCAAGGTCCATAAAGACATGGATGACAGAGTCTGGTGTGGATGAACTTGACTGGCCTGCACAGAGTCCTGACCTCAACCCGATAGAACACCTTTGGGATGAATTAGAGCGGAGACTGAGAGCCAGGCCTTCTCGTCCAACATCAGTGTGCGACCTCACAAATGCGCTTCTGGAAGAATGGTCAAAAATTCCCATAAACACACTCCTAAACCTTGTGGACAGCCTTCCCAGAAGAGTTGAAGCTGTTCTAGCTGCAAAGGGTGGACCGACGTCATATTGAACCCTATGGATTAGGAACGGGATGTCACTTAAGCTCATATGTGAGTCAAGGCAGGTGAGCAAATACTTTTGGCAATATAGTGTATATATCTGTGTTCATTTGTTAACTTTTTTAACATTATTTATATCAAGACTAAAGCCTTCATTCTCATCGCAAAATATATGGTTCATTCATTCAACAGTTGAACTGGATTGGTATCGAAAATCAGCCAATACGCTCAGCCCAGGTATCAGGTTGGATCAGGAAAAAAAAGCTGATCATTGCATTTCTACTTTTATTATTATCTTCATTGTACATTTTGTTCCCAACATGGATCGCTTTGTACCAAACTACGGGGAACTTTATATCTTGTTGATGACAAATGTTTTAAAATCATCACCAAAAGTGTTCATAGTCTGTTGTAGCAAAATGTGCTTTCATAAATCCAATAAATATCTATCCTTAGGAGGTTGTTCTAAGCTTTTTCTAGTTTTCTCAAGTAACATAATAGGCCATATTCTATTAGTTAATTGGCTCAAACTGTGATCAGATCCAACATTAACATGGACTTGAAATAATAAAAGGTTTTCTGGAGAGAATATTTAATGAAATGAGTAAAGGAATTAATTTTTACCATTTATATGCTAAATTAATTCTATAATACTTTACTAAAGAAACATTAATTTGTACGCAATGATTTCAGAAAAATATGTACTAAATTGCTTTTTCATGTGTTTAAAATGGAGGTAATGATGAAAAGGCAATGTTGCATAGCTGCACAAAAATCGACTTTTGCAATATATGTTTTCCTGCACAGACAGAAGTGATAAAGTGATAAATGTGTTAAGCCATCCATCAATTTTCCATCACACTTATCCCACAAGGGGTGCTGGTGCCTATCTCCAGCTGTCTATGGGCGAGAGGGGGGGTTGCACACTGGACAGGTCGCCGGACACACAGAGACAAACAACCATTCACGCACACAAGGAGAATTTAGAGAAGCAGATAAAACACAAACTCCCAGTCATGTTTTTGGAAGGAAGCAGGAGTACCTGGAGAGAACCCATGCATACCCCGGGAGAACACGCAGATTCCATGCAGAAAGCCCTGGGCCAGGAATTGAAACCAGAATCTTCTTGCTGCAAGGCAGCAGTGATACCCACCGTTCCACTAAGTAACCAAATCTTTTAACCCACTTTGTTATTATAAAGATGTTGCATATGTTTTATATTCGCAAACATGCAAAGTATGAAATATAATTGCTATGCACAAAAATCCTTGGACCAGCTTTTCTAAGATATTTGACCTGAAAATAGTACCAGGGGTTGGGCTTTTCATTTTGTTCTTTGTAAAC
The DNA here is from genome assembly GCA_030533445.1 of Cyprinodon diabolis. NCBI lineage: Eukaryota > Metazoa > Chordata > Actinopteri > Cyprinodontiformes > Cyprinodontidae > Cyprinodon > Cyprinodon diabolis. Next base: position 23,401,379 of record CM060072.1, on the reverse strand, counting down.
ATTTTTCACAGTAAATGAATAAAAGAGTTTTGCTTTTTTATACTGCATGTTTAAAGTTCTAAGTTCAAAATGTTACAAAAAAAGAAAAAAAAATTCCAATTTGAAAAGATAGAAGTGCAGGTTAAAATCCAAAATGGCTGCCTTCTGTTTAGAATTCTATTGTTGTTCTTGCAGGATGTAGTTTTTTACAGTCTTTCCCAGAGACAAATAGATTTAAACATATCCAATCCAATCCAATCCACTTTATTTATATAGCACGGTTTCAATAAACACAAGGTTTCCAAAGTGCTGCACAAAAAAGATAAAATAACTAAAATAAATTAAAGTAAATAAAATAAAATAAAAGCACTGCCCACACAAAATAAAAATATATATGTGTATACATAAAATCAACATGTGTATACATAAAATCAACACTCTACATGGTGTCAAAAGCCAAAGAAAAGAGGTGGGTTTTAATGTAATCATGCACACTAAAGAACATATTTCTTTAGTGTGCATGATTACATTATACTGAGGAACAAACGCGCTGACAGCCTCTTTCGTTAAAAGTAATAACCTGTAGAGCTGGGTAAAAAAAATCGATTTAATCGATTTTGGGTGGATTCCTTTAGATTTTTGCAAAATTTATGTGTAAGGAATGACATTCACATTCAAATGAGCAGGCGTGTGCAAATGTCGATCCAGGTAACACGTCGCTCAGCAAGCTGTCCTAACTGAAGTCTGTCTGGAACCATTTTGGATTTAAAACAGCTAAAGACATCGTGCTGGATATGTGACAAAGTAAATTCCCGCTACATTGATAATGAGTGGCGCCTCGCATCTCGTGCAACAGACCAACAAGATTACTTCAAGCCAGACAGCTGCAAATATAGCTAATAGGTTGACTGAAGACATTAACAAACGGGGACTGACCAGCAAACACCCTGTAGTTGTTACAGCCAATGCTGCAAATATGGTTTGTGCATTGAAGATAATGTAGCTCATGCATGTCTGCTGTCCCAGCTGTGTCACGTCACTTTTTCAGTTTTCACAAACAAGTTTGCACTTATGAGACAGTTTTGTTCACATCTTAACTTTAAACTGCTCATTTACCAGTTTGCACTTTATGTTTAACATGACAGGAAAAAATTAATTACATGAGTATTTTTGAAACACAGTTGAAGCACCTTCGTTATTGTAAAAACAGATCGAATCGAAATTAATCGATTTAGAACTGTATGAATCAAAATCAAATCGATTCAGGACTTTGGCCAAAATACCCAGCCTTAATAACCTGCTTATCGTGTGCTGCAAGTGAGAAATCTAACACGAACATGTTGGTTTATAATCATTTATTCCAACATCCAACTACTACATCTGGAAGTAAAATAAAACAGAAGCAGTTGAGCAGACCCTTTAGTTTCTGCATCTTCCACATCCTTTTAATTACGCTAAACAGGAAAATCTGAGGGGTAGAGTCTGAAATCATGTTCATTCTTTTAAGTAAATGCTGGGTTCAATATAAAACAGAGAGAACATTAACAACATATTACACACAATTAAAATAATGGTTAAAATGAAAATTTTTTAATTCTTTGTAATAAAGTGGGACAGGAAAACACTAAGAACAAATCTGCAGTCTGATCTACTGTCAATATTTATGATCATGCGTCATAAACAAATGTAAAAACTTTACAGGAATGTTCTAAGCGCCTCATTTATAAACATCCTCTTATTCAGAAGGATGATTAAATAGAATAATTGATAATATTAGTAAAGTTTCCATATCCTAGTTTGAATACATGAAGTAAAGTGATGCAAAGGGAGGATTTCTGACAGTTCTAAGTTTATTTTGCATCAACTTCTATTCCGCACAGATCTATCTGAAACTCCATTCCGTGTTTTCCACGAGGCTCCAAAAATCTATGAAATGTGTTTGCATGTTCCTCTCTGCAAGCGGGGATGTAGAGGTGGGATTGCAAGCGCCGAGAGAACTCGGGGAACCCACGCGTTCAACACAGCCCCTGAGAAAGTGCGCTTTCCTCACTGAACCAACGCGCAATCTTACATTTATTTTTATTTTATTTCTCCTCACGTTTTTCACTATCAAGCAGGCGCCGGGTTAGGATTGTCTCTTTGGAAAAAGAAGCTTTTTATCTCCCTGTCTTCTCTTCTTTCTTTCTCCTTTTTTTCCCTGTCACCATTCGCCAAGACAAGGCAGGGAGAGACGCGGACCGATCGGACTGTGGGAGCCCTTCCCTCTGCTTGAATCTGCTCTGGTAGGTGCGAATAATAATAATAAAAAAACCCTCCTGTGTTTGCAAATATGCAGATATATGGAAGAAGGAGGGAGGAGGGGTTGGAGTTGGTGGGGGGAATCATACTATGTTGAAGTCTGATGAAAGTTAGGATGTGATGTTAGTGTAGGATGAAGTTGAAGCAGGGTTTATCTGGATATATCCTGGAAGGTTTGACCAGGATCAACCCCCGTTTATTCTCTCTTATTTAATACTGTTGGGAAATAAAGCATAACTGTAAATAAGGAGACGCTTCTTAAGGTACCTGTAGTTTAATCTATATCAGTTGACATGGCCAGTTATTGTAAGGATTCGCTTAATTGAACATCGCTTTAATGAAAGTTGCTTAAAACATGTATGCGCCTCTCTGAAACAGCTACTCCATCCGCGCGTAAAGACTTTTCTCTACATTTATCTTTTGTTTTCTACATCCCGGCATCATTTGAAAGTTTTGCAGTAATTGCTTTATTTTTTCCGCCAACACAATAGATAAATAGCAGCATCGCAAAGTGGCTTTAAATAAATCCTCTAACTTTTCTGTGCGCGCGTCCGCAGCCCTAATCGGTGGGAAAGGAGACCCAGCAGCAGGTTATGGACAAAGGATGAAGCCTTGAATCGAATTATTGCCACCGGGCTTTCCAGCCTCCTCTGCGTTCGTGCGTGTACGCGCGCGTCAGTCGATAGGGAGCTCAGCGCGTGGACGCGCGCACACGCATAGTCCGCCTGAAAAAAAAAAAAAAAGGGGTTGCTGTGTTCGGTGGTTCGGCGTCTGTCGCAAATGATTCACAACCACAACCTGCAATAAACCAAACAATACTTTCCCCCCTATCCAACAACCACTACCTCTGTTAAATAGAAGCTGCAAACCTAGCACCTGCGCGTGCGCTGACGTCAGTCACGGAAACTCATTCAGGACTGATGGGTGAGTAGCTGACACTTCATAACAGGCTCACTCATCAGGGCAAAAAACTAGTTAAGACTCAGAATCTGGAAAGTACGGAAGAGGATTAGGGCCACTGATTTTTAAATATTATTTCAGTTTAATATGGGGAAAAAAAAGTCAGAATCCTGACTTTAATTTCAGAATTCTGACTTTTTTCTCAGAATTCTGACTTTAATCCCAGAATTCTGACTTTTTTCTCAGAATTCTGACTTTAATCTCAAAATTCTGACTATTTTTCTCTGATGTTTTTACTTTAATCTCAGAATTTTGTCTTTTTTCTCAGATTTTTGACTTTATTCCCAGAATTCTGACTTTAATCCCAGAATTCTGACTTTTATCTCAGAATTCTGACTTTAATCTCAGAATTACTAACTCTTATCTCAGAATTTTGGATCTTAATGTAGATGGGCACCATGAAGGAAGAGACGTGTGAGCACTCAGCTTCACTGTCAAAGATGTGTGCTGTTTGGGAGGGCCAGTAACACATTGGTGGAAAATGACAGAATTAGGTGATTTTTTCATGCCCGAGGGCTCCCTGGTGATGCTATTTCATTAATGGAAGAGCAGAAGGTGATTAAAACAAGAGAGCTAGTTTAGTCTCTAAAACAGACATGGCTATGGCTTGATGCTAAAATGTTTGTTACCTGTCAGAATTCAGTGAGCATTCTGAGATTAAAGTGAGAATTCAAAGAGAAAAAAGTCATAATTCAGATTTTTTCTCATATTATACTGAAAAACAAAAAACAAAAAAACAAACAGTTAACTTTTTTTGTTATTTTTTCAGTGGCCCTAATCGGCTTCCGTAGGACAGGAACTTTACAACACAGTCCTATAGGATAGTAATCTAAAACATAACAGCCATTTTTATCAAGTTTTCTGATTCTGAGTCAATCATACAATTAACCGGCCACTTTATTAGGTACACCTTACCATTACGTTATCTCACCCTCTCATTCTACCAGATCTGCTCCAATTCTTCCATGCAAAGATTAAAGGTGTTGCAAAAATCCCTTAGAGGTTTAGATGCAGCACATTTTTTTCAGCTTCATGTCCACAATTCAATGCTCTGATGGTTTTAAAACTGGTAATTGTGGAGACAATAGGAGTGCAGTGAACCCCCAAAAGTACATTGTCCTCCAAGAATCAGCCATCAAAAGATGGGTATGTGGCAGGCATAAAAGGGTGAACATGGACAACAATAATAACAAGGTGTTCTGTTATGCTTTAATGCTTCCTTTTTGGTATCCAAAGTGTGCCATAAAATACCCCAAACACTATTGTACCACCAAATTATGTGGAGTTGTTGAATACATGCTTTTGTGTTTATTAAACCAAATACTTAAACTTCTATCTACTATTTCATAGTCAGTGGACCAAACAGCATTTTTACAGATCGTTTAATTTCCTGTTTTTAGTATGGTTTGGGGATTGTAGTTTCCTATTACTGATGGCATTCTACATATCATGGTTCAATCCAGTGGTTATTTTAGCTGCTGTTGCCTTTTTTTAATCATCTTGAACAAGCCTACCCATCCTTCTCTGATATCAACAAGGCCTTTTCATGCATTTTTTTGTACCTGAGAGATGATTTACCTGAACATTTCCAAAGTTTTATCAGTTTCTGAAACCCTCAGATCAGCCTGTCCAGCACCCATAACCAATAAACATCCGCAGTTACTTAAAACCCATTTTCTTCCTCATTTGGGTGCTTAGTTGAAACAAGTTATCGTTACCACATCTTAATGCCTGAATGCATCAAATGGCTGCTATGTTATTGATTCGTTTACTGTTCGTCTTAACACCTAATTAAACAGGCGTACTTAATAAAATGTTTGTAGATTACAAAGATTCATATATAGCAGCAGTTCATAGACCGTAAACCAAAGATTAATCTTTGCAATTGACCTCACCTAAAAAGTGTTCTGGAAGGAAATATCTTGAAAAAAATAAACTTTTAACATATAAGAAACAACAGACCCCTAAATCAAATGGTACTTCATTAAAAAATCTAAAGCAGCATGATCTTTATTTAGAGACATTTATATATTCTTGCTATTTAAACTAACAAATTTTTAAACTAATAATCAAACAATCAGACTAGAGACTTATGCCCATAAAGACCTAAGATTTAACTTTGATTCATTTTGAACAGATTCAAACTTGACTAAACCTCATCGTCTGGGACTAAAGTCTTTGGAGCAATTTTTATTTGATATATTCCTAATAATCAGGGGTGAATAGAACCAGAAGGTTTAGATAGGAGCTGGAGTGAATGATTAATGTCCCCCCTCTGTGTTTCATAGTGTATACAAATGACAGGTTGTCAAGGTAACAACAGGCAGAATAAGCATGGCTTCTCTGTGAGGTTCCTCATCACCATGTGCCAGTAAAAGAAGTAAATAGCCTCTTCCAAGTTTGTCTTTTTTAATTAAATGCTTCCATCAAGAAAAAAAAAATCTAAGGTAAGCCAGCCACAGACTGCAGCTCGGACAGAGATGTACATGTTTTTCAGTAAAAACAAAACAAAAAAAGTGTTTTGCTTTGTTTACAAGGGATGTTTGCAGACCCCAGGCTGTTAGCGGCTCTTAACTTCTTCATGCTAACTGTAGACTCATAATAATGGCTACACAGATGTCTGACAAACTATCAGCTATGCTGATAATTTCAAAAAATGTCCCTCTGACATCCTGTTCTTTCTCTGTTAAGCTAACAGAATTACAAAGACAGTTGGGATCAACAATAATAATCAATTAATAAAAATATTTTCAGTTTAATTTATCTTAACATTTAATATTAACATGTGTATTACCTGTTTCTGCATTTGTTTCTTGTGACTTATATTTACATTTATCCAATGACCATTTTTTTAAATTTTCATAGTCAACAGTTATTGACATGTGAAATTAAACTTTGATATATCCAATATATAACATAAAGATGGGTAATAAAAAATAAAAAAATAAGTTCAACCTTAACTATTGATGTTTTGAATTAATTAACTACAGCAATGCAATTTAATAGTCAGATCACAGGTATAGTATGTAGCGCATATTATAAAGTTATGATAAAGAACTTAATGCTTCAACCTAATTATTATTTCCAGTCACCTAAATGTCAGCGAATCACTCCATGCAATCTTACTCATTTTTATTATTAATAAATACTAAAGAGAAAACTTGTGTTTACGTTTCACTTTTAAACAGCTGTGAAAATGATGGTTCATGGGTCATCTTGCAGTAAATTTGATTGACAGGACTACAATGTCAAGGAAACAACATTTTCAGAAATGGTATGACCCACTTTATATGCTTCTGATTAATTATTTTGAATAGATTTGATATAACTGTATGAATAGGAACCAATAGGAAGTAATCAGTGCTAGATGTTATATAGATCTCATGAGTTCAACATATCACAGTTTTAGTTCTTTAATTAAAGGTCTAGATTAGGCATGGATCTATTTGAGATTCTAATAATATGTGCTTCAGTAAAAATACCATGATTTCTTTGTAGTTGTACATTTTTTTTTTTAACAAAATCTACAACGATGTGGACATAGTTGTGCTGAAAAAGATAGATTTATTTAAGCAAATTAAGTAAAATGTACTTGTTTTTCATAGGCACAAACAGCATTTTACTCAGAATTTTAAGGCAACACCGATACAAACAACCATTGACACCTAAGGAGAATTTAGAGGAGCCAATTAACCTAACAGTCAAGTTTTTTGAGTGTGGGAGGAAGCTGGAGTACCCGGAAAGAAACGCATGTATGCACAGGGAGAACACTCCATGCAAAAAGACCCCAAGCCGGGAATTAGAGACTGACACGGGAGTGGATTTTCACTCCTGTCCCGTCCCACTCCCACAGAAAAAAATTGTGTCCCGTCCCGATCCCGGGCCAGAGTAGAAATCTAAATCCTGTCCCGTCCCACTCCTGGTGAAATTACTCCCACTCCCATCCCGCTCCCATTCAGAATGACTCCCGCTCCCGCATCACTCCCATGCTCTGTTCGAAAACCTAGGACGCATCCTTAGAAGGCCAGATTTGGAGTACGATTACGTCATTTTAATACATACATTGTTTAGATTTACTTATATATTTCTACCCCTTTTATAGAATAGAATAGAAAATCCATTTACTGTCCCACAATGGGCAAATTTACAGCAGCAGAAAGATTATTGAAAATGGTCACACAATTGTGGACCTTAGAAAAATGTATAAGAATAACATAATAGGGAAGAGTTAAAAAAATAAAAAATAAAATACAATTCTGTAAAGTGTTTTAACAATATAAAACTGGAGAATAAAATTTGTTTAAAGACTCCTTCATAAGCATGGTCCCATCTGTAAAAATCTGCTTTTTCTGTCTTTTCCATATTTAGGCGTAGCTTAAAAAAAATATGGTGTCTCCCACTTAATCCTACCTTTTGGAAAATGATCGATTATTAAAAGATTCTATTCCCTCTGATAAATCTAAAAAAGTGCTTCAGATAACTTTGTTTCATAATAACCGAATAAAAGTACCTCAGATTAAGGTTTTAGTTTTAGATTTTGCTAATGCAATCAAAATGAATTTTCAGATTAATATTGCCAACATTTTAAAAATAAAATTTATACAAAGTTATAAGCTCAGTATTTGTTTTTGTTTTCTTAATTATACATTTTCTTAATTTTGTAAAACCAAAGTAAAAATCCCTTTTTTCCCCTATGAAACCTAATTTTATTTAGTATTAACAGACTCATTTTTGGATATCCATGTGGAAAAATAGCACCTTACATTGTTGAACTAAAAATCCATTAATTTGTGATTCCTAGGGCATAACATTGTGTTAATTGTGGGCAAAGCCTGAAGATGCTCTTGTTTCTCTCTACTCTAGACTTTTTATCTTAAAAGTCACAAGATTTATCAGTAATTACTTCTGAGGGGAGCAGGAAAGTTTCCAAAAAGTTACAAAATAAAACTACAAAGTTGGTTATTGTCAAGAGAAAGATAAAAAAAAATGCTTATATCCAGAGACATCACCATACAGACATCATATGACAAATTATAATGTTATATTATATTATATTATATTATATTATATATATATATATATATATATATATATATATATATATATATATATATATATATATATATATATAGCTTATGCTTCATCCTACTCCTTTTTGAAACATGATGCATGTTTGTGAAGCATTCAATGTAAACATTGTTAAATCATATCATGTTTCAAAATAAATAAATGTAATCAAAATTTTTATAGATTACCAAAATATGGGATATACTATATTTATGTCAAAGAAAATAAAAGGTATCTCTCCTGTTTCTTTATGTCACTAACCATTTGCTGGCTGTAGTTTCACATGAACAAAACAGTTATTAGAGTCTTATCAGCTGTGTGATTGAGAAGTGCATACAGTTTTCCTATATTTAGATTTAACCTCAGGCATATTAGGTCACAAAAGCTGAGCTGTGAAATTAATGGAAATGAATTAATTTAAATAAACCCACATAACTTGTTGACAGAGGAATTGGTGTCTGTCTTTGTGAAGGGATGGGTGGGGGGTCAATGACAAATCTGTCAGTAGCACACAGCCAAACAGCAAATTCTGTCATATTGCATATATTACATATGTATCACGAGGGGGGGAGATTAACAGAGGGCAGGCTTTTACTTATAGTATGTCGCATGCAGTTGTTTTTATATTTAGGAATGATTTTTATATTTCAATGTTTTTTTTTTTCTCTATATATTTATCTTTTATTATCTTACTGTTCTTAGCTGTGACTGCGGTGTTTATATCACTGAGCAGCTGAAGAACTAAATTTAGCTTTGGGATGGTTAAAGTATATCTGTCTATACAAAACAAAATAAAAATACTTATGGGTGAAAGTTATTTTTTTTTTCTTTTTGTTCTGCATTAACTTTTCATTTAAAAAATGAAAAATGTTAAAAACAGAAACATTGACAGTTAACATCATACAGCTCAATTAACAACACCAGAACACATTGTGTGTTTACTCCAGAAGGGTCCTTTGGTCCGCCAGTTTTGTTTGGACTAAAGCAGACTTAATTTTTATAAATTAGATAAGTTTGCTTTCGCATTAAATTTTTTATTAGTGGATTAAAGTCCAGTATGCTACATTTTTTCTGTTTTTGTTATGCTGTTATTACAGCTGCAAAATAAAAATCACTCTATCAAGCACAACTCATATAACACAGGTTTGGAGCATTCTATTAATGAATTTAGAATAATGTTGGCCAACGTGTGCTCCACTGCACCCGACAGTTTTCAAGCAGCAGTATTGTTCAGCAAAATATGGTGGACCAGGTATGACTTTTAATGTTACATGTGTTGACTCAATAAGTCCCAAATAGACGTGATGTTGCTGTCAAGTTCAAGGCCAGATTCATTCTCACCAGAAGTAGGCTCTGAATCCATCTTTGCCACGTCAGCCTAATCTTCCTCAGCAAGACAGAGCTTCTGCATAACATATAAATGAGACCAAATAATATGAATACTATGTAATTTCTGCAACATTGGTATAAATACTGCTTTAGTGACACATATAGATTATATAAGTAGTATTTCTATGTTTTACATTTTATTTTTAGTTTTCAAGCCATTTCAATAGACAAACATGTCTTTAAAAGCTGTTAAAACTCAAGATGAAAAGCAACAATTTGAGTTGATTTTGACATGTAATAATAATATAAATGTTTAAGTCATTGGATACAGCTTGGAAATGTATTTGCCTAAATAAATGGTTTGTTGACAATTAAAATTAAATTAAAACATCCTGATGGTCAAATTAGCTTTTTTCAGTAAGCGAGGAAACATTGTTAAATTGTGACACAAGCTTAAAACATATAGTAGCATGAGGTTAAAACTGTCAATGTTTGTTCTGCTGTTTTAATTGCTTTTAAAGAACAGCTCACTAATTATTTTTGCAGATGCGTTGATTATCAAAATGAAAGCACTTTAATCTCTTCCGTTTTCTTCTAAGCTATCTGATCATTCTGAAAAATGTCCAAATATATTTTAGTCTTTTTCTATGTGCACTCATTCTGTTTTACATGTTTCGTGAAAAGAAAAAATTGGGAACAGCTTATTTTTCATTTTTGAAGTTAAAGTAGAGAAATGTAAGCAAAATAATTCCATTCTTCTATCAAACTTTGCACAATCTTTATTTTATATGTCAATACATTAGACGAGGATGCCACAGGAGCTGAACTACAACAGTAATCTGGTTTTAAAATGACAGCTGAAGTTTTGGAAATGGTTTCCACAAGAATATGAGGCTTCTCTGTAAATGATGCGCTGAGGGAAGCTGAGATGGCCAGGGTGCTGGAGGTAGAGGAGAGTGATTAACCAGAGACTATATGCAATGCTCAAGGTTTATTATGATGGGAAAAGTGTGACTGTTAAGGCACACTGCACAGGAGAATGAGGGAAAGGGTAATACAATGTAGATGGACTTCCTGGTGCTTCTTACTCGATGTTTTAACACAGAAACATAACTATATACCTGCATCCAAGATAAAAATAAAAATCAATTAAAAAAACACTTATTTTCGGCAATTTGAGGTTTAAGCCTGCATTCTTTCACATTTTAATTTTTGACATCTAATAAGCACATGTTTTGACATTAGCTATACGGATCAGAGTATTTTGTACCCTTTGCCAATATCAAGTAATATTGATACACAACATTAATTAACAAAGGTTATGTTAAATATATATAGTTCAAAGGTCAGGAGATTTGAATTCTAAATAACATATTTCTTCTGTTCTGCATGCCATACATTAGTATTGAGATTTTTTTCTAGGTAAGGATTTCTCGGACTGTTCAGGATAGTCTTAAAATATAGATTTAGCATGAATTTCACACATTAATGAAGAAACACTTTACCTAAAAGGCTGAAAGCTGAACTATTCGTTCCTAAATGTTTGCGCAGTTCAAGATGTTCAGATTCGGTCCTCAAAAAAATCTTGACCTGCTGGTGTTGAGTTTTGATGAGGCACAGTGTTTTATGGTGTTAGGATAAATATGACTTAGATTTAATAAAAAAAAAACATTCATGATAAAACAGAAAAGTTTCCTTCTATTTACATAAAAAAAAAGTTTGAATAAAAGCTTGGATCTCAAAATAACTCATAAAGCAAGTATACCTGCTTTAAACATCAGTACCCTTTATAAGGGTGCTGATGTTTAAGGTCTTTATATGAAGTTTTATTTTAGCAAATATATGCCAGTACAGCTACAAGTGATCATTTAGACAAAGCAAAAATAAAATATTTTTTTCTGCTTTAGAAAATCAGTGCTTTGCTTTTTTTTAATGTTCCTCTAATGCTTATAGCAGGTCTGCATATCATAAAATTTATTGAATTTTCGTTAAGCCACTCTTTAGAAAAGCATACAGGTTATATCATATAGGCAGTACTGTGTTAACATTATTGTGCAAAGTGAAAAACTCTTTATGAAATCCCAGAGATTAAATTCAAGACCTAAAATTCCTAAAGGTTAACACCTCGGTCTCCCCACTGTAGAAAAAAAAATATTTTTCACCATCAAATCATTCATACTCCTACTAGATTTGTTTTTAAAGTGAAATTTGAACAGTTTTGAGCAGCCTGGTACTGAAGGAGTTAAAGATTGTGGTAATGGTAAGAACTCTTCCAACTTTTAAGAATAATACCGCAATTATTTGGGAGAACATTCAAAAGCTGGTGAGAAATTGTATGGATGATTTAATATGTTCATTGTGGTTCAAGAAGGAATTAAAACAATTTTAAAACAAGGGTATTCTAATATGTTTTTTCTTTACACTTGCAATGAGGCTGCATTAAGAGACAGTGTAATGACAATAAAAGCTGGAGAAATAAAAAAGAAATCAGAATTCTGCCAAACATTTGCAATAAATAAGCAGAGAAACAGTTTTATTTAATTCACATGCACATAAACTGCTTTTCCTAATTATTCTGAATGCACATTTAGCTTCCCCTACTTCCATGTGGACATTTTTCTGCTTGTTCATGTCAACATTCGTCCCTTTTAGGGTAGGATCTATAGAAATGGTAAAGAGTAGATCTCTGATTGGCTGCTGAAATATGGCCGCTGTCCTGAAGCGGTTGTCTAACCTACTTAGCTAAGCAAAAACAGCAGATGATGCCTTCACACTATGCTGCATATTTCTGTTTAAATTGACTGACTGTCATACTTACTGTATTTATGTCAGTCAATGAAATTCCACATAATGTTCCCTATAATATTTGGTGCAGGTGTTTACCCAGCCATAAAGTCTAACTGGGATTTGGTCTGGGCTTTTGTACGATAAGGCTGCACCACATCACTATAGTCATGTCGCTTCACCAGCAGAAACGCAGTAAGACAAGAAAAATCAGCAATGCTGCTCTTTTATTAGAAGTTTTAGATAATGTAAATTTTATTGAGCAACGTTGTACATGCCTAAATATGCCTCTGGCAAAACTGAATAGACAAAAAGATTTATAAACACACATATAAATAGGTCGATAGATGGATATATTTATAGATGTATTGTAGGACTTTGATGTCTGTGGTACTGAAACAAGAGTCAAATGTTCAAAATTTGCAGGGAGAGTAGTTTATGTAGGTTTGGATTAAATAAAACTGTTTGTAGAAGCTAAACTGCATGTGTTTGGTGACAGTGTAGTTACCCAAGGAACAGTTGCAAGCTGGAATTTATTTTTTTCTATCAAAAAAGTCTTTTTCAACCAAAGATTTGTTTCTCTATCTAATGTTCAAGAAAAAACACAGTCATCTTTACACACATTTATTTGTTAGGTCTGTATGATTTTACATGTATGCCAAAACTATTTGCCTTAATACTAGAGATGCACCAATAAGGCTTTTACTGGCGACAATGATTTTTATGCTCTTCACCTGTAATGATCTATTTTAGACCTGAAAAATATGACTGTCCTTTTTTTTTTTTTTGCTTAAAGTGACTTGGGGAAAAAAAAGGATTATTCACTATTTTATCTACAGATGAGAGCTGATTAAGAGGCATCTGCCAAATGTGACTTATGTAACTTTTGCATCTCCACTTACTACCTGCTGACTCAACAGTTTTTTTTTTTTTTTCTGCAAACCTTCCCAGTTATTCATTCAAAACTCCAATACCTTTGATTTACATGTAAACTGAGATGCAGCAAAAACAGAATTGGATTTAATGTGTACAGTTCAAAGACATTCAGGAGGAGATGGCGACTTAAATTTTTCAGTCTGACTCAAGACACATTTAAGTCATAAAAAAGACCGTCGCTCCAGGAGTAGAGACTCATTAACACTTTATTTATATCAAATCCAACCAGGAATAAAACAAGTCAATGTAGAAGCTACAGACTGCAACTCTAATACTTTAAAAATTCATCCCTAAAAGGAAGATGTTGAGTTAGTGGCCTGATGCTAGTTGGGCTATTAATGGTTTATAACAATCTGTTCATTTTTGCTGTAACTTCATAAAAGTGACCACACAGATGTGTTTCTAGCTTCATGGTGCAATATATGACTTAGGAGTCTTTAAGAACAAAAATAAACTGAAAATATCAAAATCTTATTGTCTTACTGATAAGTCAGGTACTTTTACAAACTTCAAATGAAAATGCTTCCTGTCCTGTTAGTTCATAAATGTACTCAATATTTCATGTTGCCTTGATCATAGTATTTCATTTTAAAACATAACTGAACATGATTTGTCTTTAAACGTAACGTAAAAAGATTTAAAACTTGCTTTTCTGATGACTCATAATGACGGGAACAGAATCCTCTAGATGAAGTCCAGGAGGAGACAATGTGACCACATGGGTGAACAGATGTTAACTCCATCATTGCACAGTTAAAAAAAGAAAACATTGCTTTCTCAAGAAATTCAATATTAATAGGTGTTATTGTCATATATTTATTATTTAACAGAAATGTAAGTTCATATATATGCTTAATATTATGCTTTTTTAAATGCAAAGAAATAATTTAAAGAGCACAGCTTAATTTTTTGCATAAATTTCCCGCGTCTGATGACAGACAAACTAAAATGACACCAGAGTTGTGCACATGCATGAGAGGAGAAAAAGCACCACAGTCTGCTACTCTAATTTCATTTTGGGTAAGAAAGTTATCAATGTAAGTTCTTTTAAATTGAGCTTTTTACCTTTTTAGCAAACAGGAGCCTTCCAGATCTGGTCTCACTCATTGTTAAAAGATTCCACAGTATTCACTGCCGTCTTATTCCGTCTCCATTCGGACTCAAGTAGACAAAACTTTTATTTACTTACTCTTTTGTGGAGTTTGTCATGGTGTTTGAGGTGCACTTGGGGCTGGTCTTTTGTCGTCCGTCTTCACAAACCGTAGTCCCTGTTCTCTTGCTGCACTGGATCTCAATTAAATAGCCAGGTGAACAAAAGCACGTATTGCGTAATCCCTACGTGCTCCCAGATAATTTGACCCAAATCGCTCTCTCATGAACGTACTAATTATGCCTGGGTATCAATACCTAGAAAAACATTTCATACTTGATATAATTTTTGATATAAATAAAATGATCCATCCATCCACCATCACGCTTATCCCTGCTGGTGTCGCGAGGGGTGCTGGTGATTATCTCCAGCTGTCAATTGGCGAAAGGTGGGGTGCACCCAAGACAGGTCGCCATTCTATCGCAGGGCAACGCAGAGACAAACAACCATTTACGCACACACTCACACCTAAGGATAATTTAGAGAAGCCAATTAACCCCACAGTCATGCTTTTTTGGACTGTGGGAGGAATCTGTAGTACCCGGAGAGAACCCATGCATGCACAGGGAGAACATACAAACACCATGCAGAAAGACATGTAGAAAGAAGGAACCTGCTTGCTGCAAGCAAGCCATTTTTAATACCATGGGATTTAAAATGATTAATTAAAAAAAAATTTATTAACATAAAAAACAAATCTACAATCTTATCATTGAACATTTTTTCTTAACAGAATCACAGATGATCACAACAGAATTTCCTATTTTTTGAAGGTTATTTGAGGTATTATTCTGTTTAGGTGCAAAAATTCTAGTAATCTAAAATGAACAATAACAAAAATATGCCAACAAAACTTGTCTTGCAAATCGAAACCATGCCAAATTCGTATCGTATCCGAATATATCGTTAGAGTATTGATGCTTTTCAGAATATCAATATTTTAGACTCTCCAAGAGGCAACTGTAAATATAGGAAAGCTCATTTTACATTTTGGGCGATGGTATAGGAAAGCAAACAAATATTATTTACCTGTTAAACTTACCCAATGTACCTTTGAAACAGCTTGTATCAGTTAAAATATTTACAGATAATAGATGTTACACAGTCATATAATATTAATACTATAGACCATTCCTGACCTGTAGCATTGCAGTGCTTTAAGAGCTGACTAAATGCAATGCATTCGATGATATCCATAGAGGCCTGAGACTCATATGGAGACATGATGCAAACTCCTCTTCATCCAGCACCCAACCATCAAGCACGGCCTTAGTTCTAGGGTTGAATAAACTGATGTTTTTACTTTAAAGGTAAAAAGGTTTTAGCTGCATTATTATTTTCTTGTTGTATATTTATTTAATTAGACCTTTACTTAAACAGTTAGATGTTGATTGAAGACATAGTTAGCACTGTTTTAGTAAGATGATAATATGTTCTACAGATTATATAAAAGAATAAATCAACTTATTCAGCACAATTTACTCACCTCTGAACACATTATTTGAGCTCCAACACTGTATAACCCCAAAATAAATAACTTCTATGTATTGCTCTGATTTCCAGTGCATAGATCCTGGTAATAATGGGATGCTGTTAGGAAACCAGACCCAGGTCAGTTCAGCAGTGGGGTAAACTGAAACTATGGGGTTGAAGGGCTGCAGAGCTGGCTCTGGTTCTTTGGCGCCGCGTCCCCCTGAGCTGGTGAAAATGTGGGGGCTGTGCTTTAGCCTTTGAAGCTTTACCTCCCACTAATTCTGGCCTTCCAATTTCCACACACTACACAGAACCCCCCCCCCCCCCCCCCATTTTCCACCCTTTTCTTTGCCTTTGTTTCCCTTATAAGGATTCGCCCGGCCATTTCCTCTGCGTTTCTGTGGGAGGTGGTGCGCTTGTTTGTGAACATGGACAGGTTGAAAAATACCAGCCTCATATAAAAATGTATTTACTTGATTTGGACTGTGCAACAGATTTGTTTAATTGAAATATAAAATGAACCATATACGAATGACACTTTTAATATGTTAAACAGATAAAGTTATCTTAATATGCTTTGTTTTTATTTTTGTGTTTATTTAAAAGAAATGTTCAGTTAATAACATTTGATGGTTTCATGGATAAATATGAAATCATAGATGACAAAGTTTTTCTTGTAGGTAAAAGCTAATTTGACAGAAATGCCATCTGTTATGTTCCTTACCAGTTCAACGTACAGTGCATGGAAGCAGAAAGAGAGGTGACCATTTCCACACACCTACAAGGAATAGAGAAAAAAGTATGTAAGTGTATAGTGGAAAGGGTTGCCGCAAAGCCTTGAAGAGTCTAGTTTTTTTTTGCTTTTTACCAAAGGAAATCTATGTAATTGTTTTGATGATAAATTAACTAAAAGATATGATAAAAATCTGAATCCTGAAAATGTAAGCGCTTTTTTTATTCTGTTATGAATCTTTGTTTTTATTTTGAACACCAAAACATGCATTTTTGGAAAAGGTGTTAATCTTTTCTCTTTTCAGAAGATCGCACAGATATCGCTAAAGCCAGGCATACACTGTCCAATCTTTTTGCCCTTTTCGGGACGATTTTTCAGTTGTGCGAGAATTTTTCGATCGACTTTCAGCCTGATCGTGCGTCCTGCATCTGATAGTATACAGGGGGTTACGAGGTGCCATCAGCCTCTAACGACAACCTCCTGATCATGAATCGTAAATCTGGAGAAAATCAAACATGTTTGAAATTCAGTTGGCCGTTGTGGGCAAATCGCTCAGTGCGCATGCACAAACATCATTCTTCTTCTTCCTCTCAGATGTAAACACAGAAGCATGGCAGGGGTGCAACAAGTGAAATGGAGTTCTTTCTGTAAATTGACAGACTGTAGTAGCCACGTTTGCTCAGCCATGTCTTCATCCAAATACCTTGTCGCCTTTTCTTTTTTAGGGCTTTCAGCACAAAATTGCAAATTGCCAAGGCAGCGCTTTTCACTCTAGTGAGCGTCATTTCCTCTTCTACTCGTTTGGCTGCCAGATAGACGAGTCAGAGTATTGCATCTCACTGCGGAGCTGAGCTTGCTTTGGTTTTTAGACGTACAGTGTGAGCAGGTAGATCGCATCAGAGCGTCGGGTCACACAGTGTGAGAACACGCATCATGAGCTGTGAACTTTTAAACCCTCCAGTTTTGTCGTACAGTGTGAGCTGTAGCTGCGTGCAAAGGTTAAAAAAATATCGCACAGTGTTTTTCCCAGCTTAAAGTCATTGAAAAAACTTCAAAAGCTATTTCCCTGAGTTCTTTGGTAACAAATCCTTTATATTTTCTAAATAGACCTGCGGTTGCATTCATAAACAAATTTTTTTGCTTTTAATAAAAAAATGTTTAATATAATTTATAACTTAACAGATATATAACTTAAAATTTGGCTGATACAAGTTCGGAAGTTAAACTCACACTTACATTATTTTTTAATGTATAGAATATATGGATAGTAACAAAAACAAAGTAGTAAAACCAAACTCAAATATCCGGATAATATGAAATACTTGTGAAAACTTTAGAACATTTGAGTCTGAAAAAAGATTTTGTCTCTGAAAAAATGTACAAACCTTAAGTGAGAAAAAATAACAAAAGAGAATAGTTTGGACCCAGATTAAGGTGCTGCCAGAATTTCCAGCAAGATATAAACAAAAATATCAATTTCTGGACCGTATTGTGAGAATTATTTTGCTTGTGATAGGAAGTAATTTATTAAGGAAATGATTGTCCTCACTGCAAATTAATTCATTAGATTTTATTATATTGAAATAGCAGGAACTTGTCTCCCCACCTTGTAATTTCCTTGCTATCCAATCAGAGAAGCTGCAGGGGAGCAGATGTTGCTTAATCAGACAGGAGTTCATAAGGTTTGATTAATGAATTGATTCATGAAAAAAAAAGAAAAAAGAGGTGTTATGAGAGCTGTTGTTCATATAAGCAACATTTTCATCAAATACCTTTGGTTTGATAAGATTTTAAATGCTCTCATTGAAACTCTTCCACAGGTAACGCTTTTCTCTGTCACCCTTATTGTTAAGGTTTTTGCCTTTTAAATTAATCAATAATTAGGAATAACTGTATGAAATCTGCATTTTAAATGTTTCATTCTATATCCTGCTTTGCAAAATCTGGTAACATGCAAGCATATATTATGTAAAATCTGTATTTTGTATTTGGAACACTGGTTTATCAAGTTCATTGCTTTTGTGTCTCAACTTGTAGGTATTTAAATATTTAAAATGTGTAGTCAGTTTAAATAACCACATCAAACTAAATGTAAGAATATGAAATTGTTTACTGTTGAACCAAATGGATTCGCTGTATCTGAAGCATAATTTAGCTTTTTAGTCATTTGCTGTAAAATCTGTAGTGTTTTTAGTTATTTCACACCTTCTGATCATGTTGCTTCTCAGCCATACAGAACAGCTTTTAAATCCAAATGCTCTAAAGTGTTTTGACACCGCTCACTCTGTATCAAATGGCAGAGGGCAAACATAATATACACTAAATGCAATTGCATGATAAAAGCAAGGGAAACCCCAAAGCAGAGCTGAAACTGAGTTAACGGGGAATGCTTAAATATTCCTGGGGGGCACAAATATGCTCAATTGGGCATTACAGGAAAAAAAAAAGCTTGGAGCTACACTGATCTATGATTTTCCATAATCATTTATTCTAAAGTTGCAGTAGCAGTTTTTTTAACTGGCTTTTGTATCTTATATTAGTAATTATCATAGCTACAACTAAATTATTATTCTAATTTCTATAGGTAATAAAACTCTGCTATATATATATATATATATATATATATATATATATATATATATAATAATTTTTTTTTTTTTGCCTTATTCTTTTCAGTTCTAGCATGGTCCATATTAGATATTGAAACCCGAAACATAGCAGTTTTAGTCTGCTCAAACAGCCTTCTGGTTTTCGTCTGAGAATCATGCTCTCTTTCTGACTCTCTGGTGAGAATGACATATTTCTATGTGTCATACAAAACTGATTTTCTTTATATAGCTTCTTACATCTCTGTGTTCCTTTTCCTACATTTTAAATGCATCGCTAAGTGCTGCACGGCCGCAAAGCTGACAGTCAATAATTCTAGGCACTGGCCACTTTCTCTGTGAATCTATAAAGCAAAGTTCTTACACAGTTATTGATTTGATTATTGATGATTTTTTTTTTAATTTTCAGTCTGAAGGAGAAAAAAAAATTTACTTGAGAATCAAAAAAAATTGAGCTTTCAGACTCGTTAACCTTATTACTTAAGTATAGGATAAGAATTGGTTTATCTATACAATTTAAGTAACTACTATTATTATTTTTTGTAATAATATTTTCAGTTTTGATCATTTTATTTTTTTGAGTAATTGGAAAAAAAAACGAAAATCAAAAAGGGTAAGTAAACCTGCAAGTATGTTTAATAATGTATGACTGATGACAAACACCATTATGAAGGATCTGCATTCAACCCATTGTAATCTTGTCTAGATTTTTCTATTTATTATAGATTTCATCTGATCTTAATTCCCAATGTTGTCAGAAAATGTTGAAATGGCCCCTCATTGGTGAATTGTCAGCCTAGGCACAGATGATAAAATATACTTTCATTCGTCTTCATTCTTTATTGTTTTAGGATTTGATGGACTTCCAGCCATCCATCAAATCCTCCAAAGATTTAAAATAATCCAGGAAATAAAATCTGGAAAATCATAAGAACCATCTTAAAAGCTTTTGAACAAAAGTTGATGGGATTATTAATGTATTGCTTTTTTTTTCTCTCTGCAAAGTTTCCTGAAGGCCAATGTAAGGACGTGGATGAGGGCTGAGCTACTGAGGAGGAGGAAGGCTTTGATGCCTGTCTCTTGCTGACTGGCCGGTTGGTCCACTAACATCAAGTCGCACTCCCACCGAGGCAAAAAACGGGCCCATTCATTGCTCACCCCTTTCCCCTCTCCACCCTCACCCCCAACCCAGGGACATACGCACTGGACCATGTCTAGTGGGCTGTCGGAGGGACCCCAGACAGAGGACCTGGAGCGCAGTAGCTGCAAACAGGACTCTCCTGTCATAGAGCGCAGAAATCGAAGCGGCATCATCAGCGAGCCTCTCAGCAAGAGTCTTAAGAACTCTCGCACCCTTTCTCAATATACAGCAGTCTCCTCTGCTGCCACCAATGGACACACGGACAATAGCTCCACGAAGAGCCACTTGGCCAAGCCTCAAGCACCCCCAGCTCCCCCAGCCACTGTTTCCACACTGACAGCAGCCAAGTTGGACAGAACCTTAGAACAGGTTCTGGAAGGACAGAATGGCCTGCTGCACTTTGCCCAGGCAGCAGCACTGCTAAAGCGAGCCGGAATGGAGCACATGCTCCTGCCTGGGGGCATGGGAGTGGGAGTTGGCGGAGGAGACTCAGGCTCGGGGACAAGCGACTTGGAGGGTACGTCTGTTGCGGATGCCGTAGGTGGTCCCGTGGACTTCCCATATGGAGTAGGGGGCGGCTTTCCCTTCAATCCTGGGCTTTTCATCATGACGCCAGCCGGAGTCTTTCTGGCGGACAGCGCACTTCACATGGCCGGTTTAACAGAATACCCGGCGCAGAGCGAGCTCGCCTCTGCCATCAACTCCGGCAAAAAGAAGCGAAAACGCTGCGGCATGTGTCCGCCTTGCCGACGGCGGATAAACTGCGAGCAGTGCAGCAGCTGCCGGAACAGAAAAACAGGCCACCAGATCTGCAAGTTTCGCAAATGCGAGGAGCTGAAGAAGAAACCCTCTGCAGCACTGGAGGTAAGACAGTTGTGAAAATGTGCTATCACTTAGTGAGCTGAAAGGATTGCTTGAATTGTTTTCATTCACAGCTACAGAGACAATCTAGTTGTATGAATGACAGTCCTTGGCCTTTGAATAAGACACAAAAATGAAATCATGTTCAGATGATAAAAAAAAAAAAGTCGGACTCTGAGGTAAAGAGGAAAACTACAACAGAATAATACAGTTTTGTAATGACCTTCCCCTTTAAGAGAGTTAGGTAAAGTGGGGCTGTTTGGTGGACTGAAGGTTTCACAAGCATAGAGATGACAGGTGGTGGGGAGAGTGGAGGGTATGTTCAGTGTAAGGGAACACCATGGGGTCTCTTTAATTTGCCCACTATGACCACACAAGCACCATGCCTACGTATTGCAACCTGAACACTGATTCAACCTGCCACAACAACATAACCATATTATTCAAAATGATCTACTGCACATCATAGTTCCCTCTAGCGGGATCATTTCAGTCTGACCCAATGTAACTCTTAGTTTGCTCGCTTTTGCAACACAAATCTGAATAAACTGGTTTACCAGTTTGTGTTATAAGATTGGCAGTAATTGTGGATATGTGTACAGTATGTGTTTGTATGTCAGTATACATGTGTGGGTATGTTTGTGTATGACTGTGTGTATAATGAGGTCCATCTGGCTGCAGAGCTGTCATCTGGAGCACCAGGTGTCAGTGTGGCACACTGCACCCCCACCCTTTCTGCTTGCCACTGTCCTTCTCTCCTGTGACACTCCCGCTCATCTAAATGGCCCTCCATGCTTCCTGTCTGCTACCTCCATCACACTCTGTGGCCTAACTAACCCTGGCCATGGTGGCAGGCGTTTCATCTTAGAAGAAACAAACTTTTATGGATAATAGTGTCACTATACCATTGTGTAATAAATTGATAGACATGAAACAATGTGTGAACATAAACCAATAAAGAGACCGCTGGTCTAATTGACCAAACTAAATCTATGCCGCAAACAGCTAATGGCCTTGCTACGATCTCTTTCTGATGGTGATTGGGAGTGACAGCTTGGTCTTGTGTTTGCAGGCTGAAAGGTTAGTTATCCAGCCCTGATGTGCTGAGCATGGACCCTAATCATGAGAAGCTCTTGAACTGGTTAAATGTCTAAATAACAGATTATTTAAAATAATAGAGTTATATTCACAGGTCAGGAGATCTCTGTATAATAAAGTTTTAAAAATGCTTTGCCAACTTGTAATCTCTTCAAGTTCTTGTGTTAAAGTGAGTCTGGTGAAGTAAATCTAAACATTATGTAACATTTATAAAAGCTTGGTCCAATAGCCTTGAAATTATATAGATTCCATGTTGAAACACTTTAAAGTAAGATAGGAAAAAGTTCTTGGTTGCCTTGTTCTGCTGATAGAGTCAACAGCATGCTTGTTGCCGGCACTCAGTGGAGGAAGAATTAAAAGAGAACTCAGCATTTTTAAAATCATTTATGGCACTTTTGGGTGCATACAAGAAAAATTATATGTTAAAACATTTATTGATAACTTAATAAGATTTTTTTAATCAGACTTTACACTAAAGTGAGCAGATTTCTGCTATCTAATATGGGGATATTTCCAGGTTTAGATAAAAATAAGTACATTTCATAAAAATAAAAAATCGGAAACAGGGACAGTGATGCTTTCATCCATTTTTACATATTTTTTAATATGTTTAATATGTAATGTATAAACAAAAATAAAGTGTAAAATCCAGGAATGCGTCTCTTCTATTTCCTAAGATAAACAATATTAATCAGTCAATCGTGTTTAATAGTGCCATCTGGTCAGTCACTCTTCTCTGCCCTCTTCCATTGTGAGCAACATAACATTGTGTTCAGGAACAGGCCAGTTTGGATCAAGTCTGTAGGAATTTCCCCCTTTTTTCATCCAAAAAATGAAAATTTCTATATATATATATATTGAAAAACATATATTCTTTGTGCACTATCTATTGATTAATTTGATTAATCGTAGGGAATGGAAAAGGCGCATTCCTGGATTTTACACTCGATTTTTGTTATTTAAATACCGCTATTAATAAATATGTAAAAATGGATGAAAGCATCACTGTCCCAGTTTCCTATTTTAATTTAAGATTGGAGTTCACAAATCTGGTCACCTTAGTCTAAATGCAACCTTTTAGTAACAAATTTATTCGGCATCTACAATACTTTTGTTCTGATGTTTTTTATGAAGATTCATATGCACCAGCAAAGCGTTTTTCACTTTACAGTTTCGGACAGGGAACGTGCAGAAACAGAAGACCATCTGATTGGTCGAGGATAAAACAGCTAGAACAACTGGGTTTAAAAATACTTAAAGACAAAATGATCATGTAATATACATTTCAAACTGACTTTTACAAAACATTTTTAATCATTTTTACAGTTTTTAGTTAAGAAAAAGAAAATAAGAAAGAAAGGCAAATGATTTTTTTTTTAAAGTTTGTTTAATAGTTGCATAGTTAGGAATAAAAAATTAAAGCTACTGTATGACAGCAGACTATGCAGGTTTGCCTTTAGCGAAAATGCATAATAAATGAAGGCTAACATGCTAAATGGACTTCACCAACCATTTTGCTCATGTCACAGGTGCAATTCTGGTTGCTGGTGATTAGTAGATCAGTTTTGCACATGTTAAGTTTGGACATATTTTTTATACATACAAACAGCTTTTATTTATCATTTTTATTCTGACCTATAATTCATTTCTTTCTGAATTTTTCTAAAAACTATATTTCCAACTAAATAAACAGAATGTATGTAATAATAATGCACAGGAATCAATTATTAACAATGTTAAGAGAGTCAAATTACGGTAAAAAGTAATCTCTAGTGCATCTTAAGTAAAGTTAAAGGGGTTTGCATGTAGTGATATTGGCTGAGGATATGATAAAATTAATGGATAGTTTTCTAGTATTTTGTGTAATTGGTGATTTTAAGTTTAATAAGAGAGCACTTGTGTCCTGTGGGTTCCTGCTGCCCCTGTAATGTAGTGGCGATCTGTACCCCGCCTATCGCCGGATGACAGCTGGGAGATGGAAGCTAGCTGACCTAATTTTTCTGTGCACAAACAGCTTCTGATTGTAGCTTTCACCAACTAAAGCATCCCCGGATGATACTCAGTCCACACAGGCTCATACAATGCAGTAAAGTAGGAATTGGACTTGCACTATCCTTATATCACAAATCATTGATTGATAGGTCCAGCTCTCATTATTTTACTTGTTTCCTGTAGACTGTTTCTATGGCAGGCCATGAAGAACTATATTCTCTCCAACAGTTTGAGATAAAGAATCGCTTTTCAGCTAAAACTTACTGCAAAAATACTTTCCTAGCTGGATTCATCACAAAATTTTCTGTCAAAACTATGCAGTGGCGTGTCTTTAATCCCAGGTAGCATGTTTTATATTCAAGTTTACAATCAGAATCTATTTTTTAGAATGGAGATCTTGACAAAAAACAAAATCAGGCTTTCCAAAGAATTGGACAGTCTTAGACATGCATTTTAGTCCTAGTAGAGTCCAACAATCAACAAAAAAGGGAAGAAAAAATTTTGCTAGCTGAAGTACGTGGTTAATTGGACATTGATCAGTTGTTCAATTACTATTTATTTTCACACTCACTAAGGTGTGCACATTTATACACAGAAATCTGTAGATCAGTTGGGGTTAAGCACTTAGCTAAAAAAGGAAGCTGGAATTGCAGCAACAACCTTCTAACCTCCTCTATTTTACTCCCAGTATGATGCATTTTGACTTGCAGCAAAATGCATCATTTCATTAAGTAAGAAGTTAGGTACTCACTGACCAAAACAAAGTTATGAAACAGTAAAAGATTAGAGATGGACTGATACATCAGCTATGTCGATATTTTTGGAAGATATTCTTTTTTTTTTTTTTTTTTTTTTTTTCACCATTAGCTGATATGTGCATTTGTTTGCTGATTGATTAGTGCATTCAGAAGCCATGTGCTAAGATCACATAAGGCTCACTTAAGGTTATCAGCTCCCTCCATTTGCTATCCATTGTTAATATGTTTTCTTTTATTTGTTAAAAAAAAGTATTTTTGTTTAAATTGAGATTTGTGTAACATGTGTTATCATTGTTATTTTTATCGTGTAAAGGGAAGAAGAAGCAACAATGCACTAAAGAATCAGACCCAAATAATCTGCAACGTGTCAAATTATCAGCATTACCATTGATCTTGCAAAGAATAAAAAAATAAAAAATTGCTCAGTCTCTGAAAAGGATTAAATCAAATGGACGAAGCAGGGGAATCACATCCATTGACTTGGAGAGTCTCATCTCATTGGCTTGTTTTTTTAAGTGAATGTCACATAGGACCAAACAGTAAAACACAAAGTTTTTCTTCAACACCTAGAGTTAAACTAAACTCTATTTCAGATAACATTTGGTTACACTCCTAATTACTGTTAAACTCTACTACTCTATAAACATTTCAGTCAATTTTTTGTTTAGTGTCAAAATCAAGACCTCATATAGACTGACAGGCAATCGAAAATATAGAGTAAAAATAGTTTGCGTTAAATGTAAAAATAGTTTCCCAATTTTTTTTACTGTGCAGGGGTAGATCATTTTATCGTATTGTTGTCAGGTCTGATAACCTGATCATTCTTTCATAAGGTGTTTCATGTTTTGCCTCTATCAGTGTCACAATTATTTTCTTAAAAAAATATTTATTTTTTTGATTGCATCCAACATCACTGTGACTACCATTTCTTAATTCTAATACAAACACAGGAAAATGTTACGTAAGTAACTGCTACTTCTTTGTAATGCGTTTTTCTTCGAATTAACCAGAAAAATGTTTTTAAATGCTAATGCTATGTTCAGACTGCACACTGCTGAAGCAGCAGGAGCAGCTGGTTTACATGCAAAGTCAATGGCTGACGTGCATCAGGGCGCATCTAAAGGTCCTGCAGCGAGTTTCGAGCAGCAGGAGCAGCACCTCAGGACCAATCAGAGAAGCTGATGTGGGAGCTCTATGATCACGCCTCAGAAACCAGTTTTTTAATGCCTAAAGTAACTAAAAACGTTGAAACCTGTTAATGTTTTGAGGTGGACATTCTCTTAAAACTTATTAAAACTACTTTTTACACACTGATAACAGCAAATATAGCAAAGCCACTCTCTGCCATTGAATAGCACGTTCTCAAGAGTCTTTGCCTCTGTCTGTACCTAGTGTCCGCACTGAAGCTGGAAAGACAGCTTTTCAGTACTCTGCCCCCATAGCATGGAACAATCTTCAGAAAGACTGGAAGTTGAAGGATTTGATTCCAATCGGACATTTTAAACGATTGCTCAAAGGTTTGGAAATGAGATCTATGGTTTGTAACTGTTTTATGAATTTCTAATTATAGATAGATGTAATTGTAAACTGTAATGTAAATTGTAATGTAATCTTTTGCCGCTGTCTTGGCCAGGACTCCCTTGAAAAAGAGATTGTTAATCTCAATGGGACTTTTCCTGGTTAAATAAAGGAATAAATAAATAAAAATAGCAGCAGAAACATCTGATGCATCTGGAGGAACTTTACTGGATGCGCTTCAGGAGCTGCTCTTGTCGCTGCTCTTGACGCATGTCTGACCTTAATGTGTTTGGGCATCAAAAATGAATCTGCAGGTGCTTTTTTGCTGCTTCCAGCACTTGCTATCTGAACGTAGCATTAGAGGACCATCCCTTGCATTTTTAGGATGTGTATGCTGATCATAACTAATGCTGATTCTAGACAGGTCAGAGTCTATCAAGGCCTTAGATATTCAGTGGGTGTAGTTTATCTTTTATTTTTTTGTTGAGTTTTTACAGCAGTAGTGGCCTGTTTTTTATGGACAGTAGGCTGACAGGAAAAAGGGAATGAGAGACGTGGAGAGACATGCATGAAAGGACCACAGGCCGGATTTGAATCCGGGTCGCCCGCGTCAAGGACTTGGGCCTCCATACCTGGAGTGGGTGTATCTCTAAGGATATCAAAACCTTTCCTTTTACCCTTCAATTTAAATACTACATACAAATAAATTTAAATGTCAACTTGTTTGACTTCAATCTAGATTAATCTTTTCACTGATTAGAAAAGAAACTAACTATAAGGAAATAACTAAATATTTCTGAATTTGTATTCTGGAAATACAAAATGAAAATTTCCTTAAGTAGAAAAAGACATTTCACATTTAAAAACTTGTTTTTTTTCCCATCAAACTGACCTTTTATTACCTTGTCAGTCATAGTTGTTCTCTAAAAATTAGTATGAATGACTCAGCATGCAGATATGGACAGGTTAATGTGTATACTTACTTCTTCTCGCCATTTCATTAAGTATGATGATCAACAGGATGTCTTGAACAGGAGGGTTTGCTTTCTTGGTTTGTTTCCTTTTGAAAAGTAAGTTTAGAGAAATTAAACCACTTCATGCCCTATGATATTAAAGTAATAAGAGCATATTCCTTCAACGACAAACTTTCAATTTCTTAATGGCGGATTCAAACACAGTTAAACTACACATGGTTTTACACAGACTGCTTTAAAACAGTCGTCTTTTTACCTTCAGCAAAAATGCATAATAAACTAAGAGAATATATAAATCTAAATACTGAATTTTTGCAACTATATTCTGATCTTTGATTATGTTATATTCACGTCTAAGTTGGTTCCAAACCGGTAAATCTGCAGTAATACAGTATCTTTGATTTGTGATTCATAATTATACAGCTGTTAAACAGCCTTTTTTTTTTTAAAAGCATTTGCCTTTTCTTTCTTATTTTCTTTGACTTAACCTAAAACTGTAAAAATGTCTAATAAAGATGTTTGGAAAAGCCTGTTTTAAATGTATATTCCATTAACATTTTGTCTTAAAGTGCTTTTAAACCCCGTTGTTCTAGGTGTTATTCCTTGAGCCAAAGTTATATCGGGGCACAGTTTAAAATCGCTAACTTGTAGAAGGTAGAAAGTAGAGCTTTGTGCTTTTTGGAAAAAAATCATGTTTTTTTTTTTTACCGAAACAGCGATCCATATCAGATTATCCTCTGCATTAATCACAAGAAGCTTTACAAATATGCATGTTTGTAGACCAGGCCTGATTAAAGCAGGAAATTTAGCAGTTTTTATTGATATAAGTATTTTTATCTAAGAGAGAGCAGCTAACAGACAGGGTTTCATTGTTTTCGTGACCTCGAACGCTCTTGAAAACAAACTTGTGTTTAAGAACCACAGAAGTCTGAAAACCTCAGGAGCCTTTATCATGATTTGGTTCTTAATCACAAGATGTGTTATTCTTTCAGAGGAGATAAAGCAGTAGCTAACATTATATTTCCATATTTCTTTAAAAAATAAAATCTGAACCTATTTAGCCTCGACCTGCTATAAAATGTACAGTTCTTGTTTGGTATGTGAAGGGCACATGCTAAACAGAGTATTCAGCTAACTAGGATGCTCTCAGTGCTTGTAGTGTCATCTGTTCTAGTGATGATCAATTCTGCTAAAAATCTAAATTTTAATTATTTTCAATTAACAAAACTTGCATCAATATATTTCTTTATTTCACTCAATATAATTTGATTCTAATATTAAATGACATGAAAGCCTCAGAAACTACCAAGAAAGCCTAAAACAAAATCATGAACAAACTTCTAAACTCCAATATAACATTGTAGAAATTATTTAAAAGAAAAAGTACATTTTTTGGAGCTAAAAGCTCAACAGATGTCTCCCTCCTCATACTTCTTACCTCTTTTATTTTCTTTGTCATCACCTACTTTTTTTTGTGATCAACTGTTCAAGAAGACAAAAAAACACCTAAGCCTGAAAGACTATGTTCTCAAATCACTATAACAGATTAGCAAAACAACTCATAACTAACTGAAAATACAGACTAAAGGTCCACAACTAATTCTCAAAAATCCTTCTGTTTAAAAATCTCTCTCTCTTATTCTTACCTCCCTGCTCTAGTTATGCACTTCCAGCAATCAGAACAGTAGTAATGTTTGAGAAAAACCTTAATCTTAGCGAGGAGCAGCTCAGTCAAAATAAAATCAATCCCATAGTGCTTATCATAGGTGGCAGGTATGCAGTCTCCTCTTAGTTAAGGCTGTGCTCAGTTTTTCTATCCTAAGTCTAAGCTGTGCGACCAACTGTTGCTTTATAGCAACATGCTTTCTTCACAGTTTGCACGCAACAATCTTTTTATCATTCATTGGGGACTAAAGTCAGAGACATTTGCTGGGAGCGGGCATTTAAAACTTGGATTTTTGGTCAATTTATGGCCGCCCATTTTGTTGAGTTGAAGCTAAGCAGCTGAGCAGCACTGCTTACAGCTGCAGAGCACAGGCTCCCCGTCTGTGGTGTACGTAATTACCCACATATCCAGCATGCTGCAGCTCTTTCTGTTCAGCCCCAATTGCAGCTCCAATTGTCTGCGAACAGGAATGACAAACCCTGTAACCACAAACTGCAGCGCATATGGAAATACCAAAAATGTGTTCAAATGTCATCTCACCGTTATTAAATGAAATTATATTGTGATATATATTGATATTGAATTAGTGTCCAGCAGTATTTTTAAAGCAATATTGAGATTTCATTTCAATTTTCCATTTACACTAAATATATAGATTTCACTCTAGGGTTTCATTTTTTTCATGAACTTGAATGTGTGTTTGAATGTGTTCATTGTTGCAGGACTTTACTCTAACCTTTGTGTGAAGAAGTTCTACCTTCTGCTTGCAAGCATGGATGTTTACGCCAGCTGCAACTCTCTTCCCTACTGTGTGGTGGCAAACCCACTTTAAAAGTAATATCACTGTCTGAGCGCTGGAATGAGAAAGTTACTTGACGATTTGAAAATTGCATTCTATTAAATTGGGATTATATTGCCAATGCAATTAATTGCCCAGTCCTAACCTTAATGTGGAAGTGGTATGGGGGGTGTATTGATGGCCAGTGTGCCAGGTCATAAGAGAATGAAACCATCACTGAATTAGAAATGTCATTTTAAATGCACATTGTGTTCCTTTTGGCCAATAGGGGCGCTAGACCTGAAACTTCTAAGTCTAACGCCCGTAGTAGCTTTTGTTTGCGGCCTGTTAGCCTTTCTCTGCATGTATTTTGCTTCTGCTAAACATCTAAAATAATAAAAAAATGATTAGTGACTGTATACTAGGAGCAACGTGTTAACTTACCAGCCTAATAAGTTTTCTCTTTTTAGCCTCTTCAGAAGATTAAAACTCTTTCCTTGCCTCAGCCATGACCAGTAATTGAACAGATGGAAAAATAGCAGAGCAAAAGCCTTAGCTCCATGACGAGCCTGTGGCCATAAAGTAATATGTTCTACCGGGTCTCACAACTTACATAGGTGGTATTTCGAGAGGGGAGCCCTGCTTGTAGCAGTAATGTCTAGCATAATGTCAAGCACTGTATATTGGCCTGAGGAATCATTTAAAATAACTTGTATGCATCAACTCTTTAGTCCACGGTATGCCTTTATCTGACTGGGAGGTCTGGGAGTCTCTGCTTAGATTAGTGCCTCCGTGACCTAGTCCCGAATAAAGTGGAAGACAGTGAGTGCAAGTACAATGAATTTCAGTGATTGGATAATACTTCAGTTTTCACTGATGAATTCTGCCTCTTCTGCTTTTTGTGCATCTTATCAGCAGCTTTAGTGCTTATCCAGGGTGACTTGGGCACCACCTGCATCAGAGCAGAAGGTCTCTGGGCTCTCAGAGTGACGCTAAACTGCAATGAGCCTCAGCTGTAGCTCAAAGAGCCCCTGAGTGTCATGTCCCCCTCTAATCAAAGATGGCAGGGTACATCTCTTCCTGCTGACTATTCCACGCTTTGCACGCTTTCAAAGAGGGAAGAATATCTTATTTAAAATTATTTTACAGTCTCCTTTATCCTTGATAGAATTCCCTGCACTCTTGGCATATCTACATGTGCGCATGGTAGACGTTGAGGAACATCCCGTCTGCCTTTTACTCTTTTCATTGAGCGCATTTTTATTTTCCCTCTCATTTGTTTGTCAGAGCTGCGAGTGTATACACATCAAAACAAAAGTGCAGTCCAGTGGCGGCAGTGGCGTGCTTATTTTAAGGGTGTTGAAGGTTTCCATTGAAAGCTAATGGCAGCTCAAAGAAGAGCGTAAAATTGGCAAGTGAGGGGGAGTTAGCATGCTGAGGCCTTTGCCACCTCACCTCTCACTGGCTGAAGATGTCTGGATTTATTCTGGGAATGCTATGTTTGGGAGAAATAAAAGCGAAGACACACCCTCTAGGGGTATCAGTCCCAGCAGCAGTGGAAAAAAAGAGGAAAAGTAGGGATTTGGATTTTGTACTCTGTCTTTTTGTTATCTAAATGTTACAAGACTTTTAGGATCCACTGTGCTGTTAATCAAATCTTCTAATCAGACATAAGAGGAGCTCAGTTTTGTCGACTTTCAGAAGCCGTGCTTCTAAAATTGTTTGACTCAGCCTGTGTGCCATTATGTAGAACTAAAACCTGAAACATTTTCCCGAGGGAACAATTTTGCCAGCATCAGATGCCGATGAGGGAGCAGTATATTCCCTCACTGTCTTCCCTGCCTCCAAGACACAGCACACCAGACAGTCAGGACAGTGGAGACTCATACAAAGTGACAGGCATGCAGACTGACGCCGAAATGCAAGGATGTGTGGGCAAGTTGCTGGGCAGGCAGAGGGACATGTTGAAGTGGACAGGAGGGGGTTTGGTTTGGGGGAGGGAACAAAAAGAGAGGGAGAGAGAAGACATCAGGTCAGCCAAGGTGTTATTGCATTGTTATTGCAGACAGCATGGAAAGTTTTATTCATTTATTTATTTTGCTTAGAAATAGTTTTGATTTCATCCATTTCCACTGAAATTAACTGAAGTGAAGTTGCAAAAAAAATTATTTTCCATTTATTTCATCTGATGACAACTCCAAACATTTATAAATTGAATTAGGATTTTGTGAAAGGGACCATCACATGCATATTAGTGGCAGCTGCTGCTCTCTGAAACAGGGAAGTCTCAATGTTGTTAAGTAAATCCAGAAGTCCCGAATTGCATTAACAAATATTAAAACACCTTAAAACCATCACTACATGGTTGAAAATAGCTCCTGTGAAGCACTCTGAATAAAAAAACTCCAAAAATCTCTGCAAAAGTTCAGCACAATATGAATATCTCTTGACTCATGAAGGAAACCTCCTCGCTGTCAGGCCACTGTCAATCAAAATAATTCAGTATGTTTACCAACCAGCATCAAGCAGCCAGTGTCATGACCCTCCTCTACTCCATAGATCCCCTAAGAGGTTTAGCCTCTTTTGATGTGATGTATTGTGGAGTGTTATCCAATCAGGGCTCTACCTCTCGCTGCTTACCTCATAGACTCAGGCTCAAACCTCAACAGGGACTTCTGATAGTGGCTGACATGCAGAGTCCTGCTGCCTCAGCACAGAGGGGAGATCGCTTCCAAGAGTGGAATAAACTGCTGAATAATGCATAATATACTCGTGAATCAGGTGCATTTTAGCACATATTTAAGGCAGTTTAATGAATACATTTATGAAATTTGATAATGCATATTTTACCAATACTTTTACGAAATTTACAGGCTTCCTGGTATTCACTGAGAAATGGACTCTGATGCATATGTATACCATTTACTTTGATATACTGATACAAAATTTTGTGCAACCACCTGCCTTTACCTCATGTCTGTGGTGAAGCTTTTCAGTGGAAGTACCATGCCTAAGATATTCTTTCCTATATAGCATAACAATTCCACCATCTGATTCACTTATGGGAAATTAGGTAACTGTCCAAGGTGGCTTCTGCACAGGATTTTATTTAGGGTTTAAGGTTAGAGAGGTTGGTTACATATGCATGTCATACTTTTCCGAGGTCTCATTTTGTTACCACTTCAGAATTATGTCATACTTTCTTTTGATTATTTACATAAAAATAATAATTGAATGTTTGTGATGTTAAACTGATAAAATGTTTAAAATCTTTAGCAAGATATCTAAAGATGTTGATGAGGCTTAACAGAAGATTAGTGGACAAGTATGTCAGGAGACGAATTGGAGGTATTGGATTTGGTGTTTTTATCACCATAAAGGTGTCTCTAGCTTCCTCTGGGCCATATTTATGGCGGGAGCTGTGACAGGTAGATGATTAATTTGTGGATAAGCTGAAAATTTGTTTGCAGATATTTTGATGATTAGCAGTGTTAGATGGTTTTCTCACTGAAATTAGCAAATCAATTATTTGTATTATTATGTTGCTACAAAATTGCGTTGGATGCAAAGCTGAAAACATAAAGAAAACAAGAACTTTGACTTTTTAATTCATATTTGAAGCCCCTGATGACAACAAAAATAGGGATTCTGATTTTTAATTTTTTTTGTTGAAGATATCAGTCAACTCTTGATCTGATCCATTAAAATAACACGCCATATTTCAGCAGTGACTTCTAACAAGATTGACTATTAGACAATATTTTCATATGAGCAATTCACTTAAGAGCAGGACTATTGCTTAGATATTTAATTCTGTTTTTATATGGTTTGTTAATATTTCTGATTATATATGTCCTTTTGTTTTTGCTTCTTGGATACAAACAAAAACCAAGAGGAAAAATTGTTTGCAACTTTATAGAATTAAACTTTACTTTAATGGTTTCTAAATGTATCCGAACAGAGTAAATTGTCATGTTCTGTGTGCAGTTTAAAGCAATTCCAGATAAAGATGAAGGCAGAGGGGTGATGTTAAGCAAAAAAGAAAAAAAACTAGAACAAAAAATAAAAAGCAAAGTACAGCAAAATAAAAAGGGAAGTAAGTATATACAGAGGATTGGAAGTTGCTTGAAGCAAGCAACTTCTCAGACATAAGCTTGATATTGATGCATAGGAGAAATGGCAAGAGCTAATCAAATGGAATGAGGAGCAACTGATACAGAGAGCGAAGGTAGAGCAGCTGAAGGAGGGAGACTTATTAATTAGAGCAGAAAACACAGATACAAGAAGGCGAGGGAAAATATCTGGCAGAGAATTTAAAGAAATAACTCAAAGTAAACAAAACAAGAATAAATTAGACAGCAAGTTGATAAAGAATTGCCTTAACATGGAAAACCTAACAAAAACAAAACAGATATGAACTGACATGGCACAAAAATATGGTAATACCTGTTTGAACATAATAAAGAAATCAAAATCTCCTTTTCTGGCCTTCCAAAATGTGTTCTGTCATGACAGACCACATCACATTATTTACATATCTATTTCTGAAGGCTGTCAGAATAGAGGGCAAAAATGTGAAAACGCTTCACTTCCCTTTTTAGTCAGTGCTAATGCCAGCTGGAGGTCACGAGTTTCCTCCTTTCTTTTACAGCTCGGTCCACAATTATCTACACTTCTGGTAAAGATGGGTAAAAGACCTCAAGACAAACTACTCTTTCTATGACTCACTGAGCAAAACTAGAAAACTTTGATTTAGGTACATTCAATTTTTGGATGAATAATTCTACTAAAAAAAGCAAATTTTATTATTTTTTTCTCATTTAACACGTGCTGTGCTACTTTCTATTCATATTTTAAAAAAGGAAATGCGTTTTTCAAGCTAAAGGAGTCAATGTTCCCTGCTCCCTTGCCGCACATTATACTGGAAGCAGAGCTGTTAGGCGAAAAGACAGTGGATAAGTTATGACTTGTAACATTCTCTACAGACACAGGCCCTGCTTCGTTGGAGTTCAAGTCCAAAAAGGCCTCCTATAAATGGGTCAGATCAAGGTTGGTTCTTATTCACAGCAGAAGCAAACTACACCAGACTGTGTTTGGAAGTGGAG
Organism: Cyprinodon diabolis; assembly: GCA_030533445.1. Lineage (NCBI taxonomy): Eukaryota > Metazoa > Chordata > Actinopteri > Cyprinodontiformes > Cyprinodontidae > Cyprinodon > Cyprinodon diabolis. The sequence goes on along the minus strand of CM060072.1, from coordinate 23,366,173 downwards.
CGAGACCATCTTAAAAGTGGGTCTTGGTCTAGTTCGCTTGAGTGTATTCACACCTGCACAAAAGCTCCAGACTGGGGGAGGAATATTTGTTTCCGTTAATACTGAACTAAATATGGCAGGTATGAAAATGGCAATGAAGGACCTTTAATTCACTCCTGATGTTTTTGATTATCAATCATAAACAAAATAAAGTTTTTTTCAGCTGAATTGTATTTTTTTCTGCAAAAACATGTCCAGATTGTTCAAAGTGTTTGTAATGCTTTTAAGGAGGTTTCCAGGTGGTTTGTTTAACAAACAGTCTCACAGAAGCTAAAATTCTCTAACATGTTAAACTGCACACTGGAGATACTTTACTGTAGATTTTTTTGCCCAGTGATGGGTTGGCATGCTGTCCAGAGTGTAACCCTCTTTTCAGCCAAAGGCTGCCAGGATAGACACCTGCACCCCCACGACCCTGACGGACAAGCAGGAATGGGGGATGGATAGAGGGAGAGACAGACTTAAATTTACACCTGGGCCGTTTCTCACTATTGTACTTGTGCATTCTCACGTGCTCCAGTACTCGTGACACATCATCAGCCTCAGCCCTAGTAGCTACTGTTCCAATTCACAAGAACAAGATAACCCTCCCCCTTTACTGAGTATGTATCAGAGCAGACCTGTCTGTTCTTAAGATTCACAGCTGTCCCAGCATGCAATGCGGCAGCAGCAGCTTCCAGGGCAGCCCTTACAGAGCTCAGACTATTAAGTTAAAAGATTTGTTCTCTGTTGCCGTTTTTCAATAAAAGTATGTTTAATGATTATTTAAGGCGAGAAAATTGTAGTTTTAAATGTCACTATATGGCCCATTTACTGATTTAATTTAGAATAAAAAAAATAAATTCCGAAGTTGATAGGGCCACGGCAACCAGCAGACCTCCGAGGGTAACAGCAGCCAGGGCTAACCGCAGCTCATGTGCAGTGGCCCTTCTTTGGCATAGCCGTGTGTGAAGGGCCGCTGGCTCTGATGGCCAGTTTTTTGTTTTATTTGGCAAAATGTTCATTGGATTTGTGTTTATCTGACTGTGTTCGTTTATTATTGGGGCGACAGTGAAGCCCCGGCTCCGGCTTTCAGTCTCGTTGTGTCCTTGGGCAAGACACTTCACCTGCATTGTCTACTGATGGCGCCATCAGTGTGTGAGTGTGTGCGTGAATGGGTGAATGATTGAATGTAGTGTAAAGTGCGTTGGTCAAGTCTCCTGGCTTGAAAAAGCGCTATATAAGTACAGGCTATTTACCATTTGCCATTATTCCCCCAATAAATGAAAAAAGTAAGAATTTATTATAATCTAGAGACTATTAATAACAGAAGGGGAAATGCAGCTCCAGACGAGCCGGGCATGTGGTGACGTCACGAGTACGCTTCTCTTCCAATTGACCTATACAGGTGCTGGTCATAAAATTAGAATATCATGAAAAAGTAGATTGATTTCAGTAATTCCATTTAAAAAGTGAAACTTGTATATTATATTCATACATTACATACAAACTCATATATTTCAGATGTTTATTTTGTTTAATTTTGATGATTACAAATGACAACAAATGAAAATCTCAAATTCATCATATCAGAAAATTAGAATATTACTGAAGACCAATAAAAACAAAGGATTTATAGAAATGTTGGCCAACTGAAAAGTATGAACATGAAAAGTATGAGCATGTACAGCACTCAGTATTTAGTTGGGCCTCCTTTGGCCTGTATTACTGCAGCAATGCGGCGTGGCATGGAGTCGATCAGTCTGTGGCACTGCTCAGGTGTTATGATAGCCCAGGTTGCTCTAATAGTGGCTTTTAGCTCTTCTGAATTGTTGGGTCTGGTGTATTGCATCTTCTTCTTCACAATACCCCATAGATTTTCTATGGGGTTAAGGTCAGGAGAGTTTGCTGGCCAATTAAGAACAGGGATACCATGGTCCTTCAACCAGGTACTGGTAGCTTTGGCACTGTGTGCAGGTGCCAAGTCCTGTTGGAAAATGAAATCTGCATCTCCAAAAAGTTGGTCAGCTGCAGGAAGCATGAAGTGCTCTAAAACTTCTTGGTATGTGGCTGCGTTGACCCTGGACCTCAGAAAACACAATGGACCAACACCAGCAGATGACATGGCACCCCAAACCATCACTGACTGTGGAAACTTTACACTGGACTTCAAGCAACGTGGATGAAGTGCCTCTCTTCTTTTCCTCCAGACTCTGGGACCTTGATTTCCAAAGGAAATGCAAAATTTACTTTCATCAGAGAACATGACTTTGGACCACTCACCAGCAGCCCAGGCAAGACGCTTCTGACGCTGTCTGTGGTTCAAGAGTGGCTTGACACAAGGAATGCGACAGCAGAAACCCATGTCTTTCATACGTCTGTGTGTGGTGGTTCTTGAAGCACTCACTCCAGCTGCAGTCCACTCTTTGTGAATCTCCCCCACATTTTTGAATGGGTTTTGTTTCACAATCCTCTCCAGGGTGCGGTTATCTCTCTTGCTTGTACACTTTTTTCGACCACATCTTTTCCTTCCCTTCGCCTCTCTATTAATGTGCTTGGACACTGAGCTCTGTGAACAGCCAGCCTCTTTAGCGATGACCTTTTGTGTCTTGCCCTCCTTGTGCAAGGTGTCGATGGTCGTCTTTTGGACAACTGTCAAGTCAGCAGTCTTCCCCATGATTGTGTAGCCTATAGAACTAGACTGAAAGACCATTTAAAGGCTTTTGCAGGTGGTTTGAGTTAATTAGCTGATTAGAGTGTGGCACCAGGGGCCATCAATTTTGAACCTTTTCACAATATTCTAATTTTCTGATATGATGAATTTGAGATTTTCATTTGTTGTCATTTGTAATCATCAAAATTAAACAAAATAAACATCTGAAATATATGAGTTTGTATGTAATGTATGAATATAATATACAAGTTTCACTTTTTAAATGGAATTACTGAAATCAATCTACTTTTTCATGATATTCTAATTTTATGACCAGCACCTGTATTTATGCAACGTGCTCCCGTTCTCCCCAAGTCTAGACTTTCCTGTGTTCTTCTCAAGAACGTACTTGGCGAGGACACGAGTCTATACTAGAATTCTTGTGAATTGAGAAACGGCCCTGATGAAGCTTGAGTGTTTATTGCTAAAATACTGTCTCATCTCAAGCATAGGGCATCGTTTGAATCAGAACAATTCCAGATCTGGTTCCTCATTTTGATTCTAGTTCCTTTTGATTAATTACACAGATTCTTTGAAGAGGAAAGATCGTAAAATCTACATGTTTGTATGACCATATATATGCTTGTATAACCAGAGATCTGTCTGGATAAAATAGTCTGAACTTCATGAATTTAAATTCCTTAAACTTTATTCTTTGTTAAAACGTTATTTACAACGAGTACATAAATATAAATAAGAAAAAATATTGATAGAAAAAAATGAATATTAGAACTGTAACTATACAGTCATATGTTTACATTACTGATTTTTGTCACAATGTTTTTTAGCACTGCTGCTTACGTTATCAAGGCTGCACTTTAAAAAATGAAATAGTCTAGAGAGCTGTTCTAAAGAAAATTTCTTTTTGTTTACACTTATGTATACAAAATGACAAAATAAAATCTGCCTAAGTCATTTCCAACCATCCATCCATTTTCCGTCACACTTTATCCCAAGCGGGTTCGGGAGGGGTGCTGGTCCCTATCTCCAGCTGTCTATGGGCAAGATAGACCCTGGACAGGTCCCAATCCATTGTTGGGCAACACAGAGTCAAACAGGAGAAACAACCATTCATACACACACTCACCCCTAAGGACAATTTTAGAGAAGCTAATTGACCTAACAGTAGGGCTGGGCGATAAGACGATACATATCGTACGGACGATAGAAAAGTGTCTATTGTGCTAATTCTATTCTATCGTTTCTAACACAATTGTATCTCGTAATCATGCAAATATTTCCCATGGTAGGCTACGACAATCGTATTAGTGTAGCTACGTAGCCTACACACAGCTTATAAGTGATAAACAAGATTTTTTTTTAAATCCACAAAGAAGCGGCGTCCTGTGGTTTTTGCAACATGACGCTTCTTTACGGGTTTTTGACTCACATGTGGGTTTGCAACATGCTTTACGTTACCTAACTCATGAGAGTTGGAGACGCAGGAGGCTGAAGTATTAACTGGTCGCAACAAACAGAGACAGCTACGCAGGCAACCCAAGATAAAGAAATTTTACCAAAAAGAGGGGGCACATCTGTGATTTGGTTACATTTTGGATTTAAGAAGACACGGAGCAGACAACATTTGCAAACTATGCTACAAGACTGTTCCCTTACCCGATGGCAACACGACAAACCTCTTCTAATACCTAAAAAAGAACCACAGTAATTTAATTGAAATACCTGTAGGATTTGAAAAAATCTGAAGGGTACTGTAGCCATACCTCCGCCTCATCTTATGCATATATATTGCTGCACTGCAATTTATTTTTCTAAATTGTGACAGTTCTATAAATGTCACTTCAAAAATAAAGTTGAAAAAGTAAGCAATTATATTATTTTGTCATATTTTTCAGAGATTTGCTGAAAATGTACTTAATTGGAGCATATTGCGATATATATCATTATTGTGATATAAAATAGTCCATATCATGATATATGATTTTTTCCATATCGCCCAGCACTACCTAACAGTGATGTTATGGACTTTGGGAGGAGGCCGGAGTACCCGGAGAAAACCCACGCATGCTCAGGGAAAACATGCAAACTCCGTACAGAAAGACCCCGGGCTGGGAATTGAACCCAGAACCTTCTTCTTGCAAGGCAGCAGTGCTACCCACTGTCTTTTTGAAACCACTTTTAAAACAGTTATTTCATTTTTCCTGATTCTGACCTTGGTGCAGATCTAGGCTGAGTGTTGGAGCTTAATGGACAAAGCAGTGTTTTGTGCTAATGGAGGTATCCCTACAGAGCTTATATCCTCAGCGTCCTAACTTAAATAAAATAAACAATCAGTAAAGTTCTACTTAAAATACTTTAACTCTGGAAGATTTAGATTGAAGTGAATTTTATTCTTTCAATATTACATTGGCAACAAGGAAGGTATCTGATGAAACGTAATGTAGAAGGAAGGAAGGTTAAAAAAAAACTGCTCTCCCTGCAGAAGCAGCGCTGAGATTGCAGGGGGGAATAAATTCCTTACCTTAGCACAAAACCGGGTGCCGCAGGTCAAAGACAAAGCTCTAATCTGGAGTCCATCGGTGCTTAATTGTGTTGGCCACCTCTTGCTCCCTTGCATGATCTAATAACATCACAAGTGGCACATGTAACTGACTAGTCATGTCTTTATTTACCTTAAGCCACATTTTCAAATGCAGCAGCCTACAGATTATTGCTCACCCACTCCTTCATATTCTTATTTACTGGTATTCAGTGATGCTTTTTTCTGGTTGGCGGAATGGGCATCAAAATCGAGAATTGAAGATTTTAAATTTAAACCATTCCAGGAGAATTTAAAGGTTAGAACCGGTTCCAATCGATTCTTGATGCCCAACGGTACTCATCTCTCCATATTTGCACTGACTACATGATGAAGATTTGGTTACTAGGTTGCTTCTTTATGTCTACATTTTAAAGAGTAGCTTTTGATTTTGATTCAGCTAAGTTGATTTAAATAGCGTTAATTCGTCAAGGCATTTTTAACAGACAACTCAATCAGATCATACAGACAGTTTGCTCTCTGTATGATCAAGCTGATTGCATCCAGTTATTGACTTTGTAGGATGCTCTGCTCCTGGATGAGTATGTGATAACAGTACACATTTGCTTGCATGCTGTCATCGATGTTTCAGAAATCTCTCCCAACTTTTAGAGAAATAAAAAAGGATTTAAGGCCCAGAGAAAGCGGGGAGTTGTTCTGGTACACGCTGATTGACGTGTGATGGAAAAACCAAAACAACTACAGAAATGAACAATTTCTACTTTTGTGGGACATTGTTAACCTAACTGGATTTCTTATAATGGTATTCTTTCCAAATTGAACAAATATACTCAAAGTAAGATTGGATTTCTTTTAAAACCAGTGAGAGATTATCCTGCAGCAGCAAGAGGAATATGTTTAAAGATTGTTGGGTGATTTGGACTTTTTACCAATGCCAAAAAATAATAATAATGTCAAGTACGTTGTTTTTCTGACTAGACATTATAACATCATAAATATGCTTCAGCACTTAGAGATGCTTTGAGTTGATAGTGTCTGTTTGTTTCCTTACATGTTTTTGGCAAATCTGAACACTCAGCTGTGCCCTGGAGCAAAAAGCCCAATTGAGAATGGTTTAAACTGGCTTACAGGAACTTGCATCACTTCCATTTTTCTTTGTTTGGTTTAATACACGCAAAATGTTTGTGTCATGTGTAAGCAAATGGATTTGCTTTTATCTGAAAGGGGAAAACATATCCATTGATTTTTAGTGATTGGCCTCTTTACACCCACAGATCCCATCTATGCATACCCTAGCAATCAGTGTTTTTGAGAAAGGAAGGGAAAGACATTTTCTATTCCTGAAATGCTTCCATATCCCGTCTCCACCCCCCCGCCACACACACACCCCCACCCCAACTGATTGCACACACTTCATGATGAGGAAAAACAGCATTACCGCTCATTTCCAGGCGTGTTGTTTTTCCTCCCACACATTACGTCATGGTCAGTCCAGCCCTTACCAGGATTTTAACATCTGTGGCAGCACCAGATGTTGCTGTCCTCTAACTCTCTGCTCAGCAGCTGAGCGCTGCTGTAGAAAGGTCACTGCCAAGATGCAGGAGACGCTACTGCAATATGTCGGCACTTAACCTCGCAGCCATTTGTGTTTTGAAATGGGTCCTTTAAAAAATATAAGATTAACTGAAAGCTTAAGCATTTTTTTAAATGTCAATTTTAGATTTTGATACTAAAACCACCAAATATTTTCTCACATATGTTAAAAAAACTTATTTGATTCCAATACATTGATCTGACCAAAAGTAGATGGTACTTTTTTCAGGTGTGTTCAATTTAGATTAGTCTCTATTTTTACTTTTTTGCTCTTTAACAGAAAAAAACTAATTCTGAAAAGGTGAAGTATTTATATTTTTGCCTCCTATCACCCCTTAAACAGCCTGCTGGACTGTCGTAACAAGAATATTAACAGGCAGGTGTTGTTTTCTTTTCTGATCTAATGGATGATATGACTCAAGGCTGCATTTGAGCAGCATTATAAGAGAGCTAGACCAAAGATTGTGGCCTGATTATGTTCGTATTGCTCATCATTGATTTCTAATTGAATGTATTTATGGTAAAAACTGAGCCTTGTGCTAGTAAGTAAGCCTAGTAAGTTCTTTCTTTTTCATATAGATAATGTATGTACACCTGTAATTGTGTTTATAGTCAGTCTGTGGTTGGTTCGTTATTTAAAAAATCTCTGCTGCTGGGTACTGAGGGAAAACTGAGCCTGATACCAGCATAAACGAGAATTTTACTTGAACAGTCTCACTGTTTGGTGTGATTTTGGGGGTGTATTGCGAGAGCCGGTTAACGTGCCACTGTGTGGAGGTGTGTGACTGCACTTGAATACATATTGGTTTCGATGTGAGAGTGTGTGGGTACGTAAATGTTTGCCGAGCTTCTACCCACCCTCCCTCTCTGCCACCACCATCACCTCACTTCAGGCAGTTCTGGCAAACGGAAGAATCCGTGCTGCAGAATAGAGGAGTGCTTTAGCAGGACGCCAGCCACGTTCTGGCTCCAGGGACCTGAGCTGCTCTCTATCTCCTGACTGGCAGGCTGCTGCTGAGCTTTGCAGCTGCATGCATGTGTGCCATTCCTGCTCAGTGCAGTGAGACATGCTGATAACCACAGCAACAGAGGCGGGTGGTGGGGGGCTGAATGGAAAGCAACATCCCCATGCATGATGGTGTGGGAGGGCAATGTGTGTGGTGACTAAATAATAAATGTGACGTATTGGGTTTTCTGTGAACAGAGGCCTTCCTACTCTGCTGAGGGCAGTGATGTACAGATTTCAGTCATGCTGCTGCTAATCAAGGGTCAAACTCTGAAACTGAACCAAAATTGAGTTTATTACCCATTCTATCAGCTGATCGACATGGATGTTTTATGTCACCAAACTATAAACATTATTATTTTTTTAAATATAATTTTAAAGATGAAGACCCAATCTTAATTCTGTTTGTATTTAAAAAAAATCAGTGATGCGACATGTAAACTTTTGTGATCCAAGGTGAGAGACTGAGTAGGACCATCTCTGTCTTAAACAACTCTAGATTCTAAATGATGTATTAATACAAACAGACATTTTTCAAATTTGATGTAAAAGTTTATAGTCTTCAGTTGTGACATTTGTAGTGATATAGTAGAAAAACTCCTTAAACCAACCATATCCTTAGTAAATCTTAGTTATGTTCTGCTTGGAAGGTTTTTATAGCTCTAAAAGTCTCCATAAAAACAATCTTTCCAAAGCCACTGATAAACACACTGCATGGTAAAAAAAAAAAAGTAAGGTAAGAAAAGAAACAATAGGCATATTAGGGCTGAAACAATTAATCGGATTAATCATGATTAATCGATTATTGAAATAGTCATTAACTAATTTAGTAATTGGTTACTGGAGTATAGGGACTCTAAAAAGTGCCTGCAACTCACAGACCAACCCACCTTGAGCAGCAATTATACCAAAATTGTAAAGGAAATATGTAAACATTTTGCATTTAAGATAAAAAGTGGAACATTTTTAGTTTCAGCTGGTTTAATTCTGTAAAAAAAATCTTTAAGGAACCTTTTGCTATCCAATTATTATTCGATGAATCTAAAAATATAAAAGACAGATTAATCGATTTGCAAAACAATCGTTGCAGCCCAAATGTATACTCAATTTAGAAGTTATGGACAATTATAAATTTCAGGTTTTTGTAAAGCTTAAGCTTTAAGCCTATTTTTTGTGTGTATGGATAATGTACAATGTTGTTAGTGTCTATATTTCTACAAGGTGTTGTTGTATTTTTAAAGATAAGCAGATTTACAATTAGGAAAATAATAAACTCCCTTATCTGCTAAAAATCTTGCTCTCTGTCATACTATGTACCCGTAATTAGCAGCAGATTTACAAAGATGATATACAGAATTCATCTCTCTAAACATCTTTTTTACCTCTATTGACATTTGTATTTCTTATTTATCTTTATTTGTAGTACATATATTTTAATGACAACTAACTGTAATATTTCGTAGTTTTGTATTCTTTAAAGAATAGCAGAGAATTGTGTGTTTCTTATCTTTTATTCCATAGTTTTTGAGGAAAAAATAAAGATCAGAGTTTTTCACTGTTTAAATATGTATAAGTGCAAGAATTATAGTGTGAATGTATTTTTAAGATCTCCCTAAGCTATCTATATTACTGTCTATAGTTCTACAAGGTGTTTTAAATTGTAGTCTATTTGTTTTTGTAAATTGATGGCTAACAGATAATGAAAATTAATTGGATTTTTCTTTCCTCAAGAAAAGTTTCTCCAGTAAACAGTGTTGTTACAAAGATCTGGCAGATATGATACATTTAGAGAACATCATGCATGCATGATGTGGACATTTTTAAGCAGCTTTTTATTTTATCTTAGGTTAACATTTGTAAAAAGACTCATATGCAATCATTGCTATTCATTAACGATCTCTTCTTCTGTCTTTTTTTTCCACCTCCCCTCATCTCCCTTGTTGTCTGTTGTTTCTCCAAGAAGGTGATGCTTCCTACTGGAGCAGCGTTCCGGTGGTTCCAGTAGGACTCGTCCTTACCCAAAGCTCTGCCATCAAGTGCAATGCCAACTCCTGGATTGTCTCCGGAACAGACACTGGTTGATAAACAAACTAGCAACAATAAAATTATATAAAAAAAATAACAAGAACAAAGCAGAAAACAAAAAAAAAACAACAACATCGGATTATGGATGCACCTACTTATTCCTTGAACCAAAAATGAAGCATAAAAGAAAAACATCTATGGCATTTCATTCCTTTTTTCTTTGTTTGCATTTTTACTTACCTTTTTGTCCTTTTTTTCCCCCCCCTGGCTGGATTTTTATTTTTTTTTTTTGTTTTCTATTGCTTGAACGCGGAACCGCTCATTGCCAGAAACAGAAATCTTGGACAGATGGTGGACAATCAACTAATTTCTGTGTTTGGTGTTAATGTTGTTCATGTGTGAAAAGATTTGGTACTTGTGTAGAGAATGTAAATTTACAGCTATATTCTAAAAGTTAGCGGCTAATGGCAAACATCGTAACTCTTCACTGTTATGTTACCTAAACCATTGTCTAGTTTATGCTTAAGTTGGTTGAAGATGGATGGAGAAAGTGATTCTAAATGTGAGGCTGTCAAGTTGAAAATGAAAGTGGATGTTATTGCTGGGCAAAGCACCTGAGTTGAAGTCATCACTACTGTAATCTCCTTAATAAGTCCTTCTTTTCATTTTCAAACTTTTCCTCTCTTGTGAAACTGGCAGCCTTATGTTACTGTGGCCCTACTGAGCATGTGCCAGTACTGTTCAGGGCAATAGCACCAAGAGACAGCACTTGCTCTGAGTTTACCCTACTGAACGCACTGAGTAAAGATTGCATTTTTTTTTTTTTTTATTCTTAAATTGTTGATTTATTTGTTAAATTTTCCTGAGGTTTTTTCTTTAAGTTGCTAAGTAGCTGCAGCTTTTGAAAAACAAAAAAACATCTCGATCTTTGTATTTGTTTAGAAAATTGGACTTGTTTTGTGAATAAAAAGGAATGCATGTATTTGTGTCAAAATTTACATTTTCAATGTTTTGTCTGATTGTCTATTTGCATGTTTTTTTAAAAGCGGTTTTGAGTAAGAAAATGAATTTTTTCACAGGTTATGAGAAATGTTTCTTTTTTTTTTAATTGGATGGCATGAAAAGAAGAAAATAAATTCTTACCCTCAGAAAACTCTTAAAAAGCAAAAGAAAGATGGTGGTAACATGGATCCCCACCATGTCCATTCTTGCTGCCTGTGTAATCTTCCTACACTGGAATGATGGAGCCTTGCTGTGCTAAAATGTAACCAAAGTGATTTAAAAGATGTTTGAATAAGAACATGTTTGATTGCCGTGTTTCTTCAGAGTGCATGAAAACCCTGTGAAAATCCTCCTAAATCTCGTTTATTGTCAATGATTTTTCCTTTCCTTTCGAGGTCTTTGTGTCACTCGCTCCGCTCACTGACATTTATAGTCAGAAAGCACGACTTGAAATGCAGGAGATCGATGGCAGTCATGGATTACCGAAGTGAAGCTAAGGAAACCTGGATAAAAGTGTTTCGAGCTGGATGCCTATCGAAGTTCCAGTGAAAACAAGGCTGATGGAAAATATGATTTTTTTTTTTGCACAACATAGTAAAACATATTCTAAATGTTTATCTTATATCACTTCAAACTTAAAATTCAGACAAAGACATGTTTACCCTTTGGATACAATTGTGAAGGATGCTGATATGACCTGACAGTTCAACAGTCATTGACACTCTCTATTAGGATGATGAGCAGCACAGATCTATTGCTAAAAATGCTAACAGAGCTCTGTATCTAAGCATAAGTAAAATTAGGCGGACGGAGAAGCCTTGAAATTATTGCGGAGAGTTTGTGTCTGGAGTGGAAAACCTGGGCTATGGAAACGAAAAATCTCTTTTTTAGACCACCTTATGCTTTTTCCCTATTTACAAAGTTGATGTTAGTCCAATACAATCTTCTATATTCATTTAAACTGTTTATAATATCCCAATAAGAGAATAGTTCTTAATATAACATTTGGTAAGTCATAACATTTAAAGTGACATGCATTAAAATTCTGCTTGCCAGTAATATAAAAAGATTACTAGATAGTAAGATTACTGATAGACTTTAAAAGTTTTTTTCTTCCTACTGCTTTTATCGCAGCGGTTTACAACAATATACCAAACTTATGTTTTAATCATGTTCTGCTATTTATTGACATACTATTATTTTAATTAGCATGACTTGTCAACCTCTACTTCGTGCCAAAAGTAGCTATTAATGCACACTCGTTTTACTATTCTAGATTAGAAAGTGAAGTGCCCTGATCTAAACCCTGGGAATATATGGATTAAGTCAAGTCAAGTTTTAAATTTATTAGAACTTATTTATTTTGGTCAGTCTACTTCCACCTTTAATGTGAATCTGATTTAATTAATTGAATAAATAAACTTTTTGACTATACTTTAAAACTTGGTTAAATTCAGATGGGTTTTCAGTAAAAACCCTCCCTTTCCATGTACTGAAAAGTGTTGAGTGTCTGTGCAGTTTTAAAAGCTGCTTCCTTCCATCCAGGAGGGGAAGTGGATGCGGATTTTCTTCCACAGCCAAAAGTGTGGTTTTAATTAGCGACTGTCCACAGCGGAAGGCCCAGCGTGGCGCGTTTGTGTACGAGCTTGTGATCAGCTTTGTAAGAGGAGAGCTGGAGAGTGGAGCTATATCCCAAACCCCCCCCCCCCCCCCCCCCAACACACACACTCCTAGGTAACAGCACTGGGCTAGTGCCATCGCCATGGCAATGGGGGGAGTGTGTGCGTGATGGGGTGAATGTGTGTGTGTGTGTTTCTGGGGGTGGTGGCTGAGGCCTTTCATTATTAATGTGCACCGTGGCGTCCTTACCTCCTCCGAGCCGTGCTGCTCACCACCTGACCTGCCATCCAAGGGAGAGGAAAAGAGGGGGGGAGGGGGGGGGGGGGGGGGGGGGGGGGGGTGAAGAGGCAGAGATAGAGAAAGAGAAGTGAGCCAGAGAGAAAGAAAGAGACAGCACACCTAGAGTAAGAGTTAAATGAGTGTGTGATAGTAATACACAGATTCAGTTCTGTGCCCTTATTAAACGCCACAAGTATCTCAGATTAAGATCCTCACCTTAAGAGATTTGGGGTAGGTTTGCAGGTGTTTGCGGCCTCCTGCTTGCTGACGAGAAGGACCCTGGGAGAAGTGGAGGTGGAGGGCGGAGCTGTGTGTGTGTTTGGGGGGGTTAGTCAGAGAGGGTCATGTGGTGGGTGTACGGCTCATGAGCTGGCCTGTCACACTGGGAAAATCCTGGAATCTTATCACCGGCTCGCAGACACTGAGCCTCACTGATCTACTCACCCTCGTTGCCAGCAGACATGCCCTTCCCCCCCTTTTGCAAATGCCCCTGCGCAGGCTGGCCCCTTCGCAGTTCTGACACCACCTTCTCCACAAGCAGGGAGATAGCAGAACTGATGCAGTCCAAATTGTTGAGGGGGCAGGAATGTTGCTTGTAAAAATGGGACTACCGGGGAGAAAAACAAGCCTCGCAACTTAGTATGCAGCAAAGAAGTGAAGATCTAGGAGAAACTAACCAATTAACCAAAGTAACTTGGTATCACTGAGGAAAATACCTGTAGATTGTTTACTGAAGGTCTTTTTTTGGGAGTTTTGTTAAGTAACTTACCATGCTATACAGCCTGCCTGCAAAACTGTCTTTGTAACAACAAACTAAAAAGGTTTGCAAAGTTGTTGTTAAAAAACCCATTCGACGATTTAGTATTACCTGGTACTTTAAATGTCTTCATAATGCAGCAAAATGAAATACATTGAGCTAAAAGATTAATGAGCAAATTTGGGGCCCTACATGTAAAGATGGTAAAATACAGCTTTTTAATTTGAAATATATGAGACTTAGTGATTTGACAGTTATCAGTATCAACTACAAGTTGATATTTTTTCGTCCTGGCAGTTTCTCCAGGAAGGCTTTTTAAGCAACTGTCACTGAAAGTGTTGATGAAATGATATTTACATTTTCCACTATTTTTTTTTTTATAACAAATGTTGTTTCTGATGATCAAAATGATAATTTTAAATGTGTCCGAATAAAATAGTTTTAATCAAAATAACAAGAGAACTCTTAGTGACTGGGGAAGAAAACAGTAGTGGCAGGGTAACAGATTAGGAACACGTGTTGCATTTTTTTTTGCTTCAACCCCCATTTCAATCTGAAAAACACAGAAAGAAAAAGATAATTAGAACCATTTTATTGATACAATTAGTTTAGTCTTTGGCGCACAGACCTCGGAAGGAATCATCAGCGCTGAATTTTGTTTAATATGCATGAACAGGAGTAAAGAAAAGGGCTGTTTCCCCCCTGGCCTGAAACTGGTGGTGGAGTGAAGATAGATGAAGTTGGTCAGTCTGTAGACTGCTGGTTAGCGAGAAGATCTGCTGAGCTTTATGGGGAGATCCAGTGGACTGCGTGAGCTGATACTAGAGCTTCACTTAGGGACCTGGAAGATGGAAGTCCCGCTTGGATAACACAGGTTGATAGAACCTGTCCATGATGAGCAAGCATGAAGCGACAGTGGAGAGGAAAAACTCCCCATTGGGAAGAAACCTTTGGCAGAACCAGGCTCAACATGGCAGTCTTCTGCCGGACCGGTTAAGATGAGACAGGGAACGCAGTAAGAGTCTGGGAGGAATGACAGTCTGATGAAACTTTAGCTACAAGGGTGGAGGAGGGACTTTTCTTTTTAATTTTGTTTAGTAAAACACAAACGTGAGCTACGGCATCCCACCCAGAGGAGATTGGTTGAGCCAAACACTGACGGATTGTTTTCAAAAATCTGCCATTATCGCCCCCAGCGCTTCCACTTCCAGTCGGGATGATGTTGGGAATTTTAAAAATGTTGAAAAACAAACTGGAGGCTGATGTGGATCTTATATTGTAAATACTTGCTGTTGCTGATCCAAATTTAAATAGTTGTTGTCAGTTTCTGCAATTCCAAACTCAGAGCCCAACTTCATAATAATAATGCGGTTCTGAGCTCTGTATTACGGGGATCATGATTTTAACAGTTTCAGAGGAATTTATGCTGTTTTTCACAACCAAATGTAGGATATTTCAGTAAAAAACAAAATTGTTACAATAACTCAGAACCACCTGGTATGTCCGGCTGCTCGATTTTAATGCTTACAAAGATTACAAAAATGTTAGTCACATTAAACAAGCTAATATAGAGTTTTAATTTAAAGTGTGGAGAGCTACTTTCTTTCTAAAAGAAACATTTTACATGCATACAGTCTTCAGTAAGCTCACCTGTGTCTCTTGCTGACACTGTTTTCCTGTGAAACAGCTTAAGGCAATGCTATCATGCTTCTATTACTTTTGACATGAATCTTTGATTAAAAAAATGTTTCTGGTCAATTTCATCAATGGAAAATAGTTCAGCTTCACTAAATTTCTCTACTCTGTCAGTATGTGGAATTGGAATGGCTAGTAATTTAGGGAAAAAAATCAGTTTAATCAGATTTGAAGGATTAAGTTATTGCTGCTAAATCCTTGTTAAAGAAAGTAAATATTGGCTGTCTTTAAAGAGCTAAGAATCACATGATCATAAAATACTGATAATTACTTGAGACCATGTAATTGTTATGAATAAGAGAGGAAAAAGAAAAATAATGGGGAGGAAGGCACAATTAGCAAAAATTAAAATTTTGCCTTTTTTGACTAAATAAATTCAATTAACTAGTTTTTTATGAGGACATTCATTAACCTATTATTTTTAGGAACCTGGAAGAGTTTTTACTCTGATGGTCAAAGTAAATACTTTTTGTTTTTTTTATAGAATCCAACCTAAAAGTAACAAAAAGATTAAAACAAATTAAGTTATGGTGTCACATTGAAACAAATGTGGTCTTAGATGCACATTTGCCACAGAGTAAGACCGGATCTTGTGCCATTGGGTAGCCAGTTAGTACTTATAAAGACATTAACAACCCATGGCTGCAGTAAAGTAGTATAGTGCAAGCTTTCATAAAGTCTGTATAGCCAACAGAAAAAATTCATTAGATTTGATGAAAAAAGAGTCAGTGGAGGTGTCTGCTTGCTTGTAAAATTTAGCGATATATATTTAGGAAGTTAGCAACACAGAGCAGTTACCTTTGTGTAGCCAAAGAGGGGGCCTGTAGTAATCAATACAGGCTGTTACACTGGTTGTAGTTGGAATTTATGAATAATGATGACTATGAGTGACCAGGAATATTTAAATTATCCCTTCAAAGGAAACCAAAATCTTCCTATATCAATTAAGTTATTTCAATGCACCAGAAACAAATTAATTGCACCTCTCACTTGTAACAACTTAAATAAGGTTTTGTTCTTTTGTTCAATCAACACCTATGGATACAATGAGTTTGTAATGAACAATCCTGACAATGTTGTTAGGATTTGTTTCTGGAAAATAACAACCACAGATCAGTCAGTTGCTGACAATCCTTCTGGGTTGCTTGACAGGCTGTTTAATGTAAGTTTTATTAAAAAGACCAACTGAAAACTGGGAAGTAGTTATGTTTGTAGGCATCCTCAACACTTCTCAATATGTTGCATATATAGTCCCCTGAAGTGTACATTAGGACAGGAAATAATAAATGATCTCCTAATCTGCACCCCAAATCTATGACACATCATACATTTAGAAAAAAAAATAATATAAAAAAAACAATCCACGGGACTTTGTTTCCAAGTTTGAAGATGTTTCGCTTCCCATCCAGGAAGCTTTTTCAGTTCAAAGCAAAACGTCTTCAAACTTGGAAACAAAGTCCAGTGGATTGTTTTTTGAACTTTTTTTTTTAAACGGCTATGACCTGGATGACTGAGAATCTTCACCAGAATATGACACATCATACAGTTCAAGAATTGGAACCACAAAGCACCTCTTTACAAAATGGTAAATGCCAAAGGATTTATAATGTTTTCTTTCAGCTTTAATAACTTTACCTGTATGGTATCATTATTTAAGCATAATCAACATTATTTCAATAAGAATATTGCAATTGCTGAATTGTCATGGCTTCATTTCTGGCCATTGCTGTAAAAAGATTTTTCAGCTAAGGGTCAGCACAGAGGTTATGGATGGAAATCTGAGTTTTTATCAGAGCTGAGATTGTGTAAAGGTCACAAGATAATGTTAAACGTTGTGGCTGGCAGCCAAGAGATAAACTTGCCTGTTGACACAAAGCTGTGCAAAAGGGGTCCTATTTGGGCTTCCCTTCATTGGCTTTCTTTCATCTTTTATAGCCCCCTTAAAAATCAAGCTTAACGATACATCGGATGTCTGATGAATCTGAAAGATTGGGTTAGAGTACGGAGGCAACTCTTTTAGTTATCAGGTTATTTTCCAAATTTTAGTCTGTGAGGCAGAGACACTGTCTTCTTTTACGTCCAAACTTAAGATGCCTAGATGATCAAGGATATCTAAAGGCGCCACTGCTGCTGCTAAAGACTGATTAATGGTCAAACTTTGCATGTGCCCGCAGACGGCGTGAGGCCTGAACAATGGTTTCAGGCATTTATACTTACAGTATTGCTGAAGCTTGTACAGTATACTCTAAAAAATACAGTGGGCAGCGCACTACGTAACCAGTGAAAAGGATGTAAGCGTAAGAACAAAAAATTTAGTACACACTAAAAACGGATGTGTTCTCTATCCAAATAACTTTTTGTTGTCAACTTCGTTATGTTTATTATGAACTTATAGAATAAACCATGGGGAGGAAACCACCTTGTGACCTCATTGTAAAGGTTATAAAAGTGTAATACTTTGGACTTAAAAGAAGTAATGTGTATGTTAACCTTATAAAACACATTTATATTTATATCTTTCTATGCTCATTATTTTCTTTTATGTGCCATCCTTCTTCCCTCATTTCCTAAAGTAATGTCTTATTTTCTCCCAAAAGGAGGTTATGTTTTCATCGGCATTAGTTTGTCGGTTTTCAAAATATCGAAAAAGATTATAGACAGATTTTAAAATACATTTTTATCAGTGGTGTGCCTCATACCAAGGAACAATCCATATAATATGGTTTTGATCCAAATAATAATCTGGATACGGGAATATATTTAAAGATTCTCTAACATGAGATCAAGATATTTGACAGAGCAAGAAGTTCCCAATTAAACCAGAGCATGGCAGCAGTGAGTATTGGGAGTTACAGCACTGGACTCAAAAAGTCCTGAGGTATTTTACTGTAAACAAAAAGAACAAGAAAGCAAAGCGTTGTGGGTTTGTTAGCAGGATCAATTAAAAAATTATTAACAGATTTTATGTATTTTTTTAACAGATGTATGCCTCATTCCAAGAAAACAATCATTAAAATGCGGTAATGATCCAGATCATGTGCCAATTTTAGCAAATTTTGCTGCCTGACAGAGGTCTACGCTCTCTAAGTGCTTTTCTAATTTTTCTGTACGTGAAAAGCATGCATCTCTTTCATTCTGATTGGAACAGTGTGCAAGGGATCTGTGGTAGGTGTCGAAAGGTTGGGGATGGCGCAAAATTACTTTTGACGCATTGCATCTACAGCTCATCTAAGAAACCCCTACGATATATTACAACAAAACCTTTAGAACTAATAAAGTATACCAGATTTAATTGAATAGCATTTTTAAAAATCATGTTCACAATCAACCCAAGTGAGACCTGCATGTTAGGTTGAGTGGAGGTTTGAAGGGCCCAAATGCAAAGATGGAAGCTGAGGTGGTTTCTTGCAAGTTTAATAAAAAAAAAGTTGCAATGGAAGAAAAAATTGAAAAATAACAAAATACAAAAACACCAAAATCTAGGAGATGTCATGGAAACGTATGTGGAGCAGAGAAATGACGAAGAACCAGCAAACAGTGACTGAACAGGAGGTGTACAGTATATATGGCAGACAGAAACAAAGACCAAGCTAATCAGCAGATTGGAAGCAGGTGTGGACAAAGGAATCTAGAAGATGGCTGGCGGAAAGAAGACTGACACAAGAGGATAAACAAGAAATACAAAAGAACTCGAATACATCCAGAAAACACCACAAAATATTTGTAAATGAAACAAATAAACCTAGAAAACACAGAAAAACATGAATCAAAGTGAAACTGAAAACTCATAAAGAAAGCTTAAACAGAACCAAAAAATGCAGAATCATGACACTGCAGAGCTTTAGACTTCTTCATGTGCGTTTCTTGGGTAATTTTAATGGCATGCATGGGTGGGTTATTTTTTTATTTGTGGGTTATTTACCTGAAACAATGGACGTCATTTGTTCTTGAAGTTCTTTATATTGGGGGGTGTTGCTGTTTATGCAGCTTTAACCTACTTCGTGCTGTCAGAAAGGTCCTGTTTAAAGAATTTTGATTGTACAGATCAGGCATTAATCGTAGCTGAATTTAGAAAAGGTCAGGGTCGCCTCAAAATTTTTTTATTTTTGTTTTCCTCACTTATATTGGCCTGACATTAAAAGTTAATTTGATATTTAAATGCAAAAAGAAAAAAAATAATACATTCAAAAATTGAGTGAAACCAAACCCTGCAAAAACTAAAAAGCCAACTGTTGCCTGTACTTATTAGTCCATCGGTTAATTATAATTTAACTGTCAAGTTAATTTATTTGTAAATATTGATCATTTATTTCGAACACTTAATAAAAAGCAAATATAAGTAAATTAATAAAGTCAAAACAAAAAAGAAGAAAAAGAAAAAAACATATGTACATCCCATCATGTTCGAAAAGGAGTAGGAAGAAGTAATAAAACTTATTAAATCCTACCCCTGTTCTATATTAACATCTACCTATGTTTAAGCATACATACATATCTATATATATACACACACACATATATATATATATATACATACACATACTCATAGATACCTATACATATATATACACACATGCATACTTACACATACACCCGTATCTCAAACACATGCACACATACATGCATATACATACACACCCCAATTACTATAGACAGTATACACATATCTCTATCTACATATACGTACACATATATCCATACATATCCATAAACCAAAAACCCTTTTCTCTCACACTGCTTTTTTTTATTATTATTGTTTTCTCTCTTGACTTCTTATCGATTTTAATTCATAGTGGCAGGGCAAGTTCTATTCCCCCTCAAGCCCCCTCCTCCCTGTATCTTGTAAAAATCATTTGTTTATATTTGTTTTTAAACTGGTTGATGTTTGGACATTGCTTCAAATCCATGCTCAGTCTTTTCCATAGCCTCACTCCACTATTTGTTATACAAAATCTTTTCCTTGCAGTTCTGTATCTTTGAATCTTAAAATTAGTTATCTCCCTTAAATCATACCCCCCCCCCCCCCTCTCTCTCATAAAACAAATTTGTCAAGTGACTTGGTAATAGCTTATTTCTAGCTTTAAATAGAAATTGTGCTGTTTGAAATTCTATCATATCATAAAGCTTCATGATTTTAGACAATATAGTGTGTTGGTGTGTTCTCGATATCCAACTTTATGAATTATTCTCATGGCTCTTTTTTGCAATATGAACAGTGGCTCTAGTGAACTTTTATATGTGCTTCCCCATACCTCTATACAGTAAATTAAATGAGGTAAGACCAAAGAACAGAACAGAGCATGGAGTGATTTGTAATCTAAAAAATATCTTACTTTGGCTATTACAGAGATGCTTTTAGATATTTTAGTGCTGATGTATTTAATATGAGACTTCCAGCAAATCTTGTCATTTATTATCACCCCGAGAAATTTATTTTCATATACTTTCTCTATATCAACCCCTCCTATCTGTACCCGTGCATGATGATTTATTTTTTTGTTACCAAATATCATATATTTTGTTTTACTCAAATTTAGTGACAGTTTATTTTTATTTAGCCAGTATTTAATATTAATGAATTCTGAGGTGATAGTGTCCAAAAGTTGCTGTAAATTCTCACCTGATCCTATTATATTTGTTTCATCAGCAAATAAAATAAATTTGAGTTTTTGTGATATCTTACATATATCATTAATGTACATGATGAATAATTTAGGACCCAAGACCGACCCCTGTGGTACACCACACACAATGTCCAAACATCTTGACTGATGAGCTCCCATCTTCACAAATTGCTTCCTGTTTTTTAAATAACTTCTTACCCACTCTAGTGCCAGTCCCCTGATCCCATATTGCTCTAATTTGTTAATTAATATATCATGATTTATAGTATCAAATGCTTTTTTTAGATCAATAAAAACCCCAACAGAATATTTCTTGCTATCTATGGAATTTGTTGTTTCTTCTATTAGTTCAAGTAATGCTTGTGATGTTGATCGATTTCTTCTGAATCCATATTGATTATCTGAGAGTAAATTATGTCTTTCTATGAAATTGTCTAACCTGTAATTGACAACTTTTTCCAGAATTTTTGAAAACTGTGGGAGAAGAGAAACCGGTCTGTAATTTGTGAAATGATGCTTGTCCCCAGTTTTGTACACAGGAATAACTTTAGCTACATTAGCTATTTTCATATTATTGGGAAATTTACCGGTTTGTAATGATAAATTAAAAATATACATTAATGGTTTGGAGATTCCATGAATAACCTTTTTTTACTATTTTCATATCTATTTCATCATAATCAGTAGATGTCTTGCTTTACACTCGCTGTACACTTGCTAACAATATCTATGATTTCCTTCTCATCCACAGGTTTAAGGAACATTGTGCTTGGATTTCTATCTATTAGATTATCTTCATTGAACATCACTGGATCTTCAATTTCATTTGCAAGTTTTGGTCCGACATTTACAAAAAACTCATTAAACTTGTTAACCGCATCATCTATGTTATTTATATTTTTTTCATTTTCTATAAAATACTGTGGATAATTAATATTTCTAGTTTTATTTCTAATTATACTATTTAAAATATCCCATATACCTTTTATATTGTGCTTATTCTCATCCAGTAACTTCTTGTAATAATCTTTCTTACAGTTCCTCATAATATTAGTTAACTTATTTCTATACTTCTTGTATTTATCTTCTGCTTCCTTAGTTCTATGTTTTATAAATTCTCTATATAGTGTATTTTTCTTTTTGCAAGCATTCTTCAGTCCCTTTGACATCCATTGATCATTCATATACTTTTGTTTTCTGTAGTATTGTTTAATTAGACAATTTTTATCATATAATATTTTAAATGTTCTTAAAAATTCATTGTATGCTTTATCAGTATCATTTTCTTGATACAAGAACTCCCAATCTTGTCTTAGTAACTCATTTTTGAATGCATCCATAGTTTCTTCAGACCTCACCCTTCTGTACAGTGTTATCTTACCCTGTTTATTTTTAATTTGATCATCATTATAGATTGTAAAGACTGGAAGGTGATCACTGATATCATTTACTAATAATCCACTTACTGTATTATTATCTATTTCATTAGAAAATATATTATCAATCAACGTTGCGCAGTGAGTTGTGATTCGGCTGGGTCTGGTAATCTTGGGATGTAACCCAATACTATACATTGTATTTATAAATTCATCCGTCATCTTATGTTTATTTGGATTTATCAAATCTATATTAAAGTCGCCACCAATAAACATGACTTTGTTGTTTGCACTTGTGTAGTGATCTTCCATCCAGTTTTTAAAAGTATCTATATTTGAACCTGGTGTTCTATATATACAGCTTACAAGGATATTTTTCTTTTTTGTCCGACTTATTTCTATTGATATACATTCAAGCACATTATCTATCACAGTTGACATAATTTCTATCACCTTATAATTATAATTCATATCCACATACATAGCTACACCACCACCAAGGCAAACACCTGGAAACAGATGTAATATAACCCAATTCACTATAGCAATGGTTTGAAATGTATCCCCGTCTTTGTCTAAATGTGACAGGTCTACACACTTTTGAGCTAAAACACAAACACACATAGGCCCACTCAGGCTTTCTTTCTTTCTTCTCACTTCTCACTCACGCGCTAACAGCTCTCTCGCACGCCGACACGCTCACGCGGACACGTAGGAACAGATTAAGTCCAAATCAATGGCAGCGGCTGGACTGGGAGGGAGGGAGAGGGAGAGAGATTTCACCCAGGGTTCTCGTTAAGGTCTGACACACGCGGCAAAGGCTCGGGGGAGTGTTATTACCAGGGTGATGGTTGATAAGACACTCGTTTCTCCACGCTGCGTCCTGTGGGGAAATGCGTCGCGCAGCCATGGAAACCATAAGGCTAGGTGTTATGCTATAATTGGGACAGCGTCTCTAACGGTGCAGCTGCGCTGCCAGGTATGCCACCGTCTCCAAATGAGAAATTACAGTGAAGCCACAGAGGAGAGGATGCACCCAATTTCCAAGAATCCCCCTCCCCTCCCTACCCCATTGGTTTCTTTTTATTTATAATTTTGGCCAAAGTAAAAATTATGTTTCTGGGACATGTTATGTAAAAAGCTAAACTTCATTATCTAAATGTATAAGCAAAACACAATGTCTGAATGAAATCAGACTGCAGAACCAGGAAATGCAGTGCAACATGGAGGAGGAAGATGGAGGAGGGACAAAGAGGAGAAAAGGAGAAGGATGGTCGTTGGCCAATCCCTGCTCACTCTCTGTAACTTGGTTGATTACGATCAATTTCCACGGTATCGATGGTCTCCCTGGCCCTGAGCTACACTCCCTCCTGCACTTTGCATGGTACGTGCTTTGTGTACCGTGACATGACGCACACTCCAGCACATCTCGAGCCAACCTGTGCTTCCTCCACAGCCACCTGCAGCCCCCCCAATTCCCGGCCTTGAGAAATATCTACAGCTGGATTACCAAGTTCTGGTAGGAGGACAATAAGCAAGCATTTGAAAAAGCACAAATGTTTCTACTTGTTGTTCTCAGAGAGGGTGCAAATCTGGGTTAGCGCAGTGTTTCTTTTTTTTTTCCATCGACTGCGTTGTGAGTCTGATAGGTGTAAAAAGTTTGGGTGGTGTTACTGCAGCAGGAAAGTCGAAGAGAGATTTTCTAGTCTTTTCTCTCTCTCTGTCTTTGTCAGGACTGCAGAGGGATTGAACACTAGCCAAAAACTCCAGGAGACAAGGTGAAAATGATGAGATGAGGTCTGGTCACGACTTGCACAGACCAAAAGCCCCCAAATCTGTATTTGTTCTGGGGAATGGGAAACTGTCCTCCCTCCGGCATGTGCGAAGGCGCATCCCGCCCGCTCTATCTCTGCACACTTGGCACGCTCTATCCGAATTAATTGCATCTCTGCGAGGGAGAGAGTGAGATGGATAGAGAGAGACGGAGTGAGGTTTAGTCCTTCTGTTGGGCTAGTCTCGCTACGAGGGGAGTCATTTAAAATTCTGCCTCCTATGTGGCTCCTGGTTTTCACTTTAATGACTGACCCCCTCCCTCTTTTTAAATCCATGACTTTCTTGAGTTCAGAGCTGCAAGTTTCCTAACTTATGTCTCATATACATCATATTCAGGCAAGTGATAGAGTGTAGAGGCCTTATTTTGTCATTATTGAATTGTTAACTTTGATAACTCTTCTTAAAGTAGCTTGCAAAAAAGTATCTATACCCCTTAATTTTCCTTTTTTGTCAGACTACAACCACAAGCTTCAGTTAATTTTATCAGGGACCAACTGAAAAGTAGAACATGCTCCATGAACTGTTCCCTTGAAAGAAGAAACTATTAAGCTCTCAAACTGTTTCCAAAATAAAAGCTGAGAGACCTATTTTAAATAGTATCCCTAAGTCAATGTTTTGCAGAGACACCTTTTAGTGGAACTACTCTTGGGTTACGTCCCTGCCGGTTTTTGTCCACTCTTTGCAAATATATTCAACTCAGTGAAATTAGATGGAGAGCATTTGGGAAAACCTCAAGTGTTTCCATTGCTACTCAATTGGACTAATCCCTAGGTGATACCTAGGCAATATGCACATGTAAATATGATCTAAACCATATTTACCTCTGACTTTATTTTCAGAGCTATTTTCCTGCTGGAATGTATAAAATATTTTGTAGATCAGTTTTTGTCTCATTTTACAGAAAATATCCTGCATGTTTGCAGTGTTCCCTACATGACTTACTTGTGAAAACTGACTTTTCCTGACTTTTTTGTAGTCCTTCCCCTCTTTGGTAGAGAACAGGAACTTAACTCTCAAAGAATCCTAAGACTAAAAGTAGATTTTAGTGACATTAGTTAAGAAAAAACCATAGAATTCCTTGAGTTCCAGGATTTTTACTTAGAATTTTATCTTGGTAAGATAAAAATTTCTTACAAAGCACCCTAGGCCTTAAGAGAGCTCCTAAGTTCGAAAAATGTTAGGAGAAGTGAGTAGGGATTTTAGAAAGCTTAAGAAAGTGGGAAGCCAAGAAGACTGCAGCAACAGAGAGAGCAGTTTGACCAAACCACTGCTTAAATTATGGTAGAAAATACCAAAAACATATGATTAAAAAAAACCTTTTTAACAATTATACAGTTATCAAAAAGAAGATAAGATAAAATGTTTCACTCGCATGGGGGGGTGGTTGGGGGCAGGTAAAAGGTGCACCTCCAGTGATGCACTGTTATTGTGGTTAGTGACAACAAGAAAGACTAAATCATTTTAATTCTATTTCAGACTGTAAAAGGCTCAAAATGTTTAAATAATTTGTAAAAATCACAGAAAAATATGAAAATACAAACAAACAAGCTCACTATGCCTAGGTAGGAGAAATGTGTAAAACGGGTGAGATTTGCCAATGTAGATTATTATGTCAAGGTCCATGACCTAAATGTTCCTGTGATGTCATCTCAATGGTTTTGATTGCCATTGTTTACAGTTTACATAGTAAAGTGCCAGCAGGTGAGCAAACACTGATGTCAAATAGACGAAGAAGTGAAAAACCTGCATGACTAGTAAACAATTAGCAAATCAAAGCAATAATTAGGATCTACATACGTTAAGTTTGATTATTTCGATGCAGTGGAATGATAATTGCATCGTCAAGATAAACATTACATTTTTTTCTGTCTGAATTCTACATTTGATTATTCCTTTTCATTAATTACTTGTCGTGGATATGTGACTTTTATATTTTTTTAATTTATTTATTTTCAATCAGTTATAGCTCTTAGAAGACAATGGCACACCTTCTCATTAACATAGCACTACTTATCTGCTTTAAACAGTACTTTTTCAGTTGTACCTTCAGATGATTGACACTTTTTTTTATTGTTTAGGTCTTCTTAACCTATTAACCTATATATCACCTAATTCAGATTCAAACATTTTTACAACTTTATTCCTAACAAGTTTGGTGCGTCCTCTGGCCTTCGTGAACCAGATATCAATATAGTCAGAAACACTTTGTTTAGTTTTCCTTTTTTTGTAAAACCTGTGAAAAATCATAGAGCATATAATTTCCCATCGTTTGCATTAGCCCCATATTGTGAGCCCTGCTTGTCATCAAAACATATTAGATGAATCATGATATGTCATGTCAGTGATGATTATGGATCGTGAGTCATGAGTTCCTGTTCTGAGCTATGAGGTATCTCTATCTTAGTTGTAAGCAGAGGAGGCAGCCTATCCTCTAACTGCTGCAGCGCTCACTCACACTACTCTGAATCTTCATTGAAGGCACGATAGGAAATGGCCTAAACAAGATAAAGCTGAGCTCGCTGCATAGTTCTCTGCAGGGGTCTCTGCTTCTCTCACGCACACTCATACACATACATCTCCGTGTGAGAGTTGTGGGGGTAGAGTGACATGGGCTATAGGACAGCAAAGTCCCACAAGGTCAGAGCAGGCAGTGTATATGGTTGTTTTTCTCTGTTTTTTTCCCCCTCTCATCGGTGGAGCTGTGTACAGCCTCTCCGGGTCTCTCCTCTATCTGGTCAATACCAGCACGCAGCTTCTGCCGATCAATTAGGGGTCAATACCTCTCAGACGCCTGCCTCTTTGTGCTCTCACTGATTTAGCTACCACCTACCCAGGCCTATTTTTTTTCAACTTTTTTCTTTCTCGCTTGCTGTTTTTTTATGACCCAAAGGTCTCAGTTAAACACATCAACCTTAGAAAACTGGAGAGACACTGCAGTAAATCTGAAGGGCACAGGGCATGTTTTAGACAAAATGCTGTTAACCATGATCCATCATTAGCTACAGTACGAACAGACCTGTAGTGGACTACTGTCCGCAGTTTGTAAGCATAGTTCATGCCCTGAGAAGAAAAGGTGTCTTTATACCAGCTTTTTAAATGATTGAAGTTAATAGTAGGTAGACAAGATTTCATATTTCACTCTATTCCTGGGAAAAACCTAACCATATTTAGCAGCAGTTTATACAGAATAACTCAGTAATGTTACCAGCTGATTGAATGCGAGGAGACAATCAGATTGCTTCATACAAACATTTGGATCGGGCATTGCTTTTCCAATCTGTTATCTGAATATAGTGATCCTTAGTGAATTGTAGTTTCAGGTTTCTAGCTGCAGAAATGGCACCTCGGGTATCCTGGTCATATGGAGAGGTTACATGAACAACTGCTGCTTTTCTGTCATCTTTAACCTCCCATATTTTGCTAATCTCTGATGTGAATACAACTGTCACTAACTGGATATTTTCTCTTTTTTTGGACGGGCTCTGTTCACTCAATACAAGATTTTGTTCAAATCCCTGGAGACCATCGGTTTCTTAAATCCAGCCCATCTGGCGCCAACAAACATGTCACGTCCAAATTTATTTTAACTACTTTTACTTCCTGTTCTAATTCTGGATTTGAGCTGCAAGTCATTTTCACTACCTGATATACTATAATCACAATGGTGGATGCTATTTGTGTTGTGTTAAAGTGAGTATCTAAAAAGTACCTGGGAACCTAATTTTGAAAGAGCAAAGATACGTTATAAGATCTGTAAGGCAGACCTTAGTAAAGTATCAACATTAATAGCAAGTTATATACATCATGGTAAACACTAGTATCTTTACACATATGAAACTTTTAAGGTTTTAATATCTTACTTTTAAGAATATATTCACATTTATAGTTATAACGTAGTTTGATCAGAACTACACTACCAGTTGTCATTAAGGTAATGTTTTTTTATACTACTTACAACATCACACTCAATGTCAAAAAGAGCTGGTCTATAATAGATTTATAGAGGTATATGATGAAAATATCCTTTATGTTATAACCCGCCCTTTGGATTCCTTACACACCACCATCTTGAATTATGCAACAACATAATCAGATTGTCCTATGCATATTTCACAGTGTGCAATAATAAATGTTAGGATGATCAAATTATGGGATATAACTGTGTTAGTGACTAATGACACAGTGGAGAAGAGTTGGCTCTTATAAGATAACATTAGATTTTTAGCTGCTAAATCATTAGAGAAGCTAGTGCTAGCAAATATTCAGCATTCAAACTTTGACCCTTTAACCCTCTGAATTTTTAAAGAATTGGTCAGATATAGGTTGTTTGCAACAGGGTCAAACAGGTACGCCCACTATGGCTCCACATCCAGAGCAGAGGAAGCCACCGACTGTGGCTCCACCTCAGGAACAGAGGGAACCACCTATTGTGGCTCCACATCCGGAGTCTCTGGAAGACGCAGAGCAGGCTCAAGGTTCTCCAGACGGCACAGAGCGGGCTCAGGGGTCTCCAGACGGCTCAGAGTGGGCTCTCCAGGAGCGCGTAGAAGGAGTCTGCTGGGCTAGTCTGTTGGCTGGATCGTTCTGTCATGATGCGATGGTTTTACTAGCCCAGATGCAGAACTCACAGACAGAGAGGCAGGGAAAAGTCCAGTATTTTATTGGAACAGGTTGACAGACTTACAGGTTGGCAGATTCAGACAGGCATGGTAGCACAGGAAACACAACGATCCAGCTCAGAGGGGAGTTCACACTCAGCTAATATAGGGAGCTTCCTAATCAGCAGATAGAAAACAGCTGTCCATGCTGAGCCCAAACTCCCCAGGCATGGATCCACGGCGCCCCCTGGTGGACAAAGCCCCGGATCCTAACAATAGTGTCTTATTTAAAATACCAATTTTGCAATTAAAATGTAATATTTGCCAATAAGAGAGACAGATGATGGTTAGTTTTACTTTATCAAAGGCCATCCTTTGTGCTCGTGCCCATTTTTACTTAACGGTGGTGAGTCTGACATAGTTGGAAAAATTGAAAAACTTCTTTTGGAAAGTAAGCTTGTATGAGCGATGCAAACAGCAACTTTTAAACAGAGCGTGTTTAAAAGGAGAAATGGGCTTGTGCGTGCTCTCACACGCGTTTAATAGACGTTCCCACTCGGGAGCGGGTACAGGGCTGTACATTTGCATTTGGTGTTTTAAAGTGGAAAGGGCGGGGTTTTTTTCAAAAATTGCAAAAATCCTTCACTATACCTTTAATAAAAGTCACAGTACACAGAAAACTGATTCAGGGCATGAAGGTACATTAATAATAGCAGCACTGTCAGCTTGTATGAAGAGTATCCTGGGTCTGAATCTGGAGTGGCCTATATCTTCTCCAATTAACTGGTTTCCTGGTTCTTTGGTTTGGTCACATCATCAGAACCATGCAGGATAGGTTAATTGGCTCTTCTATATAGGCTTTAGCTCTGTGACGGAGCCGCCTGTGGAGCTGGTTGACAGTTACTTTTTGTATCTCTGCTTCTGTCTCCTTAAACTCCAGCCTCTGCAGATGGCCGCTCACACTGGGCCTGGTTCTGCAGGATGTTTCTTCCTATTAAAAGGGAGTTTTTCCTCTCCACTGTTGCTACAAGCATGCTTGGTGAGAGGGATTGCCTTCTAGTCAATCAGTCGATGCAATCGGCTGCTTTTCCTCAGATAGAAAGGTATGTTATTGCATCTTTGTTTTACTCGATTTGATTCAGGAAGGGTCACTAAAGTCTCACAAGCGCTCCTTGCCTGTCAGCCAATGACGCACCAAGTAGAGCGATATTACACCTCATAGAGTCCTGCTGTTTTTGGTTAAGATCATGGGGGTGTTTGTCCTTTTAGCCAATGAAATAAGGTTTCAAACAAAGCTAGACATGGCTAGGTTGCATAAAGCAGAGCTGTGTTACCGGCTTCCGCAAGAGTAAAACACACAGCTGGGAATGGATCAGCTCGAAGCTGAATAATAACAACAGTCCTGTTTTGCTTTTTAAGTTTGGATGCTGATTTTGTTTTACTACAATGTCTAAGGATGAAAAACAAAAAACAAAATACAGCTGAGAAACGACACTGGGGCTTATTTTATCTTGAAAAGCAGCAGTTTCGTGCTTTTTTATGTAATGTTACGCTTGTTATATACACTGATTCCGAAAAAAAAGGGGAAAATACTTGCTCCATGAAGGTTTTGTGGCCATCAAAATGCTTCAGTGTTATTCTATAGGTCAAATAGTTGAGTAAAAACATTTTGCACAATTTGGCACATTTGGAGAGATTTGAAGATGCTGGTGTCACCAAAAGTTCAAAGCCCCACAGCTCTGGAACTGTTTTAGCTAGAGGTCTGAAATTTTCTGCATTTGTAGTTGACATGATGTTAACAAATGTAATACAATGAGACATGCATATTCTCAAGCATGCTTGTATTACTGCTGTTCAAAAAAGACCTATCATTTCCGTTTGAAACCTCAACTGTTAGACACAGTTGGGTATTCCAAGCAAACATTAAAAAAAACATGTGGGAAATTGGTAAGAGCAGTCAAAACTAAGTTTCTGGAATGGCTATGACCTCAACATTATTACAATTTTTACAATATATCTAGAAGCAGGGTTGGTGCATGGAAAGCAACATCAACAACTTAACAGAACCCCACCCATGCATGTCAAGAAAAAAGGCAATATTCAGACTAAAGTATGAAAGGACATGGTGGCTGCAGAAAGCTTGTTTTATTTTCAGTAAACCATTAGGAGACACTAAATATTACGGCAGAAGAATATCTAGGGCTGCGACTAACGATTATTTTGCAAATTGATTAATCTGTGGATTTGTTTTTCGGTTAATTGATTAATAATTGGATAGCCAAAGGTTCCTTAAATTAGATCTTTCACAAAATTGAACCACTTTTCGACTTGAGGAGTTCTGGATAGAGCAGATATACAGCGAAATTTTTTTTTTATCTTAAATGCAAAATGATTAATTTTTTTTTTAACAATTTTAGTATACTTACTGCTCTAAGTGGGTCGCTCTGGTAGCTAAAGTCATCTTTAAGAGTCTCTAAACTCTAGTTAAAGATTAAAAGATACAAAATTAGTTTAAGATAAATACAATAATCGATTAATCTGATTAATTGTTTCAGCCCTAGGTATATGGTTCAGAGTTTTACCATAAAGTCTTGTTGTTACATTTACAACTTTTACAACTATAATTAGGGTACTTATGTCTAAGTCTACTTGTTAAATGAAAAGGTAATGGTTTATATGTCAGGATAATGTTTAAGCTTATATTTAAGCTTATATTTCAGAGCTTAATTTTAACAGACCTTAATTTTAAAGATGAAGGTGTTTAAGTAGTAACTAATATCATCTGATTTTCTTTCATTAAAATGTTTCAAATATATAAACAGTATAGAGAAAATAATTAGCAGAAACAAATACATTTATGATCAGCCTGTTAAGTAAACAAAGGAATCACTGTGTGAGCAGGTGGTCGTTGGTCGATGTGTGTGTGTGTGTGTATGCATAATCTTCCTGTTTATGTCTGTTGCAGCACGATGATTAAGAAACAGCTTTCAGTGCGAAAAGGTATCATAATCAAACATGGTGTTGCAACCTTTTAATCTTCAGCGGCAGTTGACTAACATCCCATCTCCCAAAATGACAGATGATTGGAAGGCCCCTGCGGAGCCCGGTGACATTATGGTAATTGTCATTACTGGGGCTTGGGTGCTTGCGTGACCGACGCCATTAGAGGAAGTGCAATTACAGTGGGCTTTTGGTGACCTTGCAGACGAGTGGAGGTCAGGGCTTCTCATTAGAGTGTGGTGGAAGGCAGCCCAGTGTCTCCTCTGTGCCAATCAATAAGAGACCGTAGCTTGGTCGCTGCTAATCATAGCTTTGACGCAGCCTCCCACCCTGTCACTCCCCACCTCCACAGTATCGCACATACTCACCAACCTTTTTCTATCCAACCTTTAATAGGATTTTATAAAAACAGGCAAAATTTCTTTAAACACATATAAGGCCCATACAACTTTATACAAAGATACATGAAGTGAAAATGCAGACATTTTTATTAATTTTAATAGGTCCTGGAAGCAAGTGAATTATAGCACAAGGTTTATTATTTTTTTGACCCGGCTTCCCACTACAGGACGATGATAAATGTTTACTTTTCCAGGTGTGAATAAACAGAAGCAATGAATAGAAGGAGAGGCTGAACAAAGCAAGGCTCACGTTCATATCCTCACGGGTTCAGTTCTGGGGCAGCTTATCATCTTTTCAGGCTCTTTTTTCTGCGCTTGGCTGTAAAACTTCCCATCAGATAAGTGTCTCTATCTTATCTGACTTCTGTATGTTTAGGTATTTCCTATGCTTATTTCAGCTATAACAATTAATGGGAGCAAAGTATTCTTTTCAAAAACATACATCTGGATTTTTGGCTTTCTTACAGAACATTATAACCAACAAACTATCTAATTCTAGTGGTTCAGAAAACAGTTAATCTCCCAAAACGTATTAAAATACTTAGAGTACAATAGAAAGTAGTTCTTTGTAGCTTAGTTTCAACTCATTTCTGTATTTAAAATACATTTATCCAGTGTTTAAAGGTTAAATCTACTACATGTCAGGCTTCTAGCTTAAAGCAATCATGTTTATTTCCCTTTTAGCCAAAAATTTGCAGCAGGATGTTGACATAGGCTGAGTTTTGGCAATAATGCATTACACAATAGCCATGAAAGAAGCAAGCGACAACAAAGACAGCAGTGGGAACATGAAAACATAAAATGCAGACTTATATAAAATCTCTCCCAGTGAGAATGAATAAGTTAGTACTGGTAGCTTTGAAACTGATATTCTCACAGCATGCAGATAGAACCTGTAATAAAATGCATTGTCTTTGTCTGATCAGCACAGTTATTCTGACGCAGACCTCTGTACACCAGTATCCACGTCTTTCCAATAACCGGAGATAAAGAATCAGAATAAATCAGAATCAGACATACTTTTATAATCCCAGAGGGAAATTGCAGCTTTTACAGATAATTATATGAGGAAGCTTTTCAATTTTTAAGTAAAACGGCATTAAACGGAAGTAGCTAAAAGTCTAATACTTTACCTGCTTTGTTTATAAAGGTTTAATTGAACAATAATAATATAACTGAGACCATCTGTCTACAGTTTTCTTAGCTAAATGTTGTTAAGCCCTAATAGGTCACATCAAGCTAATACTACAAATGTTGTTAGAAGGGAAATCAGTTTACATTTTGATCAGAAATAAATAAAAAAGCAGCAAAAAAAAAAAAAAATTAAGCAGAGCTGCAGTTAGTTATGGATAGACATTCGGATGAAATGGTTCTGAGGAAAGCTGGTATTAGTTTATTCAATAACCAGACCCACCCATTGTCTTACCTGAGAAGCTTTGTGTTCTCAGACCACTTGTGTGATTGTGATTAAGTTACCTGTGATAGTCGTGGAAGAGCTTTGTTATGTCCCTCAGCTTTAGGTTGGTCCTTCCCATACTGTCTTGTTTTATTATCCAGAGGCAAAGACATTTCAAATAAAGTGACTGTTTTAGGTGGGTGAGGAGAAATGTGTTTATTTGACTTATTTTCTTCATTGGATGTGGGCATCTATTTTCAGAAAAAGCTCAAATGCTTACTCTGTATTTTCCTATGTAGGCAGTCACTTATTCCTTTCACAAATTCCAATCAGAGAACCAACTCATTTTAGCTTCACAGTCAAACTCTTCATATACACTGTTTATAAATGAAAGTTCAAGTATACAAAAGTTAGTTGTTGAGCAGGTCGATAAAAACAACAGTTATTCATGTTCACCCCTGAAAGCTATCTGTGATTTCATCCGATTTGTAACCTTAGTGTACATATTCAGACCACTACAGTGGCCTCATTAGGCATGGCTTTAATTTATCAGTGTTTTGTCCCATTAGTGGAGACGCTGTATTATTAATAAGGTGAGAAACTCTGTGATGAAGGTGTGCTGCACTGCATGCTCTGTCCATGGCGGTGTGAGGTATGCAGTATGGCTTAGGGGCAAGTAGTCAGGCAAACAGGCTGCGAGCCAGTTGTCAAGACATCTGAAGAGATAGAAGGGAGGAGGGGTGGCTTGACCAGAAACTTAAGATCTACCACAGCTCTTTCTCACCGTTTGCACTCCAGTGGTTTAGTCAGCAGACCTGCCCATTAAACCAAGCCCCCTTTGAATGAGAGTAACAAATATGCCCTGATGAGTTGCAACCCCCCCCAGTTCTACTTTACTTTCTGTCTCTTTGGTGCTTTTATATATTTTTATTCAACCCAGTCTTATCCTGTTTCCACTAGTTTCTTTCTTTACTCCATATCTTTTTTTTTCCAGGTCTCCGTAAGATAGGAAAACAGTTTGGCTTATCAAAAGAATCAAAAAG
The DNA here is from genome assembly GCA_030533445.1 of Cyprinodon diabolis. Lineage (NCBI taxonomy): Eukaryota > Metazoa > Chordata > Actinopteri > Cyprinodontiformes > Cyprinodontidae > Cyprinodon > Cyprinodon diabolis. The sequence continues at coordinate 23,331,694 of CM060072.1, read as the reverse complement.
GAGGCTTTCATATAGCAGTGGTAATACTAGTTTTAGCAGTGGTGTTAAACAATTATCCGATCACTGTTGAGACTTCACATTTCTTGTTTGCTGAAAACAGAGTTCTGGCATTTGGACCAAAAGGAGGACTTTGTACTCTGTGATTAATGCAACATTAGGGACAGAAGTGTCCTTCTGCCTGTCTGGTATATTAAAACAAGATTAAAGATGTCAACAACTTCTACATTTATTCCCATAATATTTAGCACAGGTATATATGACGTTTTTATCAGTAAATTTCTATTAAACACGGACATTTTAGGGGCAATTGGAAAGTATCTCTTTCTATAAGGCCAGCAAGATAAATGCATCTTACTTCTCTCATTTTTATCTATTCCTTCTTGTCTTATTGCCTTATTGTCTGAAGGTGATATAAGGACGTCAGTTTTTTCTTTGTATAAGATACATTTCTGATAAAAAAAAAAAAAAACCTAAATAAATAAGGATTTATCAAAGCAGGTAAAAATAATTCATGAAATAAAATGTATGCACAAAAATAGATGCAGAAAATGCAAATTTTTACTGCTCAAACAAGAGATCAAACAGAAAAATAAGAAATATAAAACTGATGAACTAGAAAATTGTTTTTACTAAGTATTTAGCATTGAAGTATTCATGCTTTTGATAACTATAATCATTTATTACCCACTTTAAATAATAAAACATTCTTAACTTAAATTTCAACACAATCCAACCTGATCTTTGCACTTGAAAAACGATCTAGAAATAAGTAAACATTTCATAAATTAAGTGTATTTATATTTACCCTTAATTTGAGTAGGTAAATGAGATAGTTCCCCAATGGAATGAGTTTTTTTTTACTCTTAAAATAAGATAATTAGATAAAATTCACTTGAAATAAGAGTAGTTATATTTTCTTATTTTACATGTAAATTGTCTTGTTCCATTGGCAAAATGTCTCTTTTACCTCCTCAGTCCAAGAAGAAATGCACTTTTTTAAAGAAAAAATTACTTATCTTAGAATTTTTCCAGTGTGCTGTTATTGATGCAGTTGAAAGGAAAAATACTTTTTTCCAGAAAGCTTAATACATGCCTATTATTGCATATATTTCTACTAGCAAAAAGGTACATGTATGGTTCAACACTGACACAACCCTTTTATACAGCTTTGGAGGCAATACTGTAGATCTGAAGAACCGTTGCAATTTGTAGGGGCTTTTTTTTGTTTTTCTAAGGGTTCCACATAATTTTTACAACTTTTCATTTTTAGTATTGTTTTCACCTATAAATAAAAGATTCATCTTCATTCATATGGTGATTTGTACAGTGGGGAGAATGAAGAAGTCAGAGGAAATGTTCTCTGACACAAATCACACTTAATGTATTGATATCAGACCAGGAGTTCTGAGAGTGAGAGGTAAGCTCAGTCTGCTGTATTTCACACTGACAACCCATGATAATAGTTTTATAGAAAAACTAATTCTGAAAGAAATCGCGAAGAAAGTTCTGCTACCTTTCTGATCTTTCTGTTATCCTTACGGACATACTTTCCCCAGGTAACAGTGTAAGCAAAATACTTTATATCACTGAACAATCCTCTTAGAGTAAGTTTTCTCACCACTAAATTTTTCCCAATTTGTCGATGTGTATGCCACCTTTTCTCGCATTTCCACAAAAAAGGGATATTAAAGCTTACTTTTATCTTTAAGTTTAACTTAATGTTGTTACAGTTTTTTAGGGATTACTTGGGTTTACGGGTGATTTAGTAAAATTACCTTCTATATTCTCACCAAGAACGTGTTTAATCACAATTTATCCAGGATTTAACAGAGAGGTAAATGCCGATTTAGACAGGCAAATTTTCTGTAAAAAAAAAAATAAATAAATAAAAAAAAAAAGGCGCTCTAGAGTTACTTATTTGCCTTAGAAAATTATGGGAATAATAATTATTATATATCTCTGTATCCTACCAACAGATGAGTGCACAAAAAATACTGCCACCAGAGTGAAAGAGTTTTGCAATGCACCTTTCATGTTTTAGATTGTTCGAATAGGCAGGAAACCAAACCCTACAAAAGAAATCATTCTGCATTGCTTGGATAGGGCTTTCTATCACAGTATAGTGTAGCTGCAGAGGATGGACGTGGTTTTCAAGTATCATCTTTCTGCTTTTTACATATTTCAGTTTGCTTACCACCTGCAGGTGTTACTGTCACCTCTGAAAAATGTACTTTCACTTCAAATGGGTTAACACATCTTTCCTTACTGATATGGTAGAGCCACAAGTGTTACCTTTCTGCAGGAACAAATACTATGAAATTATTTCAGGGTTGAACTCCAGTCCAACAGCAGAATGAAATGGCTTAACTGTCTGATCAGCACAAAGTTGAGTTATATTTTAGAGTTGAAGCAGAGACATTTATAAAATGTTAAGAACACGTCAGGATTTTAGTCTTACCATTTTGGTTTAGATTAAAGCATTTTCAGCTGTTAAAATGGCCTAGTTAAAGTCCAGACCTAAATCAAAGAGAGTCAGCCGACTAGCAAAACTTTTTATCTTTTGACATGAAAAGCTTGAGGGGAAAAAAACACAAAATTAGTTATAGATGTAATTGCATACGCTGTTCTATTAAATTTGGACTAAATGGATTTAATAAAAAAAAACAACAAACATACACCCAGATTTAAGTGTTTAAAAATCCATCATGTTTACACACTTAAATCTCATAATTTATATGTAAAAAGTCTGAATCAATTGAGTACACAAGATCCTTAGAAATAAATCAACAAATCTGTTAAGCTAAATATTTACAGATATTGAGGGGAGTATTGGCCTAGTGCTTAGAGCGTAGCGCTTTTGTTCTGAGAAGGTTGGAAGTACCTGGTTTGATCCCAACAGCCTCCTCTCTGGTTTCCTGAGAAGTCCCTTAACCCCACACTGCTCCCGCAGGTACCGCACAATGGCAACCCACTGCCCCCCAAGGGGATGGATTAAATAATAATAATAATAAAAAAAAAAAATTAACATTGGCGAAATTTACCTCTGCATTTAACCCATCCCCTTAGGGAGCAGTGGGCTGCCATTGTGGGGCGCTCGGGGAGCAGTGTGAGGATAAGGGTCTTGCTCAGAGACCCAGAGTGGTGTTTCCTGGGGGTGGGGCTCAAACTTAGAACCTCAGGTTTCCAAGCCCTGCCCTGACCACTAGGCCGCCTGTCCCTTTGTAAGATCAATAAAGTTAAATTATTATTATTATTATTATATTAAAGTAGTGTTACCTTTTAATAAAGGCAGGATCTGTCAAAAACAATTATCCTCTCACTTAGCAGTCTTCCCAATGTGTTGGGGAGGATAGTGGATGGATGAACAGACAGATGGACAGATGGGTCAGTTCATGGACAGTTGGACAGATGGACAGACTCATAGGGAGTGGGTGGCCAAATGGACAGATGCTACTATTTATTCCCTTTACTTTCTTTATTTTATGTATTTATTTACTTTTTCTTACCTAATTGCTACCAAAAAAAAAAGAAAAACTTAAGTTCAACGTAGTTACCTTCGTAAAAATCCCAAAGACTGGTCCTCAAATCCTCAATTTAAAGTTTCATTACATTTTTTTCTCTTACTTATTATGTTTGGTAAAACAAACCTTAACATTTGATGTCAATAACAGCTAATAACAAGAAAAAGATTCAAAACATTCTTTCTTGTTGCTGTGTTTGCTGTGTCTGCGTTTCTAATGAGCTAGAGACCCTGGTGCAGGCACACAGCATTACAGAGCGAGCCGCACCCCTATACCTCCAGGCAATGCTCAAGCTCTGCACGCTGCTCATACGCCACGCTCTGCTTCCCTCTCTTGCTTGGCCCTTAACTCTGGTCAGCACTCCACCTAGCTTCAGTTCTTCTACCCTGCTTCCCAAATGCTTAATGACCTTCCCTCTACAGCATGAAGAGCAGCTGCTACCTGTCTTTGGATCTTGGCACAAACAGTGTTGCAAAACCCAAACCTACCCTTTAAATGCTTAACCTTAAACTTCTGCAAATCTTTTAAGAAGTTCCAGAAAGTATGTTTCGTACAATATTTACTCCAAAAGATTAGGGATATTTTCTCATGAATATCATGAAGCAGCCCCTTAAGAAGGGATAGGAAGTACGTCACCAAGCCAAAAACAAATTCAACAAGGCAATCAAGCTTGAGAGTGAGGTTTCCAACAGTGACTCATTCTGCAGGAAAAGAGCAAAAAAGACCCCTTATTCTTTCCCTTCAACAAGTTCAGCCCCATTTATTGTATTATAAAGCAGTAAATCCTTTCTGTTTGGCCTTATATCTTTGCGCCTATGTTTTTGAAAGTATTTGGCTAAGATATTACACTGCAAGTTGTCTCATTAAGCTATATAGGCATACTTATAGTTAACAAAAATATATTTTGGTTTAAAGGCAATTAAGTATATTCATAAACAAAGATATGCTTGACTGCAATGGCAAAGACAAAACCAGAAATGATAACATGTTCCCTGTGGTTGTGTTGCTTTGTTTAATTATCAATATCAAAGTAACACATCACTTATAGAAACATTCCTTGTCTTTTTCTTAATTTTTTGTGGTATTAAATCAAAAGGTACTTGGAAAAGAATTATAATCAAATCAGCTTTAAAACTTTTGGATCCAGAAGGTTTCTACAAGAGCTAAAACTAAATGTTGAATATGTAGTTTGCTGCTAAGTATTCCATTTTAAAGGTCTAACCAAAATACATAAGTATACATGAAATAAGCAAATAAAAGAGCTCCTTTTGTAAACTAAACATGGTATCTGGAACTTTTATAAAACACTCGATCCATTAAAATCGTATAGCTGCTTCAGATTTACCAGCTGCACATCAATGATATAAATGGAACCTGACGTCATATTAAAGATACCAGTTTGGGACGATTAATTTTTCCCCCTGGAAGTAGACATCAGGAGATGAGGCGGCATCAGTGGAACACACATGGTCAGCAATAATCCCCAGGTTGGCTGTGACATTTAAACAACACTTATTTGCTACTAAGTGACCCAAATTATATATTCCCACACCGTAATACCCCCACCAGCAGTCCAAACAATTGATATTGTTTTATCTGACATTAAATTCTGCATATTGCTATTGCAACAAGCAGTTATTTAAATTGCCATTCTGTCATCTTAAACCAGTCAAAACGTTTCCCCCTTTTAACTTCGACACCAGTAAACCACCTAGACTACTGTACACTGTCTTGCTGACATTCTTTGTGAAGACAAAATCCCAGTCGGTCAGCAGTTTCTTACCACAAACAGCCATGCCACATTCAGTCTTTGAAATCTCCATTTTCGCTACTCTAATGATATAGTAAGTGATATGGTTTTGTGGAGGTTTTTAGAGGACCCAACTGCAAAAATGAGAGGCAGAGATGAGTGATGCTGATTTAATGGAAATCCCACAGGTAACAGAAGCCAAGTCCAAAAACACAAAACATAGAAAACCAAAAATACCAGGAAACATCAGGGAAAACACACATGAGGAGCAAAGAAACGACAAAGCAACAAATTACAAGAAACGAGCAATGAGGAACTGCAAAGGTGGTGTATATATGGGGAACAGAACAAAGAATGGGCAAATAAGCTAATATGGAGCAGCTGTGAATAGAACTAACTAGAAGGGAGCCAAGTGAAAGGAAACCGGCACCAGGGGGGCAACAGAGAGTAACTTAAGCAAAATACAAAATGGAAAAGAAACCCATGAACAAGAAAACAATAGATAAATATTGTAGATCAAAGTGGAACTGACAACTTAACCCTTTAATTAAAGCCGGTCCAAGAATAAAACAAAACAGAACATTACTTTTTTTTGGTTTGAAGTCCTTATTTGGCCTTTTAACAAAATATGTAAAAAGAAAAAACAGAAATACATTTTTGATATTATTAATTTATTACTATGCGATAAGTCAAGATTATTTTTTGTGTAGTCTTCTGCACTCTGTTATCAAGTATATCTGATTGTGTACAATAGGATTTTGAGCAAAGTTTTTACCATTAAATTATGCAAAAGGTGTCAGACGCAAAACATTTCAGAAACCGTATGTATCAAATATTATACATTTGGCATTACAGGGTTAAAAAGAAACTCAGAAGTCCACAAGGGGAGATCCATCACAGTAAGTTTTTTGTTTAGTAGACATCTTAACAGGAAAGTAAACGGAAGTATCACATGAAGTGGCTGGTTAGCATATATTATAGTCTAAATCAATAAATGTGACCAAAAAATATACATTTTAGAATATTTAAAAATAGATTTTTATAGGACTGTGTTCCTTACTGGATTTAAGTAGAAATGTAATACTTATACTTATTTATGAAGCTGTATTTATTTCCCCAAAACCTTACGTGGCTCAAAAAAATTTAATAAAATAGACAATAAGAGTATTAAAAGCCTTTCCTATAGCTACTGTACAGTAGCTGGTGTTCATATTTAGGCTCCCAATCAATTTTACAGGAGCTTTTTTCAATTTTTGCTCTCTGGTTTTTCCATATACAGCCGTATAGAGAAGGAGAAAAGGAGAGAAGTGGCCTGGTCTGAGTGGGTTCACCTTTCAGTGGGTGAGACAGATGCTTGTTTACTGGCCTCATTATGTCAGCAGCTGTCCTGGGCAGGTCACTCGACGGTCCTCTGTCCACCTACTGAGACACAAGTCCTGCACCTTCCAGGGGACACACTGTAAAGCCTTCCAGACATGAGAAGAGCTTGACACGCTGTTATTTAAATTGCTGTCACTCAGCCTTTGTCCACATAACCATAACAGCAGCTTAAAACCAAATATAACATTAAATAATGGGCCTATGAAATCATGTAAATATTCCACGAAATGAGTACTTCAGCAACATGTTGGTCATTTTGTTTGAATCAATGAATCAAAAAAAGTTATTTTGAACACAGTTTAATAACGGTTATGTAGTAACATTTACCTGATTAAATGAACTGAATATTTTTTAAGAGTTGCGCTGCACTGTTCCTCGCACACTCCTGTGTGAGTAAACCCTTTGGCTACACTGAGAGTAAATTCACAGGAAATAAGGATGTTTAACAAAATAAAAAAAACTCCTGATACAGACACAGAGTAAGACTTATATAAAAGCGATTGTCCATGATTGTCAACAAGCTTTTTTTTCCATCTGCTGAGTCATGTATGATATTTGGAGGTTAAGCTAATTTACAGGAAACAGTAAACATAATCACTGGAGGTATTTTACACTGTTAAAATTGTACATATACTGTAAAATACTGAAAGGATTGGTTTGATGGGTGTCATGTTCATAATGCAGTCAAGGAGGTAGAACATTTCCTCATGTTGGGGTACTTTTCCTCTGTAAGAAAGTTCCAGCTAATCATATTGGTCACCGTTTTGTCTTTTCCTTGCAGCTCAAGGTTAAGGTCATTTAAGAAGTTTGGCAGATCAGTTAAAAATGCCAAGTCCAACAGTCGTTGACAATCGTTTAGTTTCTTGTATTCTGCATGTCCAGATACACGGAAAAACTCTTTAATCTCCAGACAGAGTTCTCGAACTCTTTGGAGGAATTTCCCATGACTAAGCCATCTCACATCAGCATGTAGCAACAACTCAGTGGTCGCAGTCAGCCTTCTCCAGATGTGCATGAAATAACCGTCTTTGAAGAGATCTGGCTCGAATAGAACAGCCGATCTTTGTTACCACATCCATGATCTCTTTCGTGTTGAGCATTTTAGCGCATATCGCTTGCTGGTGGATTATGCAATGGTAGTTCAAGAAGTCTGGGAATGCATCGTCCTACCTGCACTTTGCAATTAAATCCATTCACACGTCCAACCATTGCAGGTGCTCCATCTGTAGTGATAGATACCAATTTGAGCAATGGAAACTGAGATTTCTCAATAAAGTTTTTAAACGTCTGAAAAATGTCTCTCCTCACATCTGTTCCTTCATGGGAAGTGTTGTCAATAGCTCGTCTTTTGCACTGAGATCACTAAACACCATACGGATGAAAATGCACATCTGGGCTGTGACACTCACATCTGTAGATCCGTCCAACTGCAGGGAGAAACACTCACATTCTCTGATGTCCTTCCACATTTGCTGGTTAAATCCTCAGCCATGGCTTCACAGCACTGTGTAACTGTACTGTAGGTCTTGACAGCTGCAGAGCTTTAATTAAAGATAATATCTCTGCCTTATTTTTAAAGTCTCGGAACAATGAGTCAGCTACTTTAACGAAGGCTTCTTTTACCATCACTCCATCTTGGAAGGACTTATTGTTTTTAATGATGGCGTGACGTAACCCGGAACGATGCTTCGGTGGCAGCTTTCGCTTCTGGAGTTTGTTGAGTGAAAAATTACTGCTGTCCGGACAACTAGAAATTTTAATTCCTCCACCTTTCTCTTTCTCAGCTGGCTTTTTGGCGGAAAGTCAATATCGTATTTTACATGAACAGTCCGAAATGCCGCTCCTCATTTCCCTTCTTTGGTATTGCGATGGTAGACTGGCAGATGAGGCAAACGCACTTTGAAAATGACATCATGAAAAAAAGTCTGCCTCCCATTGCGAATGAAAGTGATATTTTTTTTTGCCTTTTTACTCGGTCCAGCTTTCTCACTCATTTTGGTCAGCATGTTTTACCAAGGGCTTAAAATCTGAGGCAATTCGCTAACTAGCTTTAAAGTTTTGCTGTGCTAGCACTGTCGTTTACACATGAGCTTAAACATTCAGCTTTTATCTGAATGGTTGCCCTGTATGTCAATAAAGTGAGTAAACGGAATGCTTGATAGGCTGAGAATCACATTGCGATCGACCAATACTGCCTCTGCGATCGACCAGTAAATCGCGATTGACGTAATGAGCACCCCTGATCTAGAGACACCTTATGAATTGGTCCATAAATGTCAATATGATCAACAGATTGTGAAAACATTTTGGTAAGAAATGACTGTCATTCTTGGATGACAGAAGGAGGCTTTGAAAGTGTTGGAATCAGCAGTGTTTTCTACTTTTACATAACCACCCTTCCTAGATTCAGACAAAATATTAGGTACAAAGGGAAAAGCCAAATAAAATATACATTTTTTTTGTTTGCCACTTCAAATGGTTTCAGGAGAAGAACAAGTCTGGAATAAAATCTAGTAGGGATACCATAGTATGACCTTAGACATGTGCTCATGCTCAAGCAATCCTCTTCTCTCTTTGTAAATTAGAAAAGGACCTTTTGAGTCAGCAAAAAGATGCTTTGGCAGTAATGCCATGATGGCTGCTGTCACCACAGCTGCTGCAACAAGTTAATGGATTTACTGGTTAAATACTTTCACATAGAAACCAGTTGGTTACAATTCCATTTTCACTTAATAAATGACATCATCATCATTTTATAATGTTTTGTATTTTTTGGTCATTCACTATTTTTATAATTTTAACAAGACCTACTGTACGGGTGGGTGGGTTAAGCTTGTGTGCACTTTTTAAATGATGACCTTTCAGCTCATATTGTCACATATTTTGCTGTACTTGTTCATTAAAATTGATGTTTTATCAGTTGTTTGATATATTTTTTGAACATGGATTAATAAAGCTTTTTTAAAAATATTTATTATCATTATTATTTAACCCTAAAGTAACAACATAGTGTATGTCGATATGATCTTAGTTTCAGCAACAATTATATGAGGGTGGAGAAAAATTAACATTTTTGGTACCCTTTAGGAATAGAGGGGGTTGTCTAAAAAGGATATGTCTTTGTAATCTTGTTAAAATGTTTAAAATTGTGAACATTCCTATAAAATTAGAAAATTGTTCTATCGGTGTCTGCTAAAAGATTACAGATCTCACACTACATCACTGTATAATCAATATGATGTTATAGCAGAAGCGTCGTTCATGTATACACACCAAATTGGTAGGTTGCTTCTTTAACCATCCAGGCATCCATTAGCATGTTGTTTTTCCCTCTCTGCAGTCCCCACAGCTTTAATCCCTTTTATTGAAATCCGTGTCACCTGCCACCTGTGCAGTCCAACACCCTGAAGCATTAGGCGGCTAGCATAGTGATGGCCTCTGCAGTAGCAGCAGACTGCAGAGTCCTTCTTTTACATGTGTTGATGCTCTGGTTTGTAAATGAACCAAATATTTACTTTATAATCAAACTTAACTTGAAGCTTACAACATGCATGAGAAAGTAAGATCTTTTTTTATTTATATAGTGCCTAGACAGAGGAAGAACAGCCATGGTGAGCTTGCTGGACGCTTGTTGCAAATCTCACCACGTGCATATTAGCATTTCATCCTCCAGCAACACCAGAGAGAGCGGTGTGTTTTAGGGAAACATTGGAGACAGAGAGGGGACTCAAACCACGAGGGAGGAAGAATAAGAAGACAGAGTGAACAAGAGCAGGGAAAGCCAGAGGGAGCAAGGAGAAAGGGAAGATGGAGAGAGAAGAACGTGAGGCAATTTTGCAAACCTGTGACACATTAATTATTAAAGAACTCAGGGCTACATGCGTAAACTCTGCCTCCTTGTTCATTCCCTCTTATCCTTTCTTCGTGCTCACCTCCTGCAGAAAATGGTTGAACTCGAGATGCGTACGGATACACGTCCACACACAATTCGAGGAGGCAGCATGTGACACCCATAACATGAAGTGAAGCATGTCAAAGGGTTGGAGGAAGGTGTGAGGGAAGAGCCTACAAAGAGTGGGAGGACAGGAGGGGGAGAAAAGGCAATGAGGATTACAGGAAGTAGAGAAAGGACTGGACCAGGCATGCAGCTATAATATAAAGTACAGGTGAGAAACAGAAAGAAGGAAAGAGACTCATAAAATAAGAGATAAAGGTGGTATAGTCAGGCAGACTGGGTTGAAATGTAAGCAGAAAAAAAATGAATAATTTTTTTTCCATTATTAAAAAAGTATTTTACTAAAGTTAATACTAAATACTAATCTCACTTGCATAACGAAATTTGCTGCTAATCATTATAATGTGGTCAGTCCGTTTTACTCTCAGTGTGGCTAATCAATGGTCCAGAGTGTTGCAGTGGGACAGCACAAACACATCCCTATGTGTGCACACTCGCTCCTGTCTGCGTGTGAGCATGTTGAAATGGCGCTGCTTGAACGGTCACTCTGCCCCTCAGGCAGTGATGTGTGTTTGGAAAGCAATGGATCCTCCCCCAGGAATGGAGAGAGGAGACGTGTGTGAATGTCGCTACAATACTTTTACTGCATTTTCTTTCTTCCTTTTGTTGTTAGTTTTTGGAATCCATGAGGGAACCAAGACTGATAACCAAAGACAAAAAAAAAAAGCCAGGACAAGCAAAAAATGTTCTTAGACAGACTCAAAATTGTAATCAGTTATTATGATTCAGTAGTTCTTAACTTTTTTAAACAAGAAAAACCTAAAAAAAACACCAAGAGTATCATCACCTTGAGGCATGTTTAAAGCAACAGTACAACAATGAGTCGCACACTTCACAGATACACACACACACACACACACTTGTTCTGCCATCGCAGTGAGGACCATGTGTTGACTCCCATTGACTTCCATTGATTTTCAATCATTTTCAACCCTTTCTATGCCCTAACAATAGAACTAACCCTAAATCTAATAATTACCAATGCATACCTCACCCTGACCCTAACCCAAACCAATTGACACCTTAGCACTAAACCTAACCAAAAGCAAAATAGCAGGTGAGAACCGGCAAAATGTCCTCACTTTGCAACAACTGGTCCTCAATTTGATTGTGAAATTGGAAAAATGGTCCTAGGCAGGTACACACACACACACACACACACACACACACACACACACACACACACACACATCTTTTGTTTTGCATGACTTATGGGGACATTTCATTGACTTAAATTAATATTATATGGCCCAACCCAGACCCTTACCTTAAGCCTAACCATTACGAACATATGCCTGACCCAAACCCTAAACTAGATTCACTCGCTAGTCCTAAAGATACCCCAACCCAAAGAACAAAAATGTACCATTTGGATACCATTTTTAAGTCCCCACAATAGGGGATATTTGGCATATAGACCGCCTCCAATTGTAGCTTAGGCTCTTCTTACTTGCCTGGCAATTAGCCGACATGCTAAACTAGATAAAATGCATGGACTTCTTTAGAGGTTGACTACAGCCTTGTTGTGCATTACTACCAGCTCCAGGTGATATTACGTACATTCATTTCATTGTCGATGTTTAAAGTGTGAAAAGAGCTGATGCAGTAATTCACTAGGACTAATTTGCATGTTGCAGGCACTAATTCTTTTTCAACCCAGGAATGTGGTCCCAGTAAATTACTGCGACTAACGGTGAAAGAGGCTTAAAAGGAATACAATGCAAAAAAAAAAAAAAAAATATTCTGCAAAAAATAAATACTTTGATAGACTATTAGTAAAGTCAAAGACCTACTGTTTACTCTGTTTCTGAATGGACTAATTAGTCAGCACAGTTGTAGTAAGCTAATACAATGAGGATACACAGGTCCACTGCTATGATTTAAAATTCTCTACTAAACTCAGCTTAAAAACTTGTTGTACATCTGAATAGCTAGATAGCTTCTAAGATAGTAAAATTTCTTCTTTTTTTTCATTTGTAAAAAGTTCAGCGTCTCTACTACATGTGATGGAAAAACAAACATAATAACCTCAGAAAAACTCATGAAAAAAATTCCTAACTGTCCCAGTATGGTAGAAACACTGTCTTTAGAAAACAGTTTAATTATCTTCCAACCTCCACTAAAGCCAGAATCCCATAAAGATTTAGGAATATCAAAGCTTCTGCACTGCAACTTTCACGCTTGCACACGTGCATCTCCTCTCTCCCTTAACACTTACACAAATGCTATTCAAAATTTACAGCACTTATTCAACAATTCATTTAGAAACATCTTGCAACACTTTGCAAAAACTGTGCATGTGTTGGCAAAGAATCACTCACCTCAGAATACTTAATGTTTGCAATGCATGCAAAGTCCAAAAACACAAAATATTAAAAACCAAAAATTCCAGGAAAGCATTAAGCATTAATGCCTGCTTGCAACTTGCAACTGAAATGTTTATTCTTCTGGCTTTTATTTACTGACGTTGCATCTTTATACTATTTACTATCCCATGGTAATTTTAAATGTGATGTATAAATACATTTGACTATGATGTTCGCAAACCCCTTTGGTTTTGCTGTCCAGACTGCATGGTTTGAAGGCACACACAGCCCTTATCTATGTGGATGGTCTTCAGCGATACAATAGACAAAATAATCAGTAACAGAAAAACAGGTTGATGGTTGAATGATGTTTCACAAAAGCCACCTATTTTCTAATTGGTGGATCTGTATTGCATTTGTTTTTTAACACATTTCCATACTCTACATGGCTAAATATAAAAGGGTTTGTCAGCAGCCTATGTAATAAAGAAACAGAAATTGTTTATTTGCATTTATTGTTTGTATCTCTTTAAATCTTTAACACAAAGTAGAGAAGAACCTTTTTTCACAAATATCCCACAGCAGTGTTTAAAGTACAACAAGTATATAAGGACAGATGAATATGAGCTTTTATTGCTAATAGCAGGTAGCTCAATGACTAAACATAACAGTTAGTGAATAATACTTGTCTGCTAACTTGAATCTTGAACCTGGATGAGTTATTGGTTTGGAGGTTTCAGAACAGTAAGTGCCGTCAGTGTCTGTTTCTCGCTATGTTTACATGCACAAAACACATGGTTGGAATGTGTTTAAAAATGAAAATACACTGCTTATATAGGCAGAATACCGAATTATAAAATTAGGAAAATGCATTTACTTTATTCCAAATATAAGCATTTTGATATTCAGATATACTACCCACCTAAACTAGACCTGCACCAGGTTCTGAGAGCAGTTAAGACATTATTGTATTCCTTAAATAAGATGCAGACTCAGCAACACATGCTGTTTAAATATGATTTGGATTGAGGATTGGCATAAACCATCCCAGTAGTACAGAATCAGATTTTATTCTGTCTGAGTCAAATCCAATCACAATCTTCTGATCAGTGTTTTAACATGATGCATCTTGATTCTGTTTAGCCCTTTAATCTGAATGTTTATGTTCTATTGTCAACTTTGTCTCACTATATTAGTTCACATTTTCTTACAAAAAAATAAACATCAATCGTCTAAGCATTCAAATTTTAGCCCAAGAACCACCACTGTGATCTCTGTCACAGTTTGAATTTTGTAGGATTATTTTGTGTTACACACAGAGTTTACATTTTTTAATCAAATGCAAAGCTTTCCTTTACAAATTCATTAACAAAACCATAGAAAGCAATAATTCAACTTTGTAAGGAGAGTAATGAATCCATAATTGTAATTTTTAAGTTCTCTTATATGATTTTGCTACTTAAAAACTTTGTAGATAAACCAGCAATATCATAGTTTAAGTCCATGTGTGATCTCTTTGATTATAAAACTTGAGGCTTACATTTCCCGAAAAATCAACATGGACACTTGGAGCTCAGTTCAAATACTGTAGGTTTAAATTAGTAGCCTCAAGCCTTGAGCCTGAAGCAGAGAAGAAAAGCAGGCATATAGTCTGAGTTGGCTTGTCTCTTTCCAACACATCTCCACATGAGTCTTTTCCAACATTTCTTTTATCCAGAGGGTAATAACTCCTCTAAGTTATGATATTTCTACCGCCACCTGTAAAGCAGAGAAAAGTTTTATTTTTTAGATGTGCAGTATCCCCCCTTAAGCCTATCAACACACTTTACTTTATACATCTTCACTGCCGTCCAAATATTCAGAACACCTTTGCTTTTTTTACCTTAAAGCTACAAACTTCAACATCCTTTATTGGCTCTTTGTGTGACAAGATCAACACAAAATTTGTCAGAAATGCAAGTCAAATGTGAACATGGTTTATTTTAATTTTTTTTTTTTTTTACAAACTAAAACCAGAAAGAGTAGCATTTCCTTCTGGTTACATCTAATGAAATCCATGGTAACCAGTTGAGTTCACTTATTTAGCAAGTAGAGTCAAAAAACTTTTCAGTTTACAGAATAAACACAGCTTCAAACCTAGCACCACATGGCTGTCAGCTTAACCGAAAGGTCGGTCAGGGAGAAAATTAATCAGGGAGGGAGACAAGAGGCCCAGGGTAACTGTGATCCACAGCTCAAACGTCTCAAAAAAAGCAGAAAGTGATAAGGAATAATATTGGCTGTTTGACAAAAAGATGTAGGGGAAAAGCAAATAAGGAGCTCTACTCTGATGATACCTATATTAAACCTTCATACAAAATACTTCATGTGGTCGAGTCCTTAGACTTTGCATCTCCCTGAACTTTCTATTGCTTCTCTTCACAATAAGCAGAGGACCTGGTCGGAGTTGATGTGAATTAAGAAGCAGCTTTTCCACAGGTTTCAACCGTGATCAGTTCCAAACCTCTACAAAAATCTCTGGGGTGAAATCATGTGTTTAAGCGCCAGCATAAAAATTTTTGTGGCTTTGTCCATAGACAAGGTTTGACACACAAAGATAGAGCGAATCTATGGCTAGAACATAATAGTGTATCAGTATTGCCGGATTTTAGATTGGAAACAAAACATTCAAACTGTAGAAATATTCTTTCCGTCCCATATTGGCTTAGTTTGAGATGTTGCTTAAAACCTAACAGGTTAAAATATAGAGCCAAGATGGGGAAAGTTTAAGAGTTATGTGTACATTTGCAAGGCACTATATGTGAGTGAGATGTTAATATATACTGTAAATAAAGATGAAATTAAATAAATATCTGCAAGTTTTGTTCTCCAGCAGTTGTGACCCTGTTGGTATGGGAATTGCAAACTGAAAGCAAACACTTCTTTGACAACTTATACGCTGGAAAAAATTGAAATCTAGATGAGCCATTTTTTCTTAAAATAAGTGCATTTGTTCTTGGATTGAGGAGGTAAAAGAGGCACTTTGCCAATGGAACAAGACGATTTACGCTTAAAATAAGAAATCACAATTGCATTGTCTTATTTCAAGTGCATTTTATGTAAATATATTATTTTAAGAGTAGAAACACTCATTACATTGGCAAACTATCTCATTTACATACTCAAGTTAAGGTTAAATACACTTGATTTAAGGAATTTTGACTTATTTCTTGATGGTTTTTCCAGTGTAATTTTAAATAGTTTATCAACACTTAATTCTATTAACAGAATCCAAAGATGAATGCATAATATAAAGCTTAGACTCCACATACAAATGAAGAATTGTTGATTGTTGCAACTGATTAAACAGTTGTTTAACCTCTTACACACTCAGGGGGTATAAATAAATTTCTGCCTGACAAAAACACACAAAAGTAAATCACTTATAGCCTCACAGCTATTAGATTTAAGAAGAAACTTTTGGTACCTCTGTAAAGGTAAGATGTCATAGAATGGTTTTGTGGTGTCAGCACCATTGTAGCTTTGCCTGAAATATTAGGGACAAAATACAAAATATTTTGCATTTCTTTAACCTCGCCAAAATTTTCTTCGAAATAAACATTGCAAAACACTACCAAAATATTATTTATAGCACAAAAAAGTAGTACAGACTTTTAAATCTAAATGTTGTGTAAAAATATACCAAATTTGGACTCAATCAGATGAATCATATTTATTTTAGAATGGTATTAGTGAGAAATTTCTTAGGCGGAGGGGCCATTTTGGCACATTTATCCAAAAATGTCACCAAACTGTGCCAAATGTGTTTTTTACATCAATACTGGGGGTTTGTTAAAATTACGAGGTGACGTAGCAGCTGGACCCACCGGTGGGTCCGTACGGTTCTAGGGGTTAAAATGCAAGATTTTCCCCCAGGCAATGATTTGTGTATCTGTCCTACAGAGTTCGGGGGTCTACTGTATGTTTGTGATCTTCTGAACAGATTTTATGACTCTCTGCAGAGCTGTTGCCATAATACAACAATATCCTATGAATGATGTCAATGAGGAACTGCGGACAGACACCAGCAGCTGTTGGAAAAGTTTCAGTTTACAAGGCAATCTCAATAGATATGTAAATCTTTGCTGAGCCTTCTTGACCAGAGAGTTAAGGTCAGGTATTTGTGTGAATTTGGTGGGGGTCCAGAGTGGAAGGCAGAGTTTCCAGTAAGTTTTCCAAGAAACGTCTTACCAGGTGTGTAATGAGTGCTGGTTATAACTAACCCATAGGCCCGATTATCAAGGCTGTTAGTTTCAGACTGATTTGGAGTCAAAACATCCATGGTTGGTTTAATTTAGGCAAGGGGAGAGATTTATTACTTTTACAGAAAACTAATGGGCACAGTGTCTAAACACCTGCTGAAAATCATCAAATCCAGCAGCTTCCTGCTTGCATTTGTTTCAGCTACTTTGACTTTTGCAGACAGTTTGATGCATCTGATGCTGCCTGTAAGCTTTACTTACAAGCCAGTAGCTATAGTATAATCACAAACAATTAGAGGAGCTCTGAATTTATATACTTTTTTCTTTTTATTGTAATTAAAATATTACACTTTTTAATATTTGCTAAGTTGGAATTGGTCACTAATACATGCCTGCTGTCCAAGTAAACATTTTCATTGTTTAAAATTTTTGATTAGCATCTTTGTGCATCCATAGGAACCATCCATACAGCATCAGTTAAGACTGTAGGAGGGATTTTATGAGGTGCTAGACATTCCATCTTTTTGTACTTTTTCACTTTGATTGTTTACCAGCCATTATTTGTGAAGCCCTAAAAAATACTGATACTGATACTGATACTGATAGAGATTTATAGCAGAGAGGAGCCTTTAGTTATTAGCTGTGCTCCGTCCAACAGAACCGCACTAAGCGATTTTTGCCAATGGTTGCAGTAATGCCATGTTGACTTTTATGCATCAGAGGTTTGGCTGGTAGCCATTTGGTCAGGCACTTTGCATGACCTTAGAGCTTCTCATTGCCAATAGATTGATGCAGAGATAGAACTTTTTGAGTGGAAGGCTGAAACGCATAGATAAGCAAAGACATTTTTGTTTTTATTCCCGATTTAAATTAAGAAAAGGTCCAGTATGATTTTTAAACATCTTTTGTGGACATATATTTTTTTTTTCATACAGACAAACCAGCTGATATGAATTGTGTTTGTGCAAACTTTCCTCTTATTTTTGACAAACAGTACTCCTTGTTGGGGGCTAGAATCCCTTCAATGGTGTAACTCCGTCTTTGGTATAAAAAAAGAATCAGCAAATAAAATTAGTTGGTTAGCCTTATAAAAAATTTTCATATATCCTGACTCAGAAATATGAAAATAACACCTACTTTTTAACTTTAGATATCCTGTGGTCTCACACATTAAGAAAACAAAAAAACAAAAATGCCTGCAAATGTCAGCCCTGCCGTCTTCACCAAATTACTGGGTTCTGATTTGAAAACTGTTATTGGCCTTCTTCCTCTGATCTTGACAGGCATGACTTGTGTTAATTTTGTAGCCTTTGTTAAAACCTGCTTATCCTTGCAAGGTCCCAGGGCTGCTGATGCCTGTCTGCAGCAGTCAATGGCTGAGAGGCGGGATACCGTCCATCACAGGACACCATAGAGAAACACAAGACAGACACTTTAATTTTAACTTTAGACAACACATAAACACATGCACTCACACACACCTAGGGGCTAGTTATGTTTTGGACTGTCGATGGAAGCACTGCAGAGAACCCATGCATGGACAGGTTAGAGTATGCAAATTCTACGTAGTCCGACCTCAGGCCTGAATTCCAACCTAGAACCCTTTTTGCCTCAAGGTTACGTACTACCAACTGTGCCACTGTGCAGCCGCCGTGTTTGTAATTTAAATAAGAAAATCAATGTTAATCCGTCACCCTGCTGTCGTTGCTGAAATACCTTCAATCGTCATGTTTGCTAAACTCTTACGGAGGAGCAACTGACCAACACATCATAGACAGAATACATGTACGTCTATTTCAGTGAAAGTCAGAAAATTGTCAACAATAATCGAGAAAGTAAAAGTATTCTTGTACATAAAAAAAACAAACTATTTTGTTGTTGGTTACTTGACCTAATTTGGGTAAAAACAATGGAGTTAATATTTTTCTTTAAAACCCACTTTAGCCATTAAAAATACATGGTATTCATAAAGTACTGCCCATAATATAACAATTTAAAACAGCAGCTCCCAAAATCTTTCTTGGTGGGCTGCCAAGTCCCTTCTGTAAGAATAAAGAAGGGAACAGTTAACAGTTTAAATTCAATAGTCAAAGGCGGTTATAAAAAGATGGGTTTTTAACTTGACTTGAAAGAACTCAGGCTTTCAGCACTTTTCCAGTCTTCTAGAACTTTGTTCCAGATCAGTGGAGCATAGGAACTAAATGCTGCTTCTCCGTGTTGGGTTCTAGTTCTGAGTGAACAGAGTAGGCTGGAACTAGAAGACCTGAGTGGTCTGGGAGGTTGATACACTGACAATAGATCTGTTGTATATTGAGATGCCGATCTATTCAGTGATTAGACTAACAGAAGGATTTAAAGTTTATTCTCTGAGCTACAGGGAGCCAATGGAAGGGGAGCAGATCCAGGCTGATGTGCTCTACTTTCTTAGCTCTATGAATGGTCAGCAGAGCCTTGGATCAGCTGCAGCTGTCTAATGGATTTTTTAGGCAACTGTTTAAGCCTTGTTTTCCACTGTTCTAGTTATTTAATAATGATTTGGGCAGGTTTTTACCATTTCTTTTTTTCACCACACCCCCCTTAAATTAATGCAGTATTTTCCTCTCTTTCTTATTTTGAATTGTGGCTGAGAAAAATAGGCCTCGTTTTCTTCATATCCCTTAGAAACAGAAAATCCTGTATTACAGTTTTAAATCTCCAAGAAATTCAGATAAGAAATGTAAAGCATAAATAGAAAAAAAACTTTTAAATTTATTTTATAAGGAGTAAAATTGCTACTAATTGATGGATGGCTCAATTAGAAAACACTACAGGTTCTGCCTACCATTTATTGCAGCTCAATAAATGCTCTTATATTACTATCGCACCCATGATATTTATGTAATAAACTCTAGAATGCTGTTATTTCTGGCAAACCTCACGTAATTATATTACTAAATTAATAGGTAAAGTGTAATGAAGAAATAGAAACAGACATCCTCACAAAAAGCAAAGACGTTTCAGATGCGATCCTCTGGGTGCTATTTAAGAAAATGTGATGAAGTGTGGGTAGAAACAAAACAGGACAAATTCAGCTTCAACTGTTGACAACCCAGCACCTCAGGAGAGTGTTGGTGATTTAAAAAGAGAACTGCAACAAGTAGAAAGCTATGCATGCTAGCAAATAAACAACTGAACATTTAGCATGGGTTCCCATCAAGAAACACATTGTCTGCAGAGGGAAACAGCTGCTGTTGTTATTTTCTATGAACTAAAGACTTGACATGTTATGACTTTGTGTCAAAAAAATACATCATAGCTGCCAATCTCTTACCAAGGCCAGATTAGTGAAGCCTACAACCAATAATCATTTAGACAGATTCTTGAAACTGAGCTGTCGATTCATGCATTTTCCAAAGTTCCTCTTGAGGCTTCCTTTTAATAAGAGTTCCTTTTATCTGCCTGCCAGTTACGTTCAACTTTAATGTCTTGCTAGGTCTGTAGTTGTGTTTTTGATAAGGATCTTTAACGGTGCTGTAGCATGAAGGTCCTTAGTTGGAATCACAACCTGAGGTATTTCTGTATTGAGTTTGCATGTTTCCCTGTGCATGGGTTGCTTCTCTCCAGGTACTCTGGCTTCCTCTCACACCCCAAAAACATGACCGTTATGTTATTTACGTTACGTTATTCCCCTTAGCTGTGTAGCCCTGAAATGGACCTGAAACCTATCCACTGTGTACCCCATCTTTCGCCATCAAACTGCTGAAAATAGGCACCATCCCCCCCCATGACCCTGACGGATAACAAGATGGACGGATGGCTTTAGCAGTTCTTTGCAAGATGGTTGAATGTTATGACATCACCAATGACCTGCCTGCCATCTACCTTGGTCCCCGCGATATGTTTTTGTTCATTGACGTTCTTTTAAAAAAAAAACAGAGATACATTTTAACCTAAGGTTAGGTAACTTAAAGTAGGACTTGAAGGCTACAAAAAAATTATTTAGCAGCAGAGGATTTTATTTAGGAATATCTGAGTAAAGGGGGCGGATATTAAACATATCCCCTCTTCAGATTATTTTTTATATCAAAATTGAAAAGAATTCATGTTTTCTTTAAACCTCAAAGTTGTATTTTTATTTTGTTTATTTCATAAAATTGATATACATGCTTGGAAACAACTGGCATTCATAGGAAGAGCATAACATTGCAAAGAGATCTGTAAAGGAAACAATTTATCTCTCAAACGTTAATTCTTTCTCTCTAAGGCTGTTGTAAAGAAGTAATTTCGCAACATGGATGGCTACATTTAGGAGGGTGTAGCCATGTGTGAACATGTTGAGTGTGATGGTTGTGCTGCAGTTTAACTCGGCTTCCAGGTACCAGTAAGGAGCGATGGCAGCAGGTTGCTCTCACACCATTAAGCAATCTACTTCTCCCCTGCCCAGATTTCTAAGGAGCTGTGAGACAAACACCTGGATGGCTGCTGGACAAACTTTAGCAGCCGAATCAAATCCATCCATTTTTCTCTGCAAATCCATCAGAAAATGTCCTCCATTATTCCTGTCGCCTTGCCAACATCTCATCTTCTCCTTCTCCTGACCTTGAGAGAAACGGATCCTCATTATTTATTTAAGAAATGTCAAGACTATACTACAATAAGTTAGCGGTCTGCACGTGGGTCCTAAAATCAAGGGAGGGAACTGTTTCGGTAGCTGAAATAGGTAGAATAATCTAGCATTAAAATCCTTAAAGTTTTCCATGCGCAAGTTCAAATCAATGGAAGGCAAGAAATTATTTATAATTCAGCTTTTTCGAAAGTAATCCCTAAAAAGTTTCATGGTGGGAAATAAAACTGGATAGGCTTATTCATTAGATTTACGGTAGATGTCGTATGTTTTTCTTATTTTAAGTAATTTGAGCTGATGTCAAAAAGACAGTCAATAAGCTTATTTCAAATTTTAACTACATATTTGTATCTTTGCACGTATACACAGCATCCTGCAACCTGGTTTCATCAACACTCTTCCAAGTAACAAAAACTTTGTTTCCTTAGTCTGTCACACTCGGCTGACACATTGTGCTTGGACACTGTCACTGTGCCTCTCAGTGGGCTCTGCCTCCGCATTGCTGGTCCCAGTGGACAAGATCTCCGAGGACATCTCATTCTGTCAACTGCTGTGTTGGAAGAAGACAGGGAAGGAAGCACAGTTTGAAGTAGCCTCTGGATCAGAGCATTAGTGCTGCAGCTGTTGCTTATATGTGTAAATCTAAAACATATAGCTGTAGTTTTCTTATTTTATATTTGCAATGTCTACCCAAACAACACACCGCTGACTGCATTAGAAGCCAATCCAGCTGCATTTAACATGTGGACGGGTAAGAACGGTCTTTCTGGGCCTGATAGCCCATCTCACCATGGCAACACTTCCCCACTGTGCATCCCTGCTGCTGCATTAGTTTTCTGCACACTGCGTGCAAACCAGGTCTGCAGCATCCCTTAGACTTGCAAACGGGTGCAAGCAAAGCCACAAGCTCATCTTACCAAACTGGTATAAAATTACAATACAGCAGATATAGCATATTATGGGCTTTTAAAAGGAGAAAATTGTTTTGACTCAACTATGACCCAGAGATGGTGATTTCTGTCTATTTACTTCAACCAATCAATTAAAGAAGATCTTTAAAAAACTGTCAGTTGAGTCGTAACATTTAAAAAACAAAACTTTTAAAAACATGAGAAAAAAAGTTGTGCTTTTCATCCAGCAGCTTGACCCAAAAATGCTTAAGGCTGTTACTGTATGTGGTCAAACATTAACAATGCCAAGCAAAATCCCTAAAATATTGTTGCATGTGAGTGTATGTATTTTTCTGTGATCTCTGAATAAATTAAGTCGCAGCACTATGTGCCAGCAATGTCACAGCACTTGAGTGAAAAAAAAAACATGACTGCAAAAACAATCTACTAAAAACTAGCAAAAATGACTTAAAATAAATGTATTTAGCCTTAATTTGATTAGCCTCTCACAACCACCTCCCGATCAGGAATTGTGAGGTCGGGAGAAAATCAAACATGTTTGAAATTCAGTCAGCCATCGTAAGGTCGCATTAGAGCGTCAGGCCGCACAGTATGAGAAAATGCATCGTGAGCTGTGAACTTTTAAACTCTGCGGTTTTGTTGTACAGTTTTAGCTGTAGCTGCGTGCAACGATTAAAAAATATTGCACAGTAAATGCCCGGCTTACTTAGACCTAGACAGGTTATGGAGGAAGTTGCTATAAACTGTAAAGAAAAGCTAACCCCTAAAACCATATCCAAAGCTTTAAACATCTTAAAATGCTCTTTCACATAAGAATGGAAATCATAATGTTGCATTTGTAAGAATAATAATAATATACATCACCACCCATTGGGATATAAAATATCAGTATTGTCATGATGATGGTGGGGACAGCATCATGCTGTGGGGTAATAGGTTAGGGTAATGGGAGGAAAGTTAGAACTAGATAGAAAACCGGTGAAATTACTTGAGTCTATAAAAAAAAAGTTTACATTGAAGCAGGAATAGACCACTAAACAAATAAAAAGGGCTAAAGTGGAATTGTTAAGATCAAAGCACATCTATCTGTTAGAATGGCCTAGTCATTGTGTTTGCTAGTGAGACTCCTCTGCAGGCAACAACTATAAACAGAAGGAGAGGGATAAAAAAAATGGCTATAGATGGCTAAAACGGTTCAGGCGGTCATTTTCTGAAATGATTTTTGATAATTTACAATGCTGTTTAAGAACAGAGTGGAGTCTTACTATTGTTGGAACAGAAGAGCGAAGTGAGTATACCCATTGGGACTGAGGTTTGCAGGTTGTGGTGTATGGAGCAGATGGTGTCTTGTTTCCTTATTCCTGGAGGGAGATGGAGACAACAGTGCAGTGGTGGAGGGGTGGACAGGAAGGTGAGTGCTTATAATGGTGTGGGGAGGTCCAAGCAGCAGACCTGGGGGGTGGAGTGACAAGAGAAGTAGTGATGAAATTATTAAGAGGGGATCCAGAAGGAGGAAGAAACGAGGAAGCAGAAAATGTAGGGTTAGATGAAGTATTGTGGAAGGGGGTGCGGGGTTCTTCCTGGAAAAAAGGAAACAAAAATACGGTGAAGAAGATGAAGTTCACAAGAAAAAATAAGTGACCCACCCAGTGAGTAAGACCAATCTGTTATCTGCCTCAGGGGTTCTGCTCCTCCCCAAGCCTAACCCTTTCCTGATTGATCTAAAGCAGCTCCAGCTGCATGGACACACCTACAGGTACGAACCTGGAATCAAAGAGGTAAGAGACACCTACATATGGACCAATTCCGGTCCTGCATCCTACTGGGAATGAAACTGGGACTTCCCAGATGGTTTCCATCCAGTTTGAACTATTTTGCATAAAATAACTGGACAAATCTGGTGTTAGGAGTAAACATCTTACAAGAAAATGCAGTGTAAAATGCACAGTTAAAAAAAAATTGACAACCTTTTTTATTGTAATAAAAAAAATTCTAACCCTATGTCTTTTATACCTATTTCATCAAAAAGGTGCACCAGCACCTCTTCTTCATGATGACCCTAAGGGAGAACCATCTGTCCTCAGAGATCCTCACCAACCTCTACCGCTGCACAGTTGAGAACATCCTTACTAACTGCATCAAAGTTTGTTATGGGAGCTGCTCTGCATCAGACCAGAAGGCTTTGCAGAGTGTGGTGAAAACTGCCCAGCACTCCGCTGGGGTACAGCTCCCTGCCATCAAGGACATCTTCAGGAAGAGGTATCAAAAAAGGCCCCGGAAAATCACCAAAGAAACCACTCACCCTGCACACACACTCTACTTACTCCTGCCCTCTTGCCCTCTTTAGTCTGTAGGCTTCTGCAACGCCTACAGACTAAAACCACCAGGAACCGGAACAGCTTCTCCCCCACAGCTGTCACGCTCCTAAACGCCTCCTGACACCAACTATAAGGACTGTACCCCCAACCCCGAAAAAAAACACACACACAATAACATATGAACTATCTAACACCACAAACATAGCTATATATAATCTGTAAATCTTTTATCTGTTATTATCTATCAATAGTCATTGTGAATTATAACCCCACTAATATATATATAATCCATGTCGTAACTGTCCTGTATAATCTGTATATAGTTTCCATATTTATTTATTTTATAGCCTCCTACAATTACTCTCTGCTTATATATACCATACATACATACATAGTCTCTGTGTACATGTAAATAAGTATTTATATCCTGCATAGCACTTCCAGATAGATGCAAACTACATTTCATTGTTTTGTACTTGTGACAGTGTAAAGACAATAAAGTTGAATTCTATTCTATTCTATTTTATTCTATTCTGTTTTTTCCTCTCCAAAATGATTCACCTCGTATTGTCTGACACAGAAAATAGATAGATATAAATAAATATTTTCTTGCTTCGAATACAGCCACGTTTCTTGGACTGAAACATAAAACATCATATCCGTTCATTTGATGAGAAACTTGAAAACTTACATTTTTTATATGTAAATAATTCTTAGAATATCTTGTTTTCTACTTAAGTTTAACAATAACAAAATGTCAACAGGACTTCATGTTTTTTCAATGAAAAGCAGATATTTAAGTTAAAACAAGATATTTAGAATAGTATACGGTAAAACAAAAAACAAGCACAAGAGCATTGCACTGACATATGTATATCAACCTTTGTGTTAAAGATGTAATAGAATAACTTTAAGGTTTATGTATTAAAAACTTGTGTGCATATTATTTTAAATTAACCAAGTGTGTTTCTTGTCAGTAATTTTTCTTAAAAAATATCTCTGTAGAATGATGACTTTTTAAATTTTGGTCAAGAAAGACATGTGCTGCAAAATTGTATGCATGACCTGCCTATTTTTTTAATCCATGTTAAATAAAGCAGAGGCAAGGGTACATTAAGCAAAAATGTTAATAATTCAAACTGAACAGCACTCATCACGACCTGAAGCTGAACTGAGGCTTGCTGAGGTCAAAGCACAAAGTGGCAACGTCTCTGTGGCATAAGAACCCCTTTATGGCTGAGCTACAATACTATAAAAGCTTAATATAAACCCTTAATTATACACAGATACAATTCATTTAACTAGAATACAATCAAAAACAGATCTGAATTAATAATGAAAATAAAAAGTGAGACCTAAATATTATTTTCATTACAAATAAAATTTGAAAAAAAAAAAAAATTGCTTTAGAAGAACTGAATTGTGATTTTATTGCAGAGCGGTTTGCCTACTGAACACTTTCTCCATGCACTGTACAGTATATGCAATTATTATTTCTTCTTTGCTCCTTTAAATTAATAGTTGCATTCAAACGGCTTGTCATGGAGATTATTATTAGCCCTTTTGGTTTGCTGAAATGTTCAGGAAGACTACTTATTAATCTACCGCCATGGTTAGGCATCTCTCACTGTGTTCTTAACAATATTCAGCAGTTTCTCGTTGGTGTTTGTCCCAGGCCAGTATGCTGAATTATGTAGCACAGTGATAGCATCATCATGAAACCAGGTGTTGTAGTGTGTGAAGGTACCAAGTTATGCCTGAAAATTAAATCTGTATCAACAGAAGACTTGTCTTCCAATTTAAGTGCTCTTGAATTTCTTGGTAGGTATCTGTGTTGATCTTGCACTTTTTAAAATCAAGTTGACCACCTCTAGCAGATCACATGGCTTCTCTAATCATCACAGTCAGGAAACTTTAATCTAGACCAGAAGAAGCTGTGATGTAGTGCATTTCCTGTCTTCATCTTGACTCTGGGATCCCAAACCCAAGTCCTTTATTTCCTTAGTCCAAGTAAAACTCGTTTGACATTATTTTTTATTCAGGAATGGCTTCATACAAGGAAAATGAGATTGGTAACCCATGTTTTGGAATCATTTCTTTAATTGCTTTAAGTCAGTAGGTGAGAGCCAATGTCCTGCATTATTTGCATACATCCCTTCTTCAACACACCTGCAACAAATAGATGGTTAATGGCCTCTGTTAAACTTAACAATATGCAGAGGTAGGTAATTTGGCATTTTGTTTTATGTGTGCTGGAGTAGGCATGCATGCAAAAGCTGCAAGACAGTGGCACTCGATGACCAACGTTTTCTACCCCTGCTCTCAAATTAGTTTTAATGACAATTCTCTTATAGCTCCCTTTTATTTCTCATAGTTTTTCCTTTCACATAACTTTTCCATGATTATGCCTGGAAGCAGTACTCTGTGTGCAGCTAAGTTCTGCAGCAATGACCTTTATGTTCATCCTCCCTTTGGAGGATGTCTGTGACTCTCTTCTAATCAAGTGTCAAGTCAGCAGTTTTTACTATTATTGTGTAAGTCGTAATATTACTGTTATGTGTAAATCTCTTTTGATTGATCTGAATAATGGATTTTCACTTTAAAAACAAACTAGTTCAAACATAGATAAAACTTCTGATGATTTTCAGTCTCATCAATATTCACTAGGAAGCCTCTTCTAAAGTGGAGATGTCTGGTTTATATGCCATAGCAGCATCTCCTCGGTGTTTAAGTGAATAAACTTAGTCTCTGCTTGAGATGCTGCTTATGTTGAGACCTTAATATATAAACATGGATAACATGTATAACATAACAGAAAATATAACATATAATATACCTATTTCTTTCTGATTGAATCTTAAAGTGTATCCCCCCTGATTGGTTAGATCTTGGTTAAGTACTGGAGCAGAGGTAAACACACATATATACACAACAAACTGCCAAGGTCCTCTTAAAGTAGATCAGATACACAGTGACACTGTCTCACAGACACACACACACACTGAGCCCCTGGTTTGTCCCCCTGCCCATTTCCTCTGCAGCCTATGGTGTTTCCGCTGGGGTGAGGCAGTGCCAGCTCCCTCCCTCTGCTTCCCAGTGGGGTCCTGCCTCCCGGCATCTGTCAGGGCAGCTGTCTCTCCTCTCCACTCTGCACTGCGCCACGCTATGCCAGGCCTCCACACACCATCGTGAGCTTCATGCACGCTTTTTCATTAATATACAGGCATACAAGATGGGGCACGTCTACACAGATTTATCGCGGAAGGTAAAATGGCTCACAACAGAGGCTTTTAGTGATTTGGAGGGATGAATTAGCCTAACATCATAGACAATAACATCTAGTAACAGTTATGTGTATGTGCTTGTACATCCATCTTGGTATTATGGGGTTTTCCTCAATGACAAAGATAGTGCAGTACATAATTTCAGTAAATGAAACACAGGCCCATATTGTTGCACTGGTTAGTCGTATGAATCGGACTGGGAAAAGATTTGGGATGAAACTGCCAGACAGGAGTGACAGAAAAAATCCAGCCACACTCCAAAACAGAGATGAAAGAAGGGCGGCTGTCTAAGCTCCAGGTGCGGCAGCAGCTTTGCGTGGTAAACATAAATGCAGGTGCTGAAAAATGATCCTTTTCCTGGTGAGGTCAGGTAAAGCAAATAAAAAAGTCTGTGTGTTTTGTATGTGTGTGTTTGTGTGTGCATCAGAGGGGGGAAGAGGTCAGGCCTGTGGCTCACTCTAAAGCCCCAACAATAATATGGACGTGGAAGAGGAGCGTGAACCAGCAAAGGTTAGTGCAACAACTCACACACTAAAACTATCTGTATTGCTCAACCATTAAACATGCATGCCACACACTCCCACAGGTAGCATGCACACACATACACCAAAGAACAGGGAACATTGAAGTGTGAAGACAAAAAGTCCCCCAGCCCCCCTCTCAAGGTAGAGGTCCATCCAACACAGATGTAGCCTTGATTAATTGGCTGCAACGTGTGGAAGTGGGTCTGGGTCTGGAAACTACCTGGCAATTTCCCTCCCAGCCCCCACCCCTCCCCAACGCTGCCCACTCTGCACCTTAACCCCCAGGATTTGGATCACGTAAGTCAGCAGGTGGGCTGCTGGGCCGAGAATCCGCCGCGTGGTGTTGATATTCCGCCCGTGTCCAGCTCGCCGGGCGCCCTACATTGCAGGCGCTCCCTCTGGCAATGCTTGCCTTGGCTCTGGGCTGAGTGCTGGAAACGGCGAGAGCCTGACAGACTCAGTGGGTGCACACACAGGTATACACACAAACACACAGGCACACACAGAATGGACCGCTCTCCACTTGCCAGCAGCAGAGCAAAGAAAGTGAGAGAATGGAAGGGGTAGAGATGTGAAAAAAACAGGAGATACAAGCAGAGAAAAGGATTGGCATACTGTATTTACCTCACACTCTTTCAGTAAAGCATGTGGATTACCCAGTGAAGCACAGGGAGGCTTTTTAATGAAAGCACAGGAAGGGGGCAGCAGCTGGTGGCATGTGTTTGAGCCGGGAGGATAAGACCCCTCGTGCTGGGCTTGCCAGCTCTCTTTCCTCCTCTGCTTTCCTCGTCTTCTAGCGCTCCTTTCGTCCTACAAACCCCGCCAATCTCCCTGTAGAGAATGAAGTCCTTTGTCTGTTCCACAACTGCCTGTCCTGGAGCTGCGGCTAGAGCCACGGGGGCCTGCTGATCAGCCAGCCAGCACCAGAACTGGAGAAGAACAGAGCTGAGCCTGCAACAGTAGACCAGCTTAGAGGAGACTCTGGTCACCATTTCCTGGGTGAAGAAGAAAGTGTGCTAAGCAGAGAAAAAGACATCAGCTGAATTGTTGGACAAGATCAATTAGAGGATAATAGAAATATACAAAGTGATGCCAATTTCAAAGGCAACAACATGTCCCATACAACACATATGTATTAATATCTCTGTCTATATATATATAAAGGTATATAGAAATAGATATACAAACATAAACATATTTTGATTTGTATTTATTTTATTTTCCATGTAAAAGGTCACACCATCATAACAGAAACAAGAGAAAAGTAATTTATCTTCATCACAAAAATGATATTTTTATATCACAATAGCAAACATTCATACCAATCTAATCTGATAAATTGCATTACAGTAAACACTTTTACTGAATTATGAAAATAGACCATAAGAAAAATTTAAATCCTTCAAATAGTTCACTTTCTTTGTATATATTTTCTTGAGAGGTTGCTTCTACCACTTGGGCCACCTCTACCATTCCATTTCACTTAGTTCAGATAACTTTTTGGACCAGCTAACCCATCAAATATGACTGACTTTGACCCATCCTGCAAATTGAAATAACTTAGCAACCTCCTACTGGTAAATAATAAATGTTATTTACCAGCAGGAGGTTGCAAAGTTATTTCAATTTGCAGGATGGTTTCAAACAACAACATTTCAGCAGCGTAGAATATAGAACTCTTCCTTAAATAGTTGATTGATGAAGCAGGTATGACATGTCCCTTGGTACCTACTAACTGATGCATGGTTGGTATTGAACTTCCTACTGTAAAGACACTATTTTAAATCAGAATAAATTGAGTCACAAATGACCAAAAATGCAATAGGCACAAAATATTGAGGAAGCAAATGATTCAAACTAGTATCAGTAACATAAAATTAAATAAATGAACTTACTTTATCAATGAATAAGCTACAGAGATCGATTTACTGAATAGCTTATTGTTAGAAATGTTAATAACAATAATAATAATAATAATAAAGACATTATGCAGATAGTATGTGTAGTGTGCACTGTGTTCAGCATTTCTACCGTATCTGTATCAGGTTGCATTCCTTCACAGAAGTGAGTGTGTTGACTAAGCACAGAGCTGAAGAGGTTCACTCATCAGAAAGGCTCGGCACTCCAAAGTTTTTGTGTGTGAAATTCAGTAATTTGATCTGAATCAACTTGTTTGGCCCCCGAACCCACAGCTAGGCTTCATTAAGTAATGCAGCACATCTGAACATTTTAATATGAAAGCGTTAACCCCCTGCTAGTTGGTATATCGAATAAAAATATTCTATTTTTCTTTTCATATATTTTTGAGTTGTTTTTTTTTTTTTGTCTTTGTCAGCATGTAGATGATTATTTTTATTAATTTATCTTTCTTTTAATTTACCCATTAGATAAGATTACACCAGAAACAAAAATGCCTTTTGGATTCTACCAGTCTGTCTGCACAAGAACCAGAATTTAAGCAATAAATTCCAAATAATTTTTTAACACTACAGTTACAAATCTTCAGAGGTGGAAAGTATACATTTAGGAAGACATATATGATCACACAAAGACATTATCAGGGAAATGTTATTTTTAAACTCATGCATTAGGATTAAAAAGTTAGAGACTGATGGGAACACAGCATGATGAGACTGATGAACTGTAAGTTAATAAAGGCACTTCAGAGTGGCTACTCTGCCTGGAGGACTTTTGTCGCATCACCTACTGCGGTACACCGACTCTACTGAAAACCTATTCACGGTAATGTGCAATATAATACAGTTCCTCTGAGCCTGTGTGAGTGCAAATATCATTACAAGTCTTTTTGTATAACCATCTCAGTTCTCCAATCAATGCACTGCATCTGCATTGCATTGCTGTACTGCAGAGTGTCTTAATGACAGATTTGCATTAAGATGCAATAAGAGACATAAAGGAATCTTTTAAATAAAAAAACAACACTCTAAACTCTGCATTGTAGTAATGATGTTGATTACCTCTGCATCAGTTTTATGCAGAGGATAAACACAATAAAGCTTAAATACAAACAGTGGGTATAAGAACTTATCCTCCATTCAGAGGTTTGTTTTTTCTCTTGTTTATGTAAATGCCCACAATGTTGGAAATATAAGATTGAGATGAAATATTTGTTGGTTTCATGTATATTCAATTGATACAATTAGACAATAAAGTTAAGCTAAAATCAAAGACAACAGTCATAGGTTAAAAAAAAATACAGTTACAAAAGACCAAGAATTAACTTTTTAAACA
Source organism: Cyprinodon diabolis (assembly GCA_030533445.1). Lineage (NCBI taxonomy): Eukaryota > Metazoa > Chordata > Actinopteri > Cyprinodontiformes > Cyprinodontidae > Cyprinodon > Cyprinodon diabolis. The sequence continues at coordinate 23,299,589 of CM060072.1, read as the reverse complement.
TAAAGTAAAAACAATTACTTACAATTTTGATGGAATGTGGGATGTAGTGTTTATGTACAGTGCACTTGTGCAAGGTCAGTCTATGAAACTGGCTAAAAGTTTCTTTGATTTTCAGAGAGGACGTTTAGATTTGCTCTACAGGGACGTTTGCCTTCATAAGTTTTTGGACAGAAACTATTTCTGAGTTTATTTGTTTTCATTGCAGTTCTTCTGAACTATTTTTCTGATGAAAGTAGGACAAGTCCTGCATTACCACATTGGATTCTGTGACCATTCCATATATCTGAATCTTTGAATGGATAAGTTTGATTAAAATGTTTTTAAAGAAATAATTTCTCAGATGCAGTCGATAACTCTCTTGGTAAGTTCTAACTGTAAATATAGATTATATTTCTCATTTATTTATCATACGATGAGACAAAGATAATCTATATTTACAATTATAACTTCTCTTTGTCTCATACAATGAAGCTAAATTCTAGTATGAGAGGGACCAAGACTAGAGTAAACTTCTATCGTCGTGAATTAAGTTAAGTCGCCCAAAAGATGACAAAAAACATGTGCAGGTGTTTGCCCTACTCTGGAACAAGAGGTATATTAGTCCCAGTGCACTTTCAGTCAAACCTAACAGCTGAATGTATGTCATGGCATAGAAACTACGGGAGTGGCAGCTATTACTATTGAGGCTAACCATTAGAGTTGTAAAGTTGAGAGACTTAAAGGTATGTTATGGTTTTTCTGGGTGGATCATCCAAATGTATGAGAAAAAGTGTTTACAAAGTGTATGAGACGGAGAGAATGGCCTCAGATGAGAAAAACAAGACCAGAGTGTTTTTGGGAGATTCTTTTATGTGATGGCGTGCACTGAAAGCACAGGTCGGGTTTCTCATTGATGCCTCGGTCACGAAGTTTCTACTTGACAGGTAAAGTTTGGCATGCTATTTGGAGAAATCCATTTCAATTTCATTTCAGTCCAAGTAAAAGTTATCTACCTCTATATTGTAAATTTCCTGAAAGATTTATTTTTTAATTTGCATCGTTAGTACTTATAAGGTGGCCATAATCCTTATTTACCCTGCAACATGTAAATATTATCTCCACAGCTCACACACACATACAAGCATGTCATGTTTTTTTTAGTTTTTTTTTTATGTTCCAGTAGTCTGATTTGCGGGGAAAATTTTTATATATGAATATGGGTGAGATGAGATGAGATAAATCTGAGCGACCGTCTTATCATTGCGCCCCACACCTCCTCCCGCATGGCTTGGAGCTAACAAACAAACCAAAGCAGTAGCGGCTCACTTGGCGCACAATAACGATGTTTAAAAGAGGGCAAATCTGTAACGATCTTGGTTCTGTTGTTTTTCTTTAAGTTTTCTGTTTCAAGTTTAGCCAGGTTTTTCATTGTTTTCTAGTTTTTTTGGTGTGTCTGGATTCATTTAAGTTGCTTAGGTTTTTCTGTCTGTCCCCGGCTGCCTCCTTGTGTTCTTTTCCCTTGGCTTCCTCATCAGCTCTAATCACACCTGTTCCCTATCAGCTCATTAGCTCTACCTTTGTTCAGTCAGCCATAAATACACTCCCTCTGCAGTCCCTCTTTGCTGGTTCCTCGTCTTACCTTTCCTCATCCTGGTTCCTTGTTGGTTTTCCCCTGATGTTTCCATGGTTCTGGTTAGTGTTTGATTTTTATGTTGGATTTTTCGATTCCTGTTTTTATTTAACATTTTAAGTTGGATTTTTGGATACCTGTTTTGTTGCCTGATCTCTCATTAAACCCTCCAAGAACTCACCTCTGCCTCTCAGCTTCTGCTTTTGGGTCCAATCAAAAACCTGTAAACCAAATCTTGACAGAAGGAACCAGCCAACATGGACCCAGCAGAACTCAGCACGGACGCTCTGAGGAGAATCTCTCTCATTCTAGTGAATGCTCTGGACTCCATATCTACTCTCAGTCCACCTTGGAAGAGGGTGAGTGCGGCTGACCAATTAAAGCCGATCTTCCTCTCTAACTCCTCACTTCTATCACCCCCAGTTTTATCTGAGCTATTCAAGGAGTTGGAGTGGAACCGCCAAGCCGCCTTCGCCCAACTCTGCAATAGACCTCCACCACCCAAACCATCATTCCATCACCTTCCCATTCTGCTGTCTCTTACCTCCGATCCTGTTCCCACACGATTACCAGCTGTTGGTCCTCCCTTGCCATCTGCTTCCTCCAGGCGTAAGCGCCGGGGGAGGAAGACAACCACCTCTCCGGCGGTTCAGCCTGACGCCTCCATTCCCTCTCCGGCGGGTCAGCCTGACTCCTTTTTCAGTCCCTCTCTTAACCTGGTTGGTTTCCCCTATGGTTTTAGTCGTCACCTCCATGACAAACAGCTAGCTTCTGGGGTTGGTAGGTTTAGACCAGCTTCCATAACTACACCCCCCACAGTCAGAGCTCCCCATATACCAGAGTCAGATCTCTGGGGCTTCTTTTATGGGGAGAGGGAAGATCTTTTCCCTTTTCTGCCACCTCCATCAGCTCCTAGCAGTCCAGTTTCCCTAGCTCCAGAACCAGTTAGCCTAGCACCAGAGGCCGTTAGCAGGCTAGTTAGCCTAGCACCAGAGGCCATTAGCAGGCTAGTTAGCCTAGCTCCCGAGACCCCTGAGCCTGCTGTGTGCCGTCCAGAGACCCCTGAGCCTGCTCTGTGCCGTCCAGAGACCCCTGAGCCTGCTCTGTGCCGTCCAGAGACCCCTGAGCCTGCTCTGTGCCGTCCAGAGACCCCTGAGCCTGCTCTGTGCCGTCCAGAGACCCCTGAGCCTGCTCTGTGCCGTCCAGAGACCCCTGAGCACACTTTCAAAGAGGCTTCAGAGTTCGGGGTTTGTTGGAGTACGCCTCCAAGAGCCCCTCAGCGGGCGCTCCAAGCCTCCAAGAGCCCTCTGCGGGCGCTCCAAGCCCCCTCTGAGGCTGTACCTGAGCGGCAGTCCGCGGCCCCCTCTGAGGCTGTACCTGAGCCGAGGTCCGCGGCCCCCTCTTAGGCTGTACCTGAGCCGCAGTCGGCGGCCCCCTCGGAGGCTGTACCGGAGCTGCAGTCGGCGGCCCCCTCTGAGGCTGTACCGGAGCTGCAGTCGGCGGGCTCCCCTGTTCCTGATCTGGAGCCGCAATCGGCGGGCTCCTCTGTTCCTGATCCGGAGCCGCAATCGGCAGGCTCCTCTGTTCCTGTCCCTTAACCGCGGTCGGCGGTCTCATTAGTTCCTGTACCTGAGCCGCAGTCGGCGGCCCCCTCGGAGGCTGTACCGGAGCCGCAGTCGGCGGGCTCCCCTGTTCCTGATCCGGAGCCGCAATCGGCAGGCTCCTCTGTTCCTGTCCCTTAACCGCGGTCGGCGGTCTCATTAGTTCCTGTTCCTGAGCCGCGGTCGGCGGATTCATCAGTTCCTGTTCCTGAGCCGCGGTCGGCGGCCCCCTCAGAACCTGATGCGAAGCCGCAATCGGCGGGCTCCTCTGTTCCTGATGCGGAGCCGCAGTCGGCGGGCTCCTCTGTTCCTGATCCGCAGTGGGCGGCCCTGTCTGAGCCTGTTGCAGAGCAGCAGAAGCGGAGGCGGCGTCCTCCTCGGTGCTTCCTGCTGAAGCGGAGGCGGCGTCCTCATTGGTGCTTCCTGCTGAGGCGGAGGCGGCGTCCTCCTCGGTGCATCCTGCTGAGGCGGAGGCGGCGTCCTCCTTGGTGCATCCTGCTGAGGCGGAGGCGGCGTCCTCCTTGGTGCATCCTGCTGAGGCGGAGGCGGCGTCCTCCTTGGTGCATCCTGCTGAGGCGGAGGCGGCGTCCTCCTCGGTGCATCCTGCTGAGGCGGCGTCCTCCTCCTAGGTTCCTGCAGCATTGGAGACGCCGGCCTCCAGAGCGTCTGCCTCAGCTCCGGCCCAGCGGCCGGCCTCCAGAGCGTCTGCCTCAGCTCCGGCCCCGCGGCCGCCCTCCAGAGACTCTGCCTCGCCTCCGGCCCCGCAGCCGGCCTTTCAGAGACTTTCGGTTGTCCTCGCCCACTCTGGATGGGTTGCGTTTTGTTTCTTGGACTGTTTTTGGCTTCTTGCCCTCCTTCCTGGTTCCCCGTCCGCCCGCCCTGGGTGGGTTGTTTTATGTTTTTGAACATTAAAGGGGCGTCTGGAATCCGCCCTTGAGTGGGGGGCTCTGTAACGATCTTGGTTCTGTTGTTTTTCTTTAAGTTTTCTGTTTCAAGTTTAGCCAGGTTTTTCATTGTTTTCTAGCTTTTTTGGTGTGTCTGGATTCATTTAAGTTGCTTAGGTTTTTCTGTCTGTCCTCTGCTGCCTCCTTGTGTTCTTTTCCCTTGGCTTCCTCATCAGCTCTAATCACACCTGTTCCCTATCAGCTCATTAGCTCTACCTTTGTTCAGTCAGCCATAAATACACTCCCTCTGCAGTCCCTCTTTGCTGGTTCCTCATCTTACCTTTCCTCATCCTGGCTTCTTGTTGGTTTTCCCCTGATGTTTCCATGGTTCTGGTTAGTGTTTGATTTTTAAGTTGGATTTTTGGATACCTGTTTTGTTGCCTGATCTCTCATTAAACCCTCCAAGAACTCACCTCTGCCTCTCAGCTTCTGCTTTTGGGTCCAATCAAAAACCTTTAAACCAAATCTTGACAAAATCACTATTAGAGTGTGCACAAGGTGAAATGGGCTTGTGCATGCTCTTGTGTGTGTTTAATAGACATCCCTCTCGGGGTACAGGGTTGTGCTTAGAGGGTAGAGAATACCCTCTAATTTCTTTTTTTTTTTAAGACTCGTGGATGGGAGGACGTTAGCTCGTTTGTTCATACCGGATCAAGTAAGTGTTTGATTTATCTCTTAACTCCATGAAACAAATCAGTTAATGTGATACATCTCAGCTGCTGCTGCTGTGATTGGCTAAAAACTGTTAGGAATGTCCCTCCTTTTAGTGAAAATGTTCTACAGGAGGCTTCCCACATTAATGTAGATGTAAATTGAACTACACATTTCAATATGGCTTATGCCAGGTTAACATTTTGTACGTTTTTACTGAAAGAAATCCTTAATATAGTCTTTTTAATCTGACCTTTTACGACCAAAACATTGTTTGATGAGCAGACTGACACCTCAGTAGTTCAGGGCTGATGCATCTATAAGGATGTGGTCTTTTTTCTTGAATTTACTTTGGGTAGGAAGGTTACCCTGCTGTTCGGCAGACGTAACATCAAGTGTTGCGATGTTAAAAGGGTCCAACCTAGCAAATAATTGCAGTGTTATATTCAAGATGGATTTTGTGAATACTCAGAAGCGATTGGCATACAACTCAACTCGAACACCAATGGCAACTCCATATAAGGTGAAAAAAGGGAAACGAGAAAGTATGAGCACGACATAAAAGAACGAGCAGAAGAGAGCTGCACTTCTGTGTTTTGGCCACAGGTGGCAGCATCTTTAGATAACTCCACAATTTCTCTTTAATATTCCTCCACTGTGCAGATTTGCAGAAAAATAAAGAATCTTTACAGTGACCAACCACTTTTGCTGATGTTAACCTTATTTATTTAATTGTGACTTTTTATACATTTGATTTTTTCTAAATTTGCTCAGCTTTAAAAAACATTAACTGTAATCAAGCCATTTAAATGATTACTGTCATTTAAATTATTACAGAACTGTGTTCTTTTACTATCTGAATGGAAATATATATTAGAATCACAATAACAATGAATAATATCCAACATGACAGAACTGTGATCACTGATATGGTTACAGAACTTATATACTTCATGATAATAATCTCACTTATGAATAAAATCTGTTCAAAGTTAAAGAGTTTTGTTTAATATATCATCTGTGCATATCACATTCTATTTAGGTTAATAATTTTTCATATTGAAAATAAAAAATGTAAAAAAAAAAATACTAGTTTTGACTATGTTTTACACTAAGGCAGGAAAAAAGAAATGGAGACTGGAAGAGGTGCATTAGCAAAAATCCTCCCATGTGAAACACATATTTAGAAAGAAAAATCTGAAGTTTTTCTGTTCAAAGTAAATATAGTCAAGTTTGAAATCAATAAAGTGACCTTTATTTGAACCACCATGATATTTTTCTGTTCACGCTGCTGTAATGTTATATTCAACTGTTATTCTGATCAGAAATACTGTTTCAAACAGGAAAATCTCCTAATTACATTTCTTGTTCCTTCATTGTGCATTTTGATCAATGTGAAAAATACTTGATGTCTCCAGAGAATTTAAGCTCTTTGCCTTGGAAATAACTGACTAGAATGTATGCATTTCATTGTATTGCTCATTTATCTGTGATGGATGCAGGTAAATGAGCAAATTAAACAGAAGTTGAAAGAATTCTGGTAATGACAAGTTCTTGAGCCTGTTAAAGGGTTATCTGACAGAGGTAAGGAGTGAGAGACCAACTGAGAGACGAAGAAGTTATAATTTGACTAGGCATTGTAAAAAAACTTAAAAAGAGATAGCGTTCAATATATTTTTCTCCACCCCCCTTAAGGTTTATTGAGCCCCACACTCGTGAGTATAGTTTTTAGCAGTATCCATGCGTGGCAACTCTGGCTTAGCATCAGCCGTCTCCTAGCAACATTGGCCCTCGATCCCAAAAGGAACCTGGAGGTCACTGCTGTAGTCACACCAAGCTTTTCCTTTAGTGCTATAATCGTTTTTCCTCATCTCCTTTTTGATCTCTGATAGCTTTAAACCTGCAATTCCTTTTGCTGTATTCTTCCCTGGGCTTAACTTCACTTCACTCACTTAAATAATCAAACTGAAATTATTAATCTAAATATTTTTTTAATAGTTTTTTTTTATGTTTGCATTACAAACATGGATAACAATGCATGACTCAGTATACGTTTTTTGCTTGTTGATTAAGCTAAAAAGACGATAAGAGCATGAATGCATTTTTTTTATCTTACAATTGTTTCGATTCCATATATATTTTTACCGCCATGTTTTGAAATATACAATTACAAAAAAGAGATAACTGTCTTTATAAGCTTAGAGATATTTAGAAAGCGACAATATTTGTATCTAAAACTTGTAAATTTGAACAAGAGGTGCAAATATTATAAACAAAACTGTTTAAAACAAAATTGTTAAATCCAACCTGCAATGCTAATACTCAAATCCAGACTAAATGTAACCTGCTTATATAGTTTATGACTTGTGTTGAATTTTCATTTATTTTTGGTCCTGTGCAAAAATATGAAAAACCTTGAAGCTTTCCATTCTGTATCTTATTACAGACACAAACTCTAATGTATTTTTTTAACCGGATTTAATTTGATAGGATAGCATAACTTTTAAGAGTGGTATAAATATGCATCCAGCCCATTTTAATCTGATACCCTCATATTAGAAAACTTGCAAAATTTTTTTTTAGATATCCATCCATCCATTTTCTGTCCGAGGGGTGCTGATGCCTATCTCTAGCTATCTACGCATGAGATGCAGCGTGCACAGGTTGCCAGTCCATTGCAGGGCAACACAGAGACAAACAACCATTTACACCTAAGGATAATTTTGAGAAGCCAATTAACCTAAGAGTCATTATTATTGGATTGTTAGAGGAAGCCACAGTAGAATGAGAGAACCCAGGCATGCACAGGGAGAAGATGCAAACTCCATCCAGGGCCAGGAATCGAACCCCAAACCTTTTTGCTGCAAGGCAGCAGTGCTACCCATTGCTCCACTGTGCAGCCACTTTTTTTTACACAATCAAAACAAAATCTTTAAGGACTGGGTATAAAGGAAATGCTGAATTAAAATAACTTGTGAAGGCTGTGCATATTTCTCCACTTTGGTAGTCCTCATCTTCCCAAACCACCATTCCCACTCTATTTCCAGGAATCTTTACAACCCAACTCTCCCGACCCTACACAACACCACTTGCCACAGTGCGCCAGACTCGATAACCAAAAGCCAGGAGGGCTGCGTTGGCGAGCTACAAGCTGCTCTAGACCACCTTTTTCACATCTGAGAACCTCTGTGAAATCCTAATCCCCGGAGCGGGGTGAAGCACAGGCCCAGCTTGCCTGACCTCTCTGGTTGCCATGGTTACAGTGAACTATAAATAAAACAGAGGGGGCTTTTTTTTTCGAGCAGTTTGGCAGGTCTGTGTGGCCTGCTCACTGGTGGGGCTTATTTTGCTCTATCCCTCGTTCCGTCTCTCTTCGCTCTCATTCCACTTCCCTTGTTCATGCATTCTCTGTCTCATTGAGTGCTCCGTCTTGTGCTTCCTCCCTCTTCACCTTGTCTGTGCTCAATACTTTCATTCAGACCCTCTAAATCAGAGCACCTAAGTTTGCCATACACTCACAGAGGCTCATTCGGATTCTACAAAACCCTTATGCCGCTTCAACAAGTTGAAGTATGCATGAAAAACAGACACAAGGTGAATTTAAAAAGGATACTTGTTTTTCTGGTTTATGGTGTAAAAGCAAGGGCGAAGTAGTGGAAACTGACTGAACCATGACACAGATCTTTTTTTTTTTCTTGTCTGGCAAGACAAATCACTGGATGGTGGAAAATAATTTGGTCATGGTTGTGGGAGGTTGTTGGGAGTGGGAGGCATGCGGGTGATGTGGGGGAGAAGGGTTGAGGGGTGACTCGTCCGTGAGGAGGACGAGGAGGAGGAAGGGCTTTGACCGTCTTGCAGCGGAGGAAAACATGCTTGACACTTCATTCCTTTCCAGTTAATGTGGAGCGGACCGCAAGACGTTAACCCTCTACCTGCCTCTTGAGTCTTAGTCATCCACTTTTTAGCAAAATGCAGCGCTCAATGCTGAATTTAGCCTAACTTTGCTTTCAAGTCAGTTCACTTAACAAAACATATTGTTCAAAAAGACATTTGGATTTTCTCCTGTCTTTCTATTTCAATGTAAATTGTTACATGATACAATAAAAACGTAACTCATCAACAAGCAAACTTCTGTATTGCATGTAGGAGAGGTGATATAATACATTAGTTGACAGTGTGGCTAATGTTCTCTGTTGCTAATTTGTAAATAATACATCTAATTTGTTTTTATGTGTATTTTCATACACATTTGTTTTTTTTTAAGTATTTCTATAGAAAAACATCTGAGCCTCATATCAAGAAAAGTGAGAACCTTTCTGGATGATTTGAAAACAAAAACATAGTGACAGCGTTTATTAAAAGAACACAGGGGACTTTTAATTTTTTAGTACCAGATGTGTCCTTCAAAACTGCTGCATTTTGCAACTTCAAAGTCTGAAACAGACATACTTATGAGGAACCCATTAGCCCAATAGCTGCAATTGAAAACTAAGTTTATCCATATCATGCCACTTTACATCACATGCTTTTCTTTTGGCAATTTACTTGAAATATGCACAGAAATATGTAATCATGTCAATCTCAGACAGATTAACATATTTTATTTAAATCCCTTTTTTATACAATGTATTAAGATTAAGTTAAATGTTAACAAACAACTATAACTATTTCCTGAAAGAACATGATTTTGTTGTGTCCTTACTTTGCAATTGAAAAATTCAGATGTCTGTGAGAGCTGTATGCCTCTAAAAATTCTGACCAATCCCAGTCCGATCAGATATATTCATCTCTGTCCCCTCCTGCGACTGGGCGCTCGTCAGGTTTTGTCATTGTCGGATATATTCACAACACACATTTGCAAAATTTGTGAGGAAATATCATTGAAAATAACATGCTGAAACTTGTATGGTTTGTATTGCTAAATTTAACAGCCTGCTACCTTGAAAGCCACAATAATATAGTTTATTTACAGGTGAATGGGATGTGAGTTAATTAGGTTGAAGTCCAAAATATATTGAAAGAAATGGCAGAGTCAGCTCCCCTGTGCTTTTACGGGTTCTCTTTGAGATGCACGTTCGAGTTTGGGGGTGAGGACATTGCTTTGAATGGAGGAGGAAGAGGAAGGGGGAGAGTTGCTAACTCTCAAATATTACCAACCATAGCTTTAAATCTGATTTGTCTGACTGATTTCAATTTGCTGATGCTAATGATAAATAAAGCTCCAGAGTTAGTTGTGAAGTAGCCTACCACAGGGGTCAGAGTTAGTGCCAATTCTCTTTACCATTGCCTTGGTTTTCTTACATAGGAAACCTTTAACCAATCTATCTAAGTGGTTTGACTGGTTTGTTTTTAAGAGGCCTTGAGAAGACATGAGTTGTGATAGAACAACTGAATGTAATTGAAATTATGTGCAGAGTGCTTCAATGACTTCTTTCAGATTTTCTAAACTGAAGTAGTTCTCTTCTCTCTAGTATAAGTGATATTACTGGGAATCTGTTGAAAACGTATATAAAACCTCAGAGTTGTGGAAGCTTGCAGTTGTAAATTATGCTCACATTTAAGTATTTTTAACAACTATCAATATCAAACAAAGAAAAAAATCCTGCTTTTGAGTTTTTGTTTTGTTTTATCCTGCTATTTTTGTACCATTGACAGAAAGATCATCCTGTCATTGTGAAGGCCTAAAAAGCACAAAAACTACATTATTTATCCAGAATGTTGTGAAGATTAACAGAGTGTAAAACTATAGGACAAGATGATGTACCTCAAAAGCCTTAAGGAGTACATTTTTTTTTAAGAGCGAGCCACATTTCCCGGCCCATCTGCCTTGTATGAATTACACAAAAAGTGGAGCTCAGTATCAGGGAACATCCACAATGTTGCCTGGGAGACAGAGGTCACATGAGAGGATGAGTCACCGAGAACCGCAACTAGCTAGAAACCAAGACCATCAAACGTCCTCGCGTAGAGGAGCTCTGCACAGTTTGGGCACAGGAGGAAGGATTACTGTCTGCATGTGAGGAACATCCAGGTGCTGCCCTTGGCTCAGAGACAGAAGTTAAACTTTCTCCAACTCAGTCACCGGTACTGTTTTCCTCCTAGTTGTAGTTCTAACCTCAGCATGACCATAGGTCTTCTGCTGATCCGTGGCTTTATGAGGATGTGTGTGTAGAGTAGGGATTTAATGCAGACAGGTCCTCCTGCCCCTCAGCCAGATTAATCATGCAGGAGAGACACAGCAGGCCCCCGTTCATTCTGCCTGGGGGTGAAGCTGTGCCCGCATGCTCTCTATATCACATGGCATTACTCTGCCATCCTCCCCTCTCCTCCCCTCCCTGCACTCTCTTGTTCTTGCTAAAGGTGCTGTGGATGGTCCTGTTATCGGAGTCTGCGGAGGTGTGCAGTTATTGGCAGTTAGGGGGAACACCACAGCATGCAGTGTTGCTTTTATCTCTCTTGCTTTCCTTCCCCAGCAGAAAGAAAAGGAAAACACGTTTATCTCTCCCGCAAGGAGACAACAACAGCCCCTGTTTTTCCCCAACTTCTGTTGAAGGGCCCTAACCATAACAGAGGCCGGGCTTGCTGGATGAAGAGAAGTGTCTGAGGTGGGGAGGGGAGGACATACCAGGGGACTCGCCACAGATATCTCCTGGAAACTGCTCGACGATGTCTCTGCGCATCAGAGAACAGCTACGGCCATTGTTAGGCTCTATGGGAGACAGAGATCTGAGCAGGACGAGAACAGTTGCGTGCTTCAGCGTTTTTCCGCGCACTTGCATGCACAACAGAGTGTGCACAGCAGAGACAATATATTTCACTGCGTTTCATGGTGTAAAAACCATGAAAAGCTGATTGACTCTTTGTATTTCTTCTGGCAGTGGGATGCGCTTAGCTTCGAAAAACTGAGAAGGGGCCAAAACAAAAATATAGAAGATCAATGTATATCTGGCCTGCAGAGTCTTATTTCCAGAGTATGCTTTCTTGATAAGATCTGATTACTTAGGCCGTCATACTAAAGAGTCACAAACCTTTTCAAACGTTATACCTATCATTACATTTTCAGTATTAAAAAATATTTTACAAAACACTAAATATGTAGAATATATCTATATATATATATATATATATATCTATAGATATACATATCTATATATATATATATAGATATATATATATAACATTTTAATCATGGATATTAATTTGTTAAATTTACATCCAATTATTTTTTGATTTGCACCCCATGGACATTAAAAAACTTCAGAGAACATTAAACCATATCCACAACACCAAACAACCCAGTTGAAACAATACATGGTAATGGCAAAACGAGTATTTATTTTAAGAATACAGCATGTTGAGGGGAAGAAAAGGCTTGAGGATCAGCTTGCTTCTGAACGAAGAAAAACAAAAACAGCACATCTACAACATGAACAAAACATGCTGTGTTTCATGGGGAGAATGCAGCAGCTGCTGAACGTTGCTTTGCTGTATTATTGTGTTGCTTTATAGATGTAGATTTGCCATAATGGTGTGATTACAAGTGTTCATCCATATAGTTATTTTTGCATTTATATTGTAAATGTGTAATATGTGTGTCTGTTGCCTCTGCACTTGTTCTTCATAATGCAGACTAAGAAAAATCCATTGCAAAACCCCCCAAAATCCATCCAATTGATCCTCTTGAACAAGTAGTGCTTTTTTTGTGGCTCATGCATCAAAGCAAGACCTCTGTATGCATTTTTAAAAGATGCAAAAGAGGGAATCTCTCAGTTGAGCATTAAGCTGTTAGAACACAGAGTGCATGACGTAATCTGAATGTTTTTAAAAGTAAAGTTTACTCCTCATCGGATGCAAAGTATGCTCCACAGCCTTTTCTGCCCTTTTACTGATCACTTGAAGAATATTTACCTGAGTAAGTTATTGAATTAAGAATATATCATGTTTTAAATATCTAAAATTGCTTGTCAGGCCAATCTGATTAGAAATGACATTATTCAGTCCGTTAGCTTGTTACTACTACCAGAACTGATGGAGTGTATAGAAATGAAGAATATTAAGGTGTTTGTATTATTTTGTAGAATGACCTCCAAGCCAGAGGCGCACCTTGGCCTCCTTTCTCCTGTGTTGCGACAGGAAAGGTATCGAGACACTGAGATAGTGTCAGTAGATACACCTGTCTATTCCTTTCTAAACAGGAGTTTATACACGTCTGAAATTAAGACTTTAACCTGATTTATATGCAATGTCATTGAAATACAGGCATTGAAAGCACATATTATGCTACTGTATGCATGTAAGATTTCACTTACATGCATACAGTAGCATGCGCTCATGCTGCTCTGCTATGCTTATGTCACAACACAGAACAGAGGACCCAGTATTCAGGTAGGATAGACAGTGGGATTATTCGAAAAGCTACTTAAGCCAGATTACTGGGCTGCCAATAAAATGTGGTGGGCGCCGCCCAGAGTGTCCCAGATGCTGCAGCCATAGAGAAGATGCAGGAGTCCCAAGCCAGGTCAGGCTAACAGTTCAGAACAGGAACAGGCAGGCTTAGTGGTTGACAGTCAAAACAGGTCAGGTTCAGAAAATCAGAAACATTAAGGAACTCTTAAAACACTCTGACCACTGGATAGAGAGAACATGATAATCTGGCCATGATGACTGGGAGCAAGCATCTTAAATAGAGGCAGGAGCAGGTGGATCAGATGAGCAGGGATTGGAAACCAGGAAGAGTTAGACAGGTGAATGAAATTAATAATTCAGCCAGTCATCACGTCCAAGATGATGACAGCTTAGTTGCTGTAACGCATCCAGTCCATTTTTTCATTTATCCCAAACAAACCGTTTTTGTAAAAAATTATAGTTTGAACTATAATAGAAATAAATACAATTTACCAATGATTTTGAAACTAATTACATTCATGAGCTCTCACTAATTGTATGTTCAAAATGTTTGAGACCATAGAAAGATGTATTCAACACGTTTTATTTAAGGCCAGGTTTTTATGTAGTTATGAACTCAAAGCCATTTCACTCACTATTAAGGATCCGTGGGAACCCAGTAGAAACTGGGCTGCTGTACACAGGCGCCAACCGGTCTGCTGATCATCATCAGAAAGCCATTAGAACTGTGTGGAGCAAGGACAGAACTACTCAGGGAGCTGGCTTTTTAACCGGCACCCCTCTGCTTGCGAGATAAACTTCTGCACCCTATGCCAATGATGTTTTGCTTTTTGTATGTGAAAGACTACATTACCTTTTTTTAAACCATATACTTTAAGCTTGCTATAAAAAAGTCTTTAAAGTTCACATGTCCAGGTGTTTTTCCAGAGTAGCTGTTATGAATCTCCAAGTAGAAATATCCAGATCTATCATCTCCAGGACAACAAGTTCTGTGCTTATCATGCCATATGAATTTGTGCTATGCCATACTTGCATCTGCAGCCTTGTTTTATTCATGAATCAATTTATGTAGTTACATTAAAATAAAGGGAACAATTTGAAATCTCTAAATGTTTCAACTTCACAATCTAAAACACACACAGTTAAAATAGATTTAACTGTCTTAAACAATAAAGCTTATACGTGTGTTTCAGAGGGTTGAAGAACTGTGGTTAATTTAATTGGGTGTGCATTTTACAGGCATTTAAATGTTTGGGGGGATTTTATGGAAAAGTCAACATGACCCCACATCTGAACTCACTGAATACTTGTTGACTAAGCCTAAAAGTGTGGTCCAAAAATGTCTGACTCTTCCTATTCTGCCAAAGGGGAGAGAGCAAATATTCAGCCTAGAACCTTCTTTATGGCTACGCAAATGTGTGTGGTGAAAGAGAAGCGTTCTTAAGAAACATTCATATTTATTTCTTTGGAGTCAGCAAAGACTGACAGATACTCAGAGGTTAGAAAGTCTCCTTTAAACATTTTATTTCTTACTTTACCACACCCTTCAATCTTTACATCAGAGATTATGACATACCTCATTTAAAAAAAGAGCAATGTGCTAATGTAAAATTTCCCCATTACAAAATGTGCCTCCAAATAGAAAAAATCAAAACAAAAGACAACATCCAATCATATCAAAAACAACAAATGACAAAAAGAACAGCGAAAAACTGCAGCGACTGTCTAACTTGCCAGGATTTGATCCACTGGGAGTGACAGATGAGTGTGCGTTTGGCACCGTCATTGGTCCATGAGTTGCAGTGAGACTCCTGCCAGGTGGCAGAGGGAGACGTACATCGCAGTGTGACAAACAAGTTGACACTATTCCCTGGGAGGAGACTATAAGATGAGGGGGGACCCTTCTGTACCTGCTTTCACCCCTCTGCACCGGCCCATGCCCTTTCTTTTCTTTTAACACACAAAAACCAAGAGGAAAATAAACTTGAAAAATATTCAATTTCAATTATGCAATAGGTGACATAATGATGTGTTCATATTGTGTGAATTAAATACAACTGTAAATGTTTCTCATCACGCAGTGTAAAGCATCAATGAAAGAAATCTTTAGATGTCTTGATTTTTTTCACTAAAAGTAAAAGAATTGTCACAAAACAATCAGCCATTTTGTTCTGTCTTTCCCAATAAAGACATTTACAGTATGAAAATAGATCTCTGCATTTAAACATGTGACTCTCTGGGTTTTGGGAAAAGAGCGACAGCGAGTTCTCCTTTCTCTAACGGAGGTTAAAAATTTGGCTTCATGGGTCATCCCGTTACTTTAAGCAGAGGGACTCTTGGACGCAGGTGGGATAGTGTCCATTAATATTCAGGGTTTACCTGATGGTGGGTGTGGTTGTTAGACGTAAGTGGTCTGGCTTTGTGGGAAGGGGGGGCTTAATGGCGCGGGCCGGGTTGTCAACACTGAAGTTTTTCTTAAGAAGAGCCACCCGGCTGAAACGCGCTGCAGTCAGTGATTTCCCAGCCTCCGCTGACTCAGCCCTCTGAATTTTTTCCAGAGCACTGGTTTCTGAAAAACAAAAGGTTTGATCAACTTTAAAAAATAAAAAAACAATGCCCAATGCTGTTGTCTCCCTGTAATAAAAGAAGATAATGTAAAATGCGAACTGTTAAATGTGAACCACAAGACAATCTTGCTGATGTGAAGTAACATGATATTAACACACCATAATATTTATTAACAAAGGTCTTTCTCACAAACTGCTGCTGTTGAAGGGCAACTTATTATATTGAGTCCTGGATATAAAAGGTAAGGCAAGGCATGTTACCTTAGCAACGTTCACACCCAAGGCATTCTAAATTGCTTTATGGAAAATCAAATGAAAAATTTGTGATCTTTAAGCTTTAAAGCATCTTATTAGAAGAATAATATGTTTTATATTTATATTCAATCTTCATTCCAAGGCTTTAACTGATAGGGCAAAGAGTTTATTAGCGTAAATGTGATCCCAAGCTCCAATAAACAACAGACTATCAGCAGCTTTTTAACAAATATGCTTTTAAAAAAGCTGAGATACTCTAATACTGCTCTAATCTGATTATATATATATATATTTTTTTTTTTTTGCCCAGGTTGGATAGGAAACCATTTATTCTTGTAGTATTTAAAAAATATATTGTAAGCTCACATATAACAGATTTTATCCAGTTAAAATGTATATTTACATTTTTTACATATTGCATTTAAAATAAGATCAAGGGCCTCTTGCTTGGTCTGTGGTATTTGTAAACAATCAGTCAAATTTTGCACTGATTTGCTTTAGCAGGATTGAAAAAAAACAATGACTGTTAACTGATGGTTTGGCATTAATATGAATTAATATTTGAAAATACATATAGAGGAGAATCTGTCATGCTGTGGGCTTGTTCGTCTTCGAAAGACCTGAGAAACATTGTTACAAGAAATGGCTTTATGAAATCTTAAAAAAAAAAGGAATGTGTGAATGTTTTTTTGTTTTTTTTTTATAAAAGGTAGACATTGCACAGATAATATTTAGTAGATTTATTTGCAAGAGTATTATGACTGATAAAAGGCTACCTGAAGTGCCTTCTTGAACTTGAAACAGGGTCGTCATGAGGCCAAACCATCACAGAAAGACACAAAACTGAGGTTGCAGACCTTAGGCCTTCATCTCATTGAAAACTTGTGTTGTGAGCAAACGAGAAATTAACTTTAGGACTCAACAACATCTAGATATATGGTTCATATGTCTGTGTGCTCCAACAGAAAATGGAGTGCTTTTCTGACGGCAGAACGCAAGCTTCACATAATCCGTCCAACATGTTGGACTCTAATCTATACCTAACCAAGAGAAGGTGTAGAAATATATGGAACAGATTTCCTAACTCTTCATATAGACAGTTCATGTCGGTCAGTTTAACAAAAAGAAATGCAGAATAATAAAACCAATACATAGTTTTAGCTAGTTTCGTAAAAAGCAAGACTCCAGCTCAACAACTGCTACAATTACCCTTCCCCAGATGCCATCTCTGTATATTCCTTCTCTTTTTTCACTCTTTTTTTTTTCTTCCTTCCATTTCCTTCATCCAGCCGTGGGTGAGCAGAGGTCATCCTCACTGGAAGTGTAGCAGGGAGACAGCTGGGGCGTGGATTGTGTGTGCGTGATCGCCACGGTGCCATGTTTTGGAAGAGGGCTGTAATTGAGGGAGGAATGGAGGGAACGGGAGTAACGAACGATAGGGGAGGGAGGGCCGCAGGGACGGCAATGGAGGAGAGAGCAGACAGACGCTGCTCAGACACCAGAAGGCTTGAGGAGCCACATATTTTTAGCGTCGTCCCCTGGGGGACAGAGATATGTGAGAGTACCCGAGTGCGTATGCGCTCTCTCTCTCTCTCTTTCTCAATCACACACACACACAGTAAAGTTAAAACATGCACACACTGACACACATGCCACATATCGTTCAGGTTCGTGCATGCTCTCTCACACACAAACACACACCCCTGCTGCTCCTGGATTCAGTCATGCATGCCGCCATCTCTGACTAATACCACGCCACTGCACACGCACAGAGGTGGTTGTTAAAGCCCAAACACACACACACACACACACACACAAACACATCTGGGGGGCAGGAAACCTTTAAGGCGCTTGACATCTTGCAGGCAAGAAAGGAGGAAACCTGAAGTAGATTTTAAGCCTGTTTATTCTCATTTACTTTCCTCTTCCCTGGTTTGGCCCCCTCTCCCTGCGGTGACACCTCATCCCTCCATACCTTCCTCCTCATCTTCCTCCCCGCATGTCCTGCCCTGCCTTCCTCTGCCCCCTGACCCGCGGTTCCTGCGTTAATGTCCTCTTGCTGCGCTGCGTGGGCTTGCCTCTGATTGTCTCGTTGTGTTGTGCGGTCACCACGGAAACCTTGGATAGGTTCCAGCAATTGAGGCAGACGCACACACACACACACACACACACACGTTCGTGGTCAGAGTTTTCTGAGCTTGGAGCTTTGGTGCAGGTCTGAGCGGAATGCTTAATGGAAAGACGGAGAGATCGAAAAAGGGAGGAAAGAGAAGTTGGACTGGTGATCTGGGCATTCAGTGTGAAATAGATGGCAAAAGACCAACACCTCCCCTCAGGTAGCCTGACTAACCTGTCCCAACACAACCAAAAAATGCTGCAACTCCACCCTTTTATGCCTGAAACCCCCCATGGGCAGCTGCACCCAGACCTCTGCTTATGGAAACGGTTTGAGGCTACCTATAAATCCATAAAATACGACCAATCGGTTTTCAGCTGAGATTTATCTTCTGTTTGAGCTTTTAAAGGTTGCTCATCATCTTTCAGGCCAGTGTGTAAGCTGTACAGGGGACACCAGGAGGATGGGCAAACTAGCAGAAAAAATCAAAAGCTAATCTATCTCTTTAAAGATCTCTACATCTCCGGCTTGAAAAGAGGAGGAGCTGAGTGGGTTGGGTTGGGGTGGGGGGGTTGGATGGGGCAGGAGGAGGGCATAGGGCAGAATTCCTGAGCAGCACATCTGTAGACTGAGGGGCAGGGAGGAGGAGGAAGAGGAGATTGTGTGTTTGTGTGTAGAAGCTCTGGCTCCTGTGTGTGTGGGGGGGGAGGGGGGCTGGGGCCCCTGTCACTTATGGGCTCCGACTAAGCGTCACCCTGGGCTAGAGTTGGAAAGCGGCGCTGGAATGCCTGTCCTCTTCTCTCAAGGTGAAGACAGGGACAAGCGAAACCAGTGGACAGAGGAGGACCAGCTTTTTAAACACAAATGTGCCTGAAAATGTACGGCCCCTGAAGGATGCTCCTAGAGCAAAAATAAAACGGCTGCAAAAACTAAGAAGTGCCCATCTTGGTTGTTTTTTTTGTGCTTCAGAACAAGTTGAGGCAATGTTTTGTTTGACAAAAGTTTCAGCCTCTAAAGAGTTTTAGCGATGCATCTGATGGATCTGAGCAAAACGACAGTAAAGGAGCAAATCAGAGATGCTTTTCCTCTTTCCACTACTTTACAGTAACTATCATGTTTTTACAATGTAATGAGTAGATCATGAGAACAAAAAGGGAATCTTATCTACGGGTTTATTAGGTCTTCTTTCTATCTGATCACAATAAGGCCTTATTTGTTTTATTAAACTACATGTGGCGGCCGATTATCCAAGCTAGACCAGCACTCTTCTGCTGTGGTCCAAAAACAATTCAACAAGACTTAAAAACAGACACATTGTTTTCTTTTAATGTTTGGAGCAGGAAAAAAAAGATGTTTTTATATATTTCTCTCATTTATCAAGCATCAATTATCTTCATTCATATTATTTATTTAGCCAAGAGTCTGCAACATTCTTTTTCTTCTTTACCCCATCCAAGTTATTCTGTTTTTCCTCTGATAGTTACTGATACTCTATTGTCTTTTTCTTTTTTTATAGTAATGACGGAAGCTTCACATGACTGCTGCTTGACCAAAACACCCCTTAAGTCCAGTTCCAGTCACTGTCTGTCAATGCGCATCTCCTGTCCGTGATAACAGGGATTCTTCTCAGTACTTTCATTCAAATGAAAACAGCTGAGCCTCCGTTTGCCTCGTCCTTCTAAGGGACGAGCTTCCTACAATTGCCAAGGTTAGACCCAGCGTCTAAAGTCACGATCCGTTCTTCCAGGATGGTTCCAGGCCACCAGAACCCCACTACACTACACACTACAACAGCTGTTTCTTTTCTCTTACTCAGGGCCCTGTGATACACCCTGCTCTAGAATCAAAATCTTATTACCAGATCCTTCATGTTTCCACATTTTATCAGAGATTATTCATTGTTTTTCCAGCTTCTTTTCAAATGTCCTAATTGTTTCCTTAAACAATTAGATGGAGATAGTGGAGAAAATGTAAAGATGGAGACTATATATATATATATATATATATATATATATATATATATATACACTCAACGTCCACTTTATTAGGTACACCTGTCCAACTGCTCGTTAACACTTAATTTCTAAGCAGCCAATCAGATGGCGGCAGCTCAGTGCATTTAGGCATGTAGACATGGTCAAGACAATCTCCTGCAGTTCAAACCGAGCATCAGTATGGGGAAGAAAGGTGATTTGAGTTACTTTGAACGTGGCATGATTGTTGGTGCCAGAAGGGCTGGTCTGAGTATTTCCGAAACTGCTGATCTACTGGGATTTTCACGCACAACCATCTCTAGGGTTTACAGAGAATGGTCCGATAAAGAAAAAACATCCAGTGAGCGGCAGTTCTGTGGGCGGAAATGCCTTGTTGATGCCAGAGGTCAGAGGAGAATGGCCAGACTGGTTCGAGCTGATAGAAAGGCAACAGTGACTCAAATAACCACCCGTTACAACCAAGGTGGGCAGAAGAGCATCTCTGAACGCACAGTAAGTCGAATTATGAGGCAGATGGGCTACAGCAGCAGAAAACCACACCGGGTGCCACTCCTTTCAGCTAAGAACAGGAAACTGGGGCTACAATTTGCACAAGCTCATCGAAATTGGACAATAGAAGATTGGAAAAACGTTGCCTGGTCTGATGAGTCTCGATTTCTGCTGCGACATTCGGATGGTAGGGTCAGAATTTGGCGTCTACAACATGAAAGCATGGATCCATCCTGCCTTGTATCAACGGTTCAGGCTGGTGGTGGTGGTGTCATGGTGTTGGGAATATTTTCTTGGCACTCTTTGGGCCCCTTGGTACCAATTGAGCATCGTTGCAACGCCACAGCCTACCTGAGTATTGTTGCTGACCATGTCCATCCCTTTATGACCACAATGTACCCAACTTCTGATGGCTACTTTCAGCAGGATAATGCACCATGTCATAAAGCTGGAATCATCTCAGGCTGGTTTCTTGAACATGACAACTAGTTCACTGTACTCAAATAGCCTCCACAGTCACCAGATCTCAATCCAATAGAGCATCTTTGGGATGTGGTGGAACGGGAGATTCGCATCATGGATGTGCAGCCGACAAATCTGCGGCAACTGTGTGATGCCATTATGTCAATATGGACCAAACTCCCTGAGGAATGCTTCCAGCACCTTGTTGAATCTATGCCACAAAGAATTGAGGCAGTTCTGAAGGCAAAAGGGGGTCCAACCCGTTACTAGCATGGGGTACCTAATAAAGTGGCCGGTGAGTGTATATAATATATATAAATATATATATATATATATATATATATATATATATATATATATATATATATAGATAGATTCTAGGACAACAGCAATGAAAAGCTGAAAATGGAAAATTATTTAGAAACCTTAACTCCTGTTAAACATATTAGGGTTGTTACTCTGTTTTTCATGTTTTTTTTGTTTTGTTTGTTTTTTTCTGGTGTTTGGTATTATGTAACAAATGAAAATAAAAATAACAACAAACAATAAATGAATAAAAAAGGTTTACATTAAAATATAAGTTCTAAGCCTAGTCCAAATGATGCTAATTTCATTATTAAAGTTCATGAGACTAATCATATCCTCTGGAGGACAACACCATGAGCAAACCTTGGTTTTGGGATTCTTGAGGGATTCAGAGGCACACTGAAATGTAACATTTTTTCCCCTCTAAAGTACTAAGATTTGGTTTTTGCAACATTTTTCAAGATTTTCAAGAAAGAAAAAAAACATCAATACTCGCTAATCAACCTGATTTATAAATTTCAAACTCTTTAGAAATTACCTGAATTTGGACAAACAAGTGAAGCAGCACAGGAAATAATGTTGCTGCAGGAAGAGCATTTCTCCAGCAGAGGGAGCTTGTGAGAAAGAGACTTTCTCCTTTACTTTCCTCCTGCAATATCAAACTTCTCCGCTGGATGGTGCTAATGTCACCCTTACGCAATAAATGATTTTGTAACAGAGGGTCTGTTTAGACTGAATAGTTTCCCCTTAATGTTTAAATAGAGAATATAATACATATTTTTTTTGTTAATAGGATTGTATGAATCTATTAGAATTATATTATTCAGTCAGTTAACATTCTTCTAGAAAAACAGTAAAGAGAAAAAGTCTGTTTATGCTTTTTTTCTGATGCTTATTTGAACCCACTTAAGTCAAAAAACTGTTTTACACTGACAGATGAAATAAGTATTAACGTTTTATTTCAGGCTTTCAGTAGAAGACTGAAAGTTTCCTCTCATCAGTGCTTCCTCTAAACAAGAATCTAGGGAGGGAACCAAAGACCCAGGTGTTTAGCAAGGGCCAAATCCCAGGCTCATAAGCCTTTGTGGCAGGCCCCTGTTTTTTCTGCCAGTCCACACAGATTCCAGCAGGCTGAGGCACTGTTTGGCGAGCATGCGGGGGCTCAGGGAAATAAATCGCTCCTCTGTACTGCCGTGCAGAGAAACGTGCTTCTAGTGTGAACTTTGCTCAGTCTTGTTCTGTTCGGCCATTATTTCTTTTACGGGTAGCAAAAACAAAAGAAAAAAAAATTTCCCCTCCAAAGTGGCTTAGATATTTGTCCATGGCAAGTAATTTGTCAAGTTATAACCACAAACTTTTATGTGCAAAGTAGTGTATAACTTAAGGGAAAATAGATACAATAAAATCCAGTCAAGTTTTCAAAATGAAGGAAAATGTGGTGCAAATGAATACAAATCTGAAGCCATGGGAAGGCCTGATGGTAGTTACCAGAAACAGAGACCAAAGCTGAACCATGTGGCTACCCTGAGTTTGGTTTGAGTTGCTTATTTGTTAGGCTGTGTACCAACATTTTAAACATTTATGTCGATAAGTACAGTAAGAAATTTACAGAATGAAAACAGAAATCTGTCACTGTGCTTCTCATCACATTTTATCTTTTTTTGGCATTAATAGCCTTTATTTAAAAGTTGGCTGACAGGAAATGGGATTGTGTCAAATATTAACGGGCTGGGTATTTAATTCTTGCTCTGCGCAGAAAGGACTAAGGCGTTTGCGCATTTTCCCCCAGTGCCAGTGCCCCTACCTCTAATCATATTTAAATGTCAGATTGAAACCACTCTGAAAGAAATGTGCATTTGTTTTACTTTATCTATTCCAGATGGGAATTGTTCAGGGTTTTAGTCTGTGTGTCTTTAATTGAATACACCGTTGCTGCGATGAAACACGGAGGTGACAGCATCATGCTATGGGGATGCTAGTCTTTAGGAGGAGGAGGAAGCTTATCAGAGTTGATATCTCACACATGATTTAGAAATTGAGAACACAGACGCTTTACCTCCAATCTGACTGATTTGGAGGCATTTCACTAGCAGACTTGGAAATGAGTTTAATATATTTCAATTTTGAAATAAAAGGCTAAATGTTGTCAGTGGGAAAATGCAAATCAGAGATTCATTACCCAAAGTAATCAGAGGGTGGAAAACAGGTTAATCCATTTCTAAAACCTAAAAGGAGTGTTGGAAAATGTAAAAGATGCACAAAAGCTGCCGGCGGCATGAGCAGTTATAAACTGGAGCTAGGGTGATGTTCGCCTGTACCAAGGCAAATAATTCTGGGTTTTTGTCAGAGTAAAAGTTTCCCTGGTTAGCTTGTAAAAAGCTTGCATTGCTTAATTCATTTCAAAACAACTATATCGAAGGCAACATGCTGGCATGAGCTTGCCTGTTTATATACGTGATAAAAACAGGCCTCTTGGTTGTGTTTTATATTCACTCCCCTGCTTTCGTAAAAGCTATCGGACGGAAGTTCCTTCAAAGCCTAAATGACCGATAGTATTCCTTCTCTGCATGTGAGAAACCTGGGCTTTAACTTTGATCTGTGAGTTCCTGCCTTGAAATAACTTTACCGAGTCGTTGCAGACAAAAGCAGGGCCCTTGTTTTTGCCTCAAAGTTTGTACAAATTTTGTTTTCACTGGCTGACATTTCCACAAGTGATCTTGTAGTTGGCATCACTTAAATTGCAGCAGAAAGGTAGTTCTCTAGGGTTTTGTCATCATGAACGTGTCACATTTCTTTGCTTTTCATGCATTATCTGACCGTGCACAGCAGGTATTGTGGAGGGGATTCACAGTCTGGGTTAAAACAGTCCCTCCCTAAATGGATTTTGACATTTACCTTAATCTCCAACGCCATGCTCACTCACCTTTACCAGTCGTCAAGTCTTGGGCTTTCTGTGGCTCCTCGGAACATGGGCTACGTTTAGATGTGGATGCTGATGCAGAGTCTAATTGGACAGTGCCCATGGTGGAGGATGATGGTGTAGAGGCTGCTGGCTTTAGATTTCCTATGCCGGGCCTCGTGTTGATACAACCTGGTGTGGAGCTAGCGGAAGCAGGTCCCGTTATGTCTCTTGCGGGAAGCCTGGAGCACATGGGGGCCTGAGAGACAGATTTCTCCTTCGTTGGACTGGGCGCCTTCTCCTGGGGCTGCAGAGCGAGCAGCGACATAAAAGAGGACCAGAGAGGGAGATCAGTGTTGACAGCCAATTCACATGCAGTGGAAATACTGTCATGCGTGATTAAATCACATGATCAATTATTCACAAAATTACAGTCATTCAATGACAGCTCTGTGTGTCCTGAAACGCACATATACACACACACAGCTATGAGCACTGATTAGAAGTGTACGGATGTGTGGGAAGAAAATTATAAGGTTTCTTGAAAAAGAAGCCGCCTTGCTAATGTTTCTTCCTGATCTTACGCCTTCTTAATCAACTGCTTGATGCTCTCTGCCTGCAGCATCAAGACACAGACCCTGATAAAAATCAGCTGCAGAAAAACAAGGACTTTCCTTCCTCCAGGAACAAACCATCCATCCATCTGAACAAACCAAATCACTGGATTATCTATTGATTGCTTTTTAAATAGAAAAGTCATATGAGGAAGAAAGGAACAGATTTAAATTTGAGGGAGAGATGTTTCCTTCTGTGGCAAAAAGAAGGGTTAAAAAAAAAAAAAGAACAAACTCGTATGCCCAAATCTCTGGGGACTACTCTACAATCCCATCCATCTGCGACTGACGCATTCTCCTTCTCTGACGTTTTAATTCCCTGATCAAGTTCATCATCCATCTGTTCTGGGGCAGTTCAGAAACACTGTCTATCCTCTGTGATTCAGCCGTTTGAGCTCACAGCACATCACCTAAACACAACACACACCATTGACAAACTCGTAAACAGGGAAACAGAAAGAAAAGTTTGCTGAGATAGGAAGCATGCTCCGAGTCTGGAAAGATAATGCAGCCTGTGGGAGGACAGTTGAATACAGCTGCCCCAGCTGCCCTGGAGTGAGCTATGAGGGGTGGGGCACTTTAAACCAGACTGAACACAGAGAAGAGGAATTGCTGCGAGAAAGACGATCTGGTTAGAGGCATGGAGGAAGGGAACAACTGGCCCTTACAGACGTTTCCTGTTACACAGGAAAGGGGACCTGAGAGCTAAATTTATATAAGGACTGTTACACTGTCAATAGGAAGATATGTGCACTGAACATTTCAAACCAAGCTTGTCTTTGCTACATTAAACATCTATGACATATTCTGAAAACAAAAGGCAACAGGAAAAAAAAAGGTGATTTGATTTCTAATGGAGTGCTCCCTGCTGATGAAAGTGAATGCTTCACCACCTGACACCTGTGGGTCTAATCTCTGCATGAGCTTCAGGCTTCCAGTGAGAGCTGATAAATGGAGCGTTTAAATGTTTGCAGTTGCTTCAACTCACCAGCAGAGGGCGTAAAGTGCTGGTTTCCTCACATTTCTCCTGTTTGAAGAGACAGGAGCATTGTTAGCTGTTGTAAAAGGTTGAACTTTAAAGGTGAAGCAGCTTTCAGGTATATATTCTTCTAAGTAAAAATTAACAAATTAGAGGAAGAAAAGAGCAGAACTTAAAAACGCAGAAGGATTTGAGGTATCAGGAGGCAGGATGTGTGAAAACCAGACAGCGCATGAATTGCTCCCATTTCTGCTTTAGCTCAGAGCACCATCAGGCCAGATGAGACCATCCACCCTAGATAACTACAGCTTAGTGTGTGCAAGGTTGCCATGACAACATAGCAAATCTCTTTTCAGGCAGTGTAGAAAAAAGGGAGTAGTCTCATCACTATTATTACAAAAATCAAAACATAATGAAAATATAAACAACCC